>VTPC01090162.1:315052-334045 GCA_011009095.1 Ignelater luminosus
TGCTTTTTTTTATTAATGCTAAAATTGCAATAAAAACACTGTCATCCTATAGATGATAACATTTGGTAGATCAGTGATACCATACATTTTTTATAAATGCCTTAGGTATAAGAAATAGCAAAAATCGAATTCCATATAAAATATCACTCACTGATGATCTGAATAAGTGGGATTCAAGATTACAAGAATATCAAACTTCATATTTGTACCTACGTGTTTTAGCTAACAAAATAGATTAAGTAGCCACTGAAAATAACCCAGACCCATATCATATAATCCCAATTGATTTTAAATCAAGGTGTTGCATTTAAAATAACTCTCGATACCAAAAGTTAATCGTTATTGTCGACATTTATTGAGATGGATCTCCACGTACAGAATAGACTATATAATCTTCTTGTGGGACCATAAGTACAAAACTTTAAAGATTTCGAACTCTTGATTTCCTGCATTAAAGAGTTCTATAATAAAGTGAAATAAATCGATGTCATTTGCACCTACATGTATGCATTTAAAACAAAAAACATAAAACACACAACTGACTTTTAGGTTAGCTTGCTGTAATCTTCAAGTACACAGAATCGCTATACTGTGCCGATGAGATTAGAGCTAGATTGTAAAAGGTATTTGTAGCTACAATTTTGTATATACACAAATTTATATTTCTTGCCGTTTTCGGCTGTTATGCTATTGTTTTATATTTTCAAGTTCTTTGTCCTTTCAGAAAGTCAGGTTTCAGGTTCTTTTAGCCCTATCGGATTCTTAGGATCTCTTGAGCTGTTTAAACATTCCAAGTTGTTTTGATATTTTGACTTAGTCGGGGTTTACGTACTAAATGGGTGTCTCCAGTTTTGGGTAGCTAAAATTTTTTTGTGCGAAGACTCTTGGACGGTTCCATAAATAAAATAATGTCCGAGATGTACCGCAACTTCTAAGAAATCTAGAGATGTTAGTTTTTAGAATATTACCAAGCCCTCGCAATCGTCGAGTTTACGTGAAGCCTCCTTGTAATTTTGAGAAAGTTTATTTAAATATTCTATGATTTTACTGTGGTAAATTATTCAATCTGGCAACGCAGTAACACAAACTTAACATTTTCTAGAACATAGTGGTTTGAATTTTGTTGACATTAAGTATCAGACAAAGCTCAAGAAGTGTTTTTTTTTTGTAAAATCCAAATTATATTACAATTCTAACCTGTCATTTCATAGATAAGTGATGTAAGCAGTCAGTGACAGGATAGTTATTATTTTAGTGAGCAACTGAGCATAATGGCACAAATATTATATTTCGTCCATATCATGGTGCGCTTAGAAATAGTTAACTTCAGTTATAAAGATTAATAATAATTTACCAAAAACTATGATATTTGATTAAAAAGTGAAATAAAAGCCAATAATTGTACGCTTGATTGGAAATACAAATAAATGCGTTCCCTCCCGATGCATTCTCACAGTCTATCCATCTATTGGTTTAATAACAATCTATAAGCTTGATATCAAAAGTTTACTTCTTGTTTTATGCGCGTACTTCCATGAGTAGTACTGACGTACTCATTACAGTAGTGGTTGGTCATAAGTTTCATGGTGATTAAATTGCTTTCTATGAAAAAACTATATTTTTTCCTAAGTTTATGGCTTTGGCCACATTTTCTAGAAACCATCAAATCATTGGAGTGTAACCTGCTGAAATACTGTCATCTCCTATCTACAAAGTTGTCTGTACAGAACCACCGGATACCACACAAGATTTTCTGTTATGACCAAATTTTACTTACAAAATACAGACAAGAAACAAAAACAAATGAGAACAACATAGGTAGTCAGACGTAAAATCGTTCAGTTGAAATGATGAGCTTACAAAACCTGAGACTGAAAAACTGAAATATCGATCTATGGATCACAACAAATTTTGACTTAATGAACATTTTTTTACAGGATTGCCTTGAAAATTGCAATCTATGAAAGGTTATTCAATGTAAAAGAATACTCTAATAGTAGAAATTTGAGATAGGGAAAACCAGCTGATGGTTGAAGCAAAATTTGAAAAACTGCTATGAATTCTAGGCTTTCTTGCTGATCTTGTATTTGTAACTAAAAGATTGATCAAAACTTTAAGTAGCAACTTTAAAACAAACACAAGTAATCTTTTGTTAACTTCTAGGAACAGAACACATGCAAAACAGCTTAGTGACTTTTCTCATATTTTCAATAACTTTTGGAAATTTTGTAACATCTATTCCGTGATCGGAGACAATCAAGTTAGACATGGCCGAGTTTGATGAGGAATAAACAGCAGATCTCTAGACAGATTTTGTTCCAGAAGAGCTTTTATTATCTGAATATCTGGAGTTTCAAGTCTTACTGGTTTTATGGTAAATCTACCAAGTAACACAATATTTGCTTATCTATTATTCTCAGTTAAATCTTTATGCACTCGCGCAGAGGCGCTCATGCCACCGGACAAGAATTGTTTAACGATATCTGCTAAAGACCATATCATAGTCATTATGAGACACCATGCTTCATGAGGATGACCTCAGTAGAACTCAGTATCCGTAGTTATCAAATCTACCTCAATGTTACTTGACATACTCACACTATTCTCCAACTACTTTGAATAATAAGCCAAACTAAATGGAATAAGATAATGTGCTGGAGGAAGACAGAGACAGTAACATTATCTTGTATTCTGTCTGCATCGTCTAGTAACATAGAAATTATTTTTATAGGCAAACATTTAAATTATATTTCCTTGCAGCGTTGGTTGGTCAGAAAAACAAATCACCATAGAAAATATTTTTGAGAACGGATATAATGAGAAAGTGAAGGTGAAAGAAAAAGAGAATCTGGAGATGCGACAGATGAAAAATCCTGGCAACGCTAGAAGAAAGAAGACAAATTTCTAGAGTGATCAAAACAACCAAGGCGACGGATTTTGCACTGCTACCAGAAAAGAACGAATGGTCATGTGTATGGCTTGCTATGCTCTTTTAGATATTTTTTAGTGTGCCTCTTACTGCAACACTCGGATTACAAATGTTATGTAAAGTGTCAAACCTAGTGCACCTTCAATTTTGCGTAAAAAATTGTTAGTTAATCTATTATTATTTAAGTTAAAATATACCTATGTATCAATGAAAAACAAATCCTGTGATACTAGATAATTAAAAAATAATTTAATCCTTTACCAGTTATTTATTTGTCTTCCTAAATGCAGGCAAAGAGGAAAATTTGGTTTGAATTGTGATGAATATAATCTATTTATCACTTTAGGTTGTTTCTTTTCGAGAGTAATGCCTTGGTAATATTGCTAAAAAACAAAACTAACATATATTGTTAGATATACGCATAACTTAGTAACTATATAGTAGATGGAGTATCTATAGCTACCACGAAGTATTTTGGAAAACATTTTTTGCAAAAGTTTTGTATTTGTGTGAAAGTAGATTAAATTGCTTTGATATATTCTTTAATTTGCAACTTGTCAGACTGAGATTGTATGAAAAAGTTCCCGACTTTATCAATAAAATAATGTCTAATCTGATTGTAATTACAGTATCGAGGAACTAAAGTTTTTCTTGGGTATTTTATAGTTTTAGATTTTTAGATGCTTTGGGTTTTATGGTTTTTAAATGCAGTTCTTAAAACTTATTGTTATTTATTGGCTTCTTTGGGCCTGCTTTATAAGCAGTGGATTAAACTCTTGCATTGGTATTTGTATTGTGTTTTTCTGGAATGTCAATATGTCAGTTGTTCTACCTTGTGGGGAATAGAATTTAGACGTTTAATGGAAGTATCATTTAACTAAATTCATACATTCAATATCAAGTGAGTTGAATTGTTTATCTGCAATTTCATGATGGAGGATTTTTATTTATCTTCTTGATAATACTAATAATTTCCATATTTTTAGTGATTGTTTAGTATTTTTGGAATTAATTGTGGCAGAATAGCAATTATTATGTGAAAGCGTAAAAAGGGTGTTGCGTAAAAAAGATCTTGACTAATGAGTTTTAAAACATATTTTATCTGTAAAAATTCATTGTTTTTCAGGGGTTTCGTATTGATTATATACTTTTTTTTGATTTACTGTATTCTGATTCAGAAACTTATTTCTAAAAGAAGATAATCTGAGTAATCCATACAAAATAGAGGAAAAAGCCTAGATCAAAGAAGTGAAAACTGACAGAATAGAATTAATTGCAAACTAATAAACTCTTATGAGTTTGGTTCAAACACTTTTTTCTCTTTCTTGCATGCATTATAGTACTTTTCTGAATTTTAAATTTTAAAGGGATTCTAAGCTTGTTGTATACACTTAATTGCTACATGTACAGTAGTTACATGATCACATGCGTCGCAACATATTTTTATCGTTTCCAAAACAAACTAACTCCAGCTAATCTATTTTAAATGCTACAAAAAATATTTATTTTTATCAAATTTAAAACTTCAATTGTCTTTACAATACCTAAAAGAAACGATCGCTTTTTGAAATTCGATAACCATCAGAAATGAAGGTTGTCATGCCTGACGCGTTTACTTCTGCTTTATATCACCTAAGAGGAAGATCATAGCCAGGTGGGGCTAAAATCCAGAGATATCCCTATTGTTCGAGGATAAAACAATTATTGTGGCGGAAATCTTCTTCCCTTCGTGGATTGGCTACGCTCAACGCACAATCATAAAGGTGTGCGACTCTTCCCCAGTTCATATGTTTAAGTCTCTTCTGTTGTATTCCACATATGGAATTTAATATGGTTAGCAATATAAGTGCACTTTGCTTTTTAAATATCATTTATGCTCGAATAAGTTGTCCTCAAATATTTCTTTCATTAGTTGATTGATAAGTAGATACTGGATAGGTATTAAAAGGTTTTATTTATTAAAAAGGAATAATACAAACCTTAAGCTAAAGTTTCAGAAATACCATATATCTAATTATGGGAATAATTCATTATAAGTAAATTTCAGTGTTATTTTGTTAGCAATTTCAGTAAACTTTTCTGCTAAAGAATTTTCTAAGGCGGGTTTAATTTCATTGATAAATAAGTCAGAATTCTCGTTAACAATATCGTTTGAAATTTGTCTTAAAATTGGATCATTGTTGAATAAATTTTCAAATTTGAGCTTCTGCTTCCCAATATGTAAACGTATACGGATTTTGTCAAATTTGAGATACTCTTGATTATCTTTCGTAATTTTTTTGCCTTTCATTATGACATCACTGCGATAGTCGGCTGAAACAAAAGCACCATTATTAATAGTAATCGATTATAAACTAATTAATATAAAAATCAATCAGCAAGAAAGTGAATACAAAATTATTTTGTAGTTATTTCTTTTATTAGGAGGGCATCTATCTAGAGAATCTATCAAATCTTGACAAAAATAAAAGGAACGTCATCGTCCTCAGTTGTAAGTAAGATAAATCATTCTTTAACTAAAACACGATTTTCTGCAAGTCTTAGAATCTCGCCCTGCAAAATTACAAATGAATGAAGATTATACCCTACAATGAAAGACATTTAGGTTTGCCGAGAGTACACGAATTTGATGTAACATCGCTAGACCGTTCTCTTTCGAATACTCTTTACATACCCTTTGATCTACTGAGCAACTGTTGCCTATTTGAGAATCCCATATCTATAGGATGGACTTACAATATCATGCGAGTGTTTCGTATGCTACTGCTTTACTGGTAATGTTTTCTACTACTGTCAGTTTAGCAATGGAACAAACTAAGCTGTCCTTAGTCATCAGAAAACCTTTATTACCTTGTTGATCTTAGGCAACAAACAAAACGCATCAAAGCCATAACAGAGCCTTCACTGTATTACGCTTTGCTATTAAGTTAGAGGTTGAGGTTTTACCAGAATGGGTGTTGGCTAAAAATTTCTTATAGTATTGGAAAGGTCTGTCTAAAATCACACTACAACCTTGTCATCCTATGTTCGTCCATGATCCCCAAAATGTATAATTTTATGATTTTCGACAAGACTTCAGAGAACTGATAAACAATTTTGAATTGATGTCGCCAATGAAGGGTGTTTTCGTGCAAGGACTGTTAAGAAAAGAAAATATCGTTATAGAGATCCAAAATTGAAAGTGGAAGACATCTGCGAAAAATCTTTAAGAGAGCTTTGTGTCGATGCATTCCAGTAAGAGAGGCTAAGCAAATGCTAATTATTGCACCAAACTTGCTATAAAGCTACAAATCTGCAGAGATCTTTGTCATCATCCTGAAACCTTTATTGCTGGAGAATAAATAAACGGCAGATTAAACTCCAAGGTGCTATTAGTGCAACCATTATATTATTGACTTCAGAAATAAAGACAGTATAGAAAACAAGCCTCTACTCTACCTGCCACCAACATTTAATAACTGAAGTTAAACAGTTATACAAGATATCAAATAGTATAGCAAATGGTATAGGCCGTGTGCAATTATCAAACGATCAATTTTTGGAAATTTCTTTTACTTTTTTCTACTTCCGATTTTGATGTTTATTTTCAGTTATGTTTATTTCACCGTGTGACTAAAGAAAGGCAATGGTTGCTTGAAGTTTATTTATTTTTGCATTGGTAGGTTCACTTATTTGCTAAAAATTTGCTTCAACACAAATCTCAAACTATCCATGACAGTCACAAGCTTGCGCTTGTTGTTCCAACAACCGTTTGCTGATACTTTGAACAGTTTAAAATAACTCGTAAGTCTGATTGATAGAATGTATTGTTGTGCCGTGGCCAAACATGTGGACATGACAAAAGGAAAAAACTCGATTTGGAAAAACCGTTTGGTCAGATTCTAAAGCACAAAATGTTTGAAATTTTTAGACTATTTATAATCAATGAGGAAATTGCGAGAAAAATTCAAATATATTACCTTCACGGAACACAAGTGGTTACGTGCCTACACAAAGGCTTTAACATCCTTGGACTAAAGATTAACAACTTGAGTAATTTAATGACAGGGCTTCTTCAGGGTTCACAAAATCATTCTACTTTTTGAAGTTTTATTAACATCATTCCTTTGCATATCTTGACGGTAATGACACTTGAAAGGCTTGAAGTGGTGAAAAAAATGTTTAAAGGTGCAAAACTTTCACTTGCTGTTGCCAAAGAAAACCTGCACTCTTTAACTGTATGTTGATTTACCCACCAAGAGATAGAGTTAGATTCTTGCAGATGTTTATTTCAATAAAATTCATTTGGTTTTCGAAAGGTTTAGGGACATAAAAAAGCACCGGAGTATAAATTTCAGATAGCTATGTGTTAGTTCCAATTAAATGTAGCTTAGTTTGCAAGAAGTCGGTCGGGTAAAATTAACTCTTTTTGGATGATTTAGAAGAGAAAACATTGGACATTTCATGAGCAGTTTACGATGTCCATATTGATTTTGGTTTTTGGCTAATGCAGTTTATGTTAATCGGCTCATTACTAACTAAATTAGAAAAATATGAATGACGCATGTTATAGTGTAAGTCTCACGTCTATGATATTTTTATTTTACTTTGGACTAAATGCTATTTTTTCGAATTCCTACCAAACATATGAACTATTTGCAAAAATCTGTATAGTTAATACTTACTAAAGTTGCCCTCTACAGCTCCTTTTCCTCTCACATTAATTAAAAGTATTCTCATGTCCAACTCATAATCACCTTGGAAATATAAATGCGGTAGCCACAGTTTAAAATTGAATTTGTTCTTGCTAACTTCTGGCCTATAAATATAATTTTGTAAAATAAAACCTTAACAAGAAAGATTTTTCAATTTACCTTATATCCGTAATAACAAAACTTGCTGGTCCCCATACTTTTAAATTTGTTATATTACAATTAATTGCTGCCCCTGCTGGTCCTCTTTGTAATCTTATCTCATCTACCATTAAAGGCTCCATAGGTGGAACATCCAAATCTGGTATCCCCGTTTTTAGGCGAGAACGTAAATGATTTACAGAGTTGTTGATACATGGGCCTATATTTGGATCTTTTGCTTTACAAATATGGATGTAATCAGCTAAAACATATTATAAGTTAATTAGCTAATAGATTTGAAGATTTTATAATAATAAATAAATTGGTAGTTAGATGTAATTATATTTAGATTCGATAATAACTATACATATACGGAGTATTTCAGAAATGGTGCACTGATGAAATTTAAGCAAAAACTAAAGTACAGGATATTATCAACTTATAGCGGTTTTACATTAAATTTCTGCGAGTTTGTATAATAATTTATATACTCACGTATAATTGCTGATGAATATAAAACCACAGCTGTTAAGATTATTAGAAATGCAAAATAAAGACGAGTTATTATATATGATAATTTCCCAAAATTACTCATTTTATTCGGTTATCTATGTTCAACAGTCTTTAGATACAACATAAATTCATTTAGTTTGAAGGTTTAAATTCGGAACACAATATAACACTGATGTGTTAAAAGCTGTAACGAATACAAACACACAACACAAATAATTAATGTTTGAGACTACAGAACTCATTGTTTTATATGGATACAAATGAAATCCTTGAAATGTAAATCGTTCCGACGAATAACGAATCTGTTTGTAATATTAAAAGTATTAACAATAAATAATAATAGTAAACAAAAGCATACACTTTTAGAATGCAGAATTCGGTATCAGAATATTAAACTCAAGAATTTTTAGAAATGATATCTCTTCTCTCATCTAAATACTAGGTAGTATTTAATTAATAATTGATCCTAATTGTTTACAATTTAAAAACATGCATTGTATAAATGCAAACGGTGTGCTAAAATTTAAATTTTGGGAATTGTGAAAGAATTGCTGTCTACTTAATGTTTACATAATTATTCTGTTCAGGTATGAACGACCTAGAAATGAGACTTGACTTTCATTGAAGGTTAATTTATGAGTATATATTTTGCATGCAATATTAGATTATTGAGCTAATAGCTAATATTTACTTTTATGTGATTATATTCTTACACGTCTTTTAGTAATTATTACCGTTGTTTATGGCTCTTGTGATACTGAATAGGTTATCAAGCAATATTACTAATCGTATTAGGTGTGTTGTACAATACAGTCTGTTATTTTTTGTTTGTTTTGACCAACCAATCAACACTAAACACTAGACAAGAACGATTGCTGTAGTTTCAACTAAACAAACATTTTGATAATACTAAATGTTAAAAACAATCAAATGCCGTAAAATTGAAGAACTGCGAAAAAGAAATAAGTTACTGAAGATTCCTTTACTATCTTGTAATTCTTCGTTTGTACCAAAATTTGTACCACTTTTGTGCTCAGAATATTTTAATACCTCTCTGTTTTAACATTTCTAACGTAAAAAGATCAATAGCGTTCTAGTTTGTTTACCACTCTCACTATTACGAAACGAATATTCACTTCTATGCTACGAAAAATACGAAAGGGGTGAATACAAAACAACGACCGTGTGGCCTAATGGAGAAGGCGTCGGACTTCGGATCCGAAGATTGCAGGTTCGAGTCCTGTCACGGTCGTCGTAACTTTTTACAAAATTATTAAAAATAATTACGTCAGAATAACTGAATATACGCAAACACAAAACGAGAATTTCCAATCTTAAAGAATGGATTTTAAAACAACTTTTTTCAACTAACAAGGGCAAGAAAACATCTAAATTATTTGAAAATCCTACAATCTGCGTGATATTTTCTCAAATCCAACAAATAAAAATCTTTTTGTTACACAAAATGTAAACATAATCAACAACATCTTTAAAGATAAGAAATTTAAATTTGTGTATCCGATTCATATAGCGTTTTAAGTAGTAAATGATTCTGATAATCATCAAATTACCTATCTATTGTTCTTGACAATACGATAAACAACTTTATCATCCTTTATGCTTGAATGATACCCACGATAAATATCCAGATATGTATCAATCAATATTAATCGACTTTACTTTACTTTAAATGTAATTCTGCATTCAATTAAAGTAGAAAGGCAAATCATTTACGCAATCATATTCAACAAAACTAAAGAAATAATTTTATGAAAAGCTTCGTAAAAGTCCTGTAGGATATCCCCGCTATAATTTGGATTTGTCGACAATAATAACTGAAGGTAATGCAGTCGGTGGAGATTTAATTAGTGATAATGGTTTACATAATTTAAAATTTTTCATTATATTCGAACCCCCACTTGTTGCATTGCTAATAGCTGACACCACTGATGCAAAAGCTATGAGTCCATTAAGTAACACAGTATCAGATTGCTCGACGCTTGAAAAATTAACTAACAAAACCATAACAGTTAGATATGGAGCTGAAAAGGCAATTATACACAGTGAACCGTTTAAAATTGAACTATACTCTGAAAATCAATTACCGTCCGTTATCAAAGGAAATGGTCGGTTGGTCGTACAAAAGAGTCCTTTCAGAAACTGCTACTGCCTTAGATGTGGTTTTTTATGGAGCTCAACAAGCATATGGTATTCCCTTGCACGCTGATAATCTAGCACTCCGGACGGAAAAACGGATCCTTACCGTTTGTACAACCACAACAGCGGTCAATATCGATTGAAATCAACGGAAGCGCTTTATTCATCAATGCCGATGCTTTATACTCATGGAAAAAACGATCAGGTGAAATTTTTTGGTTGGACTTGGCACATCTATGAATCGATATTACACATGGTGACCATCAAATCGAGACATATTTTATGAGCCAAACATCTTATATAGCAGCTAACACATGGGCTGAAAAGTCCCAGGCCTAACAAATAGATGACGCTTTTTCAGTTAGTACTAACCTTCAAAAGACAGCTGTTAAAATTTCATGATATTCTATTCATTATTTTGTGAGTTATTGTGCTAAGAGTGACGCTACTTTTGTTATTTTCAAAACAATGGATCAAAAACAATTTCGTGTTTCAATTTTACACTGCTTCTTGATGGGAAAAAATACCGTTCAAGCGAAGCAATGTCTTGAAAAGTGTTATGGGGACTCCGTTCCATCAGAAACAACAATAAAACGTTGGTTTGCTGACTTCAAACGTGGTCGTAGAGACACCGATGATGCAGAACGCAGTGGACGTCCAAATGAGGCGGTAACACCAGAAAACATCAAAAAAATCCACAAAATCGTTTTGAATGATCGAAAAGTGAAGTTGCGTGAGTTAGCTGACATTGTAAAGATATCAAAAGAACGTGTTGGCTTTATATTGCATGAGCATTTGACTATGAGAAAGCTCTGCTCAAAGTGGGTGCCGCGTTTGCTCACTGTTCACCAAAAACAAGAACGTGTTGATGTTTCTGACCAGTGTTTGGCCATGTTTAAACGTAACAAACCGAAATTTTTGCGTCAATATGTGACAATGGATGAAACATGGATCCATCACTTCACTCCGGAATCAAAACGATCGTCATCTGAGTGGACAGCAACTGGTGAACCTCGTCCAAAGCGACGGAAAGCACAACAATCGGCTGGAAAGGTTATGGCCTCGGTATTCTGGGATGTGCGTGGTGTAATATTCATCCACTATCTTGAGAAGGGAAATACCATCAACAGTGAATATTAAATAGCGTTATTGGAGCGTTTGAAGGCCGAAATTGCAAAGAAACGACCGCATATGGCAAAGAAAAAAATTTTGTTTCATCAAGACAACGCACCGTGTCACAAGTCAATCAAAACAATGGCAGAACTACATGAATTGAACTTCGAATTGCTTCCACATCCACCGTATTCGCCAGATTTGGCTCCCAGCGACTACTGGCTGTTCGCAGACCTAAACAAAATGCTTGTCGGTAAGAAATTTCGCTCGAATGAAGAGGTTATCGCTGAAACTGAGTCCTATTTTGAGGCAAAAGATAAATCGTTCTACAAAAGTGGTATTGAAATGTTAGAGCGGCGCTGGAATGATTGCGTTGTTCTTGATGGAAATTACGTTGATGAATAAAGCTAATTTTGAACAAAAAAAAACCGTGTTTTCTTTGTTAGGCCTAGGACTTTTCAGCCCATGTGTTACATTGTGTAGTGGGCCTTCTATTGCAAACGATACATCGCTATTAAATGTGGCTGTATCTAATTTATCACCCTATTTTGCTTTAGGATATCATCAAAGTCGAAACAGTTATGAAAATGAAAACGAAGTGTTAAGCGTCGTAGATAATTTTAACAAAAACGGCCTATCTTTGGAATCTATATGGTTAGATACAAATCATGCGAATCATGGAAAATATTTTACTTGGGATTCAATCAAATTTCCAAATCCAACATGGTTGCTAATTCAACTAGCCTCCGAGAATCGATCATTGGTAATTACGGTTGGTCAACAGATCAAGGTAGAAAAAGGTTATTTCATTCATGATGATCTATTGTCTAAGAGAATTTACATACGTAACCATGATGGAACATAGGAAAATGTCTTCGTGGTGATTGCAGTTTTATAGATTTTTATAATTCTAACGCATTAGATTATTATACAAACTTATTCTCCCTTAAACCATTCAAAGCAAGAAACCTTCACGTGTTTTTGGACTTAAATGAACCTACTGTATTAAAAAATGGGCAATATGAAAATACGTTGCCACCATATCTTTTACATTCCTCATCTTTACAACATCGCACATAACTCCTTCAGTACTCAGTAAGCATCAACTGTCAAAGGTTTGATTAAAAAACAAGAACGCCCATTTATTGCGGTTCGTTCTCATTCACTCTACGAATTAAATGCTGGTCTTCAAATTATAGAAGACAACCACGCAAGTTGGGAACATCTTCAAATCAGTTTTCCTATGTGTCTCAGTAAATCACTTGTAAATAGAATTATGTGCGGTGCGAATGTTGGTGGATTTACTGGAATTCCTGACGATAAATTGTATCAAAGATGGTACCAGGCAGGAGCTTGGTTACCATTTTATAGAGCACATTTTGCTGCTGACGTCCCACCACGAGAACCTTACATGTTTTCTGAAGAAGTCAAAGCTCGTGTAAGAAGAGCTATATATCAGTGTTATGCTTACTCTCCTGTTTGGTATACATTATTTTGGGTAAACACTGCTTTTCTGACACGTATTATTCGGCTTCTTGTTTATCAATATCCTCAAGAGGAAGCCACTTTTACAATCGACAACGAATTATTACCTGGTGCTAATATTCTAGCAGCTCCAGTTTTAAAACGTGGGGCATATGAAATGTCTGTATACTTGCCAGGAGGTGAAACCGAACTTTGGTACAATATTGATGATAATTATAAGGTTTTCCGTGGTATAGGACATCAAGTGGTGAAGGTTAATTTGGATTCTGCTCTAGTGTTTTACAGAGGTGGAAGTGTAATAGTCAGGAAGGATATACCACGTCTTACATCTGCAGCGACAGTAAACGATCCGTATACTCTCTATGTTTGTTTAAATACTACTAATGGAGCAAGTGGTACCTTATACGTAGATGATTACAAAACATATGCTTTTAGGGAAAATAAATTTCTTTATATTGGTTTTTTATTTGTCGATAATTTTTTATATGCCTACAAAATACGAGAAGATGCTTACTATGACGGTGCTGCTCCTATTGACAATATAGTGATTTTAAATCCTCCCAAAAACATTGTAAATGTGAGCTTGGAAGTGAAGAGTAAAGTTTATGATAACTTGAGAACAGTAATAACTTACAGTAGTAATAAAAATGTTTTGAAACTTACCAATTTATCTTTGGATCCTCGAGAACCCTTCAAACTTACTCTTAGTGAAGAAAGAAGAAGCAATTCTGTATTCATATTGCTAAGTATATTGGTGATAGTTTCAACTATTTTAATTGTGGTTTTGTTATGTTTTTTATTAGGATATTTTTCTTCCTTTGTTTTTAGGTCGTTTAATACTAAAACATAAAATACGTTTAATTAATTTTTTATTAGTTAAAAAACGCTTTGAAGATTTTTGTTAATTTCATCTTCTGTGTTTTGCTCTTCTATTACTAAATGATAGAATATGCACTAATAGTGATTTACCAAAGTTGAGTTTTATATTACTTAGGTTAGATTTTATGAGTCTTGCTTTTTAGACAATTAATCATTATGATTATAGCTAATTGTTGTTTGCAATATAATATATAGATAAGACACAATACATTATCTTCATACAAAAATGGATAAAATTGTGTATTCTATTTCATAACACTTTAAAACCTGATAATTACAAAATTAAAGTAATTGGAAATATGTAGTATCTATTCTACAATTTCGTCTCCCCAAAATTGGGCCTCTACTCCCTATCCACATTTTATTTGTATTACCTTAGTGACTCTTGTCGTTAAGAAAGTTTATTATTTTTCATTGACCAAAATGATACTGAATAGCATAGAGTTGGAAGTTGTTCAGTATGTTTTCAGCCCTACAAGACTGATTCTGATTCAATTCTGATTAAAAATTTACAATATAATTATGAAGATATTAAAGCTTGGTTCTTTAGGAGTTTCTTGAAAATTAGGGAAAGTATTGTTTCTATCATTTATTTCTAAACAGTAATGTTATCAAAGTACGATCCTAGTTTTATTGTTTTGATTTAATGTGTATTTAAATACTACTGTGAAAATAAAGTAACACATACCAACAATTTCTCAACACTGTAATATATATTACCAAAGTCCGTTAACATATGTCAGCAGATCTCAGTTTTGAGGTAGGTTGTTGAAAAATAAGGCTTTTATTATTTTGGTAAGTTTTGAAGATACGAGTATTCAACCGAACTAAAAACAGTTTGGTTATTGAAATCGATTTGGCTGTCTGTATGTGTGTTTCAAAAATGTGTATGAGTGTCTCAACTACCCCACATATGGATATGATTTAAGCGTAGAATTTTACGCTAATTACGAATATGTATATTGCATTCTGATATCTCAAACTGTTCTCGAGATGATCGACTTTGAAATCAAATAATCTTAAAGAAATTTTTTAAGCTAGTCCAGGTTTGATAAGTGCAATGGATACAAGAAATCATGAGGTAAAAGAAAGTTAGTTTCTCAGTAATGCATGCTTTTTCTATACAGACCACCGCAGCCAATTGTTGCCCATCAAGCCTCTACCAGCCTGTTGCGTGAAAAGTGCCTTTGCACTGATCCCAAGGTAGGTTTTCACTAATCACCGCTTAAGATCGGCCAACGAGCATGTCAAAGGGTCAAAGAAGGTCCTTTCGGGCATACCCATTTTCTAGAAATCAAAAATTACTCATCTGTTTCCAATGCTTCTTGTTTGTATGATCCACTTCGGAAACACTAGAGACCCTGTACTGCCCTTTCATCCCTGGTAGAAGAAGAGAGCGCAGACCGAAAAAATGTTCTAAACCTTGGTAACAGGAATCAAGAAATAGAGAGACCATTTTTGGGAATACCCAGTCATTGTTCTAGTCTAACCAAAGTTGAATTTGGCTTCATAGGAGTGCGTAAGGGATGGGCGAGATAGGGGCTTTTGCGAGATACTGCAACCCTGTTTAGAGTGCCCATTCTCATAGTAGTCCTGTGTACAATAATTATCAAAAAAGATTTCTCTCCTTCGGCAGTGGCGGCGCTAGGGAGTTTTCGTATCTGAACAAAAAGAAGAGTAAAAACAAGAAAAGTTAGAAAGATGAAATTTGGTGTGTATATTTGGTAGAAAGGCTAGAAGACTCAAGATCAAATTTCGATGCTATGTTCTCTTGAGACTTGCAGTTGTAATGTCAAGTAAATAGTTTAATTCAAATTGCATTGTGTAGAACTGTTGATTTCTCAATATTTTAACTCTGTAGCTTGTTTCCAGTTTTGCAGTTTTTGAAGTTAGTAAGTAAATAGTTGGTAAGATTTCTGTTAAAATATTTAGAACTATTAAGATTAACTTTTGTACGAGTTATCTTTACTGAGACTTATTCACAATGAGATTCGTTTTTGGAGCTCTATCTGTGATTTTGGTTACATTATTTGCAATTTTGTATAAGAATATCTTTCGCTACAAAAATGGAAAAGAAAGACCAACTTTATAGTTCAGTGATACACAGAGGCCAAGCACAGAAATTGATCTCTGATATATCGGGAACTTCATGCTACGTTTTCAAGCGATTATGGGTGACCGATGCGATGCACCATATCTGTAAACGAGAAAAGTGGCGGGAGCCATGTGTTGCTCACTGTGGCTATAGCACTAAATAAACAGAAACCAAAGAATCAAATTCAAATGAAGTCATTACCAGTTCATCAAATCAATATGTTGAAACAACAATTACCCTTGATCAAGCACACAACTGTTAGATATCTTTTTCTGAAGATGCTGTTAAAAATTGAATTCTTGCCACAAAATAGATATAACAAATATGCAAGTCTTGGATGTACTGATAAATCTGATGAAATTAGTTGTCAGCAATTCTTTCAAGTTTTGACAATTTTATATCGTTTACTATCACTGGAATAAAATTGATAAATCTTTGATTTCTTATGATACTTTGCTTCCTGTATTCAAATAATTCTGTTTTGCCTGCAGCAGCGTTGCCAAGTTGAAATTTCTTTTTTTGGCTCGTGTGACAAATCTAAGTACTTTAGAACATTCGTGTTTTCAATTTTGGCATCTTAAGAGGTTGAGGAAGGCTGCTACCTAAAGCTTTATAGACATTTACGGGACACCCTGTATATATTTAATATACGTGCTATCATGGAGGCTGACGAAGCAACTGGTTTGACATTACAAAGTTTTTAAATGAATATGAACAACGCCTGTGTCTCTTTCTTACTTTATTTTTTTACTTATTATGTTGCTTTCTAGCTGGACAATTTCACGAGCAGCAGCTTCAACCACCTCACTCGACTCCGTTTTGAACAGTAACAAAATGCCGTAACATTAAATTGTGTCAAAACATCCACAAAAAAGTGTCACACTGTCGTGACATCAAATGCCATAACTTTTAATGCCACGTGAAATCGAACATTTAAGATTCCGCAATAATCTACCGTAAATATAGACCTACAATTGAAAACCGTTTATCCAAGTTATTCATCCATGACAGGAAGCTGTACCATGAAAATGCTTTAGAAATTATAACTTTAGTTTATTAATAAGAAATAAGTCCATACACTGGAAGATTCCTTACAACTCATAAAAATTACGCAAATCAATGAGATAAACCATTTCAACTTTAATTTATTGCTTTCACAAAATTGCAGAACTAAATACATTACTGGTAAAAATTAAGGGACTACCTAAAAAACATGTAATTGTTTGGAATCGAGATGTATGCGTATAGATCTGAGCGATGTTAAAATTTGGTATGCCAAGCATCGCTTAGTTAATAGTCCATGGAGCGCAATAAACAAACCAAATATCATTTCTCAGTTCTCACAGCTTTGTTGTAATTTGTGTCAATTAAACATTGAAAAAGTAACGCAGCACGTATTTTTTATGGACTGGAATACAGTGAGGCAGCACATAAGAACAGAGAAAGTAGCACAATGTTTTTCGAGGAGGTCATTCACAAAAGAAAAGAAATCAAATTGTTTACAAGACAGTTTTCTACTGATCCAGCTATCACAGCGTTTGTTCAAAGGACATGAATTTATGCCAAAATGATCAAGAATAGGGAAGATAAAGATTGGGCCTCAGTACTATTCAGTGATGAATCTTGATTCAATCTTTCGTGTTCATGTTCTACAAAGACCAGGCGACTGCTCTAAGGAAAAATACAGTAACTGATTTTGAGTAAATTTGTGAAAAATAAGCAAAACATGATTTTTTTGTAGCCTTAGAAAACTATTGGCTTTATCATTCTAATTTTGTTGCTATAGCTAGAAAAGGTATTTGTTTAAGAAAGAATCTTGTTTTAATAATCTGTTACAATTAGACAAAATTTTTTAGGTAAAAACCTACTTACTGTGTTTTATTTTGGTAAATGAGAACAGAATTTCTGCTGTAATACTTTTTGATTTGCAAGTAATGCTGCTTAGTGTATTGTTTTGGAAGCTTTGTTAGTACTGAAGTTACCATTGTAAATAAATAGATACAAGAGAAAAACTTAATCCGGTAACATTTTATTTTCAAAATAAATATATTCCCTTTAAAGCAATGTTTATATACTGAGCCCTTTATGCGTGAACTGATTATTCCAACATGTAATTTTATGATTACTATCAATTTCCTTTACCAAGGATCAAATTGCCAAGTATATAGTTTTTTTGTTTTGACAATTAAAATGATTTTCTAGGTGGAACATCCTACACTTTTAAGAACAAAAGAGATAATCAAGAAAATGTGTGATACGTGCTAAGCTATTGTTCGCAAAAACGGATACTATTGAAAACATTTTCAATTTTAATATTAATTACTAATAGTTATCTCCACAAACTTCATGACACTGTAGACCTGAAATTATACATAAAGGTCGGGTTGTACCAAGTTTAAATTTTTATCGAGGTTCAACTGCATAGAAACAATTGCTACAATGATTGTTTCCATACAGTAAAACCTTGTCCGAGGCATAAAAATTCTAATCATGATCTGGAACAATGACAAAACCAGAACTTTCTTTAAATAAAGATAATAATTTTTAACCTCTTGTACTTATGAATAACAATTTTTAGTCAGAACTGCACAAAACAATTGAACATGACCACATCGAATATGTCAGGAATAAATAAAATCCCTAAACTAAAACACAGTGGGTAAATAAAAAAAAACACTTAGTGATGTTATTCCAAGCACAACAATTGCAAGTATATGGGTTTTCGAAGTTTTCGGTGAAGAAATGCTACTCTAAAACACAGTAATCATCGGAATCGCTTCTCTACAAAAATGATGATGCATTTACTGTGTTTTCAATTGAGAATGCAAATTACTGTGTTATTGCAAAGTAAAGTCAAAACATTAATGCAGTTGCTAAGTTTGTAAATCATATCTGCTAATCTACTAACTTTAGAATCATTGTCAAAGTCGCTATAGAACCAGGACAACATACGAGGTGTGTGAGAAAAGTAATGAGACTGGCAACACTGC
>VTPC01090162.1:339045-350523 GCA_011009095.1 Ignelater luminosus
ATATATTAGTTCCATAGAAAATTATATTTTTATAATTTCACAGAAAACTCAAGACAGTTAAATTATGCAAAAGCGCCAGTACTAAAAGTGAAATAACGTTTGGTGTAGTTATTTCCGAAATGGAAAGTACCTAATTACAAAGTAAAACAAAAAAATCTACGCGGGATGCAAAAACTTGCAAAAAACTGTTTTTAATTTTTACTATACCTTGGGAAAACCGATAAGGGTAGCATTGAACACCGACCGTGTGGCCTAATGGATAAGGCGTCGGACTTCGGATCCGAAGATTGCAGGTTCGAGTCCTGTCACGGTCGCATTTAATTTTATTTTTTAAATCGCCTGTAGGGTATAATTTTTATTGTGTCCAAATTACCGTAATTATTTCAGGCTTCCTCATTGCTTTTTCAATCTTAAGAACTTGAAGTTAGACAACAGATTAAATAAAAGTCAGATATTTCACCTTGTTAAATTTGTGGATTCTATTGCTCTTTCTCTCAAAGCAACTCCCAGAGCTTGCTATTTTGACATGCGCTGCGCAAGCAGCACAGCGTGGTATGTACTTTTCATAAAACGTGCGTAAAAGAGTAAGCGTAGTAAACTCCCAGAGCTGCAAATGTAAATGTGCAGAGACAAAAAATGGGAACATTGGTGGAATAGAGACTGAAATATCTGACCGTTTTTTAATCTGTGGTTAGACTCTGATGCATGCATAATAAAGCTGCATTAGATTAATTTTTCAATTGTAATAATAAAAATCAATTACGATTTGAAGGTTTTTTTAAAGCAAAAAGTCAAAAAATCCATAATTAAACCAAAACTGCCACAAGGATTGTTCTGCTCTTGACGATCACAGTACTAATGTGTAAGTGAACAATGATATTAACCCCTGAGCTGTATGTATCATATACTTATATCAATGAATGGCCACCCTGTACGTGACTAAAAAGTTTAAAATCGATTGCGACCGTGACAGGACTCGAACCTGCAATCTTCGGATCCGAAGTCCGACGCCTTATCCATTAGGCCACACGGCCTATGTCTGATCAATAAAAGACAGAAAATAAAAGTTTGTTTTTTAGACTTTAGCTAGGATAATTTCATTTTCTGCAGAATTGATGTAATGGGATGTGAGAACAAGGTAAAGTAGTTCAAAGCATGTAAATTGTTTAATAATCTCTGTTGAAACTGTAAAGTTATTAATTGCTGATTTAATGTTGGTAAGACCAAAGTAATAATAAAAAGCTTGATACTTAAAAAGACTATATTGAACTCAGTTATGTAGAAAATAACTTGATAGCTAAAGATCGTTTTGAGTTGGTTGTTGTTGTTGTTATCTTCCACAAGATTACTTCTAGGGTCAATAAAATGAAGCTATTCTACTATTAAAGAAGTGGAAAATAGTTCGCCACTAAGGAAAACTACACAGAGAGGAAAATAGCTGTATGTATCATATACTTATATCAATGAATGAACACCCAGTATGCAACTAAAAAGTGTAAAACCAATTTCGACCGTGACAGGACTCGAACCTGCAATCTTCGGATTCGAAGTCCGACGCCTTATCCATTAGGCCACACGGTCTACATCTGGTCAGTAAAAAACAAAAAATAAAAGTTTATTTTTGAGACTAACTCGCCATATGATACTTCTACTAGGATGATTTCATTTTCTGGAGAATTGATGTAATGTGATGTGGGAAACAGGGTGGAGTAGGTCAAAGCATGCAAATTGCCTTAATAACCTCTATTTAAACTTTAAACTTATGAATTGCTGATTTAGTATTAGTAAGTCCAAAGGAATAATGGAAATCCACCACAAATTTTCTTATCGATGACCAACTAACAGACTACGGATTATTTATTGATGTCGAGATAATCCACATTATTGAATGCAATATCGAAATATGGGTAGAGCTAATACTTAAGACGGCTAATTGGACTCAGCTATGTAAAGAATAACTTGATAACTGAAGGTCATTTCGATCAGTTTTGATTTGAACTGATTCAACGTTAATTGTCTTCTTCGATAATATCGACAATTTAGATATTTTTCATAAGAGTACTTGTGGGATCAATAAAATAAAGCTACTCTACCACTAAAGAAAAGGAATAGTTTACTACTAAGGAAAGCTACACAGAGAAAAAAATAGATGTATGTATCGTATACCTATATCAACGAATGGACACTCTGTATGCAATTAAAAAGTGTAAAATCAATTGCGACCGTGACAGGATTCGAACCTGCAATCTTCGGATTCGAAGTCCGACGCCTTATCCATTAGGCCACACGGTCTACACCTGATCAGTAAAGAACAAAAAATAAAATTTTATTTTTGAGACTAACTCGCCAAATAATACTTCTACTACGAGGATTTGATTTTCTGGAAATTGATATAATTTGATGTGGGAAACAGGGTGGAGTACGTCAAAGCATGCAAATTGTCTAATAACCTCTGTTTAAACTTCAAACTTATTAATCGCTGATTTAGTATTAGTAACTCCAAAGTAATAATGGAAATCCACCACAGATTTTCTCATCGATCACCAACTAACAGACCACGGATTATTTATTGAGGCTGAGATAATCCACATTATTGAATGAAATATCAAAATATGAGTAGAAGTAATACTTAAGACAACTAATTGGACTCAGTTATGTAGAAAATAACTTGATAGCTGAAAGTCGTCTTAACCAGTTTTGATTTTGAACTAATCCAACCTTAATTGTCTGTTCGGTAATAATAGTAGCAATTTATATATCTTCCATTAGACTACTTCTGGTATCAATAAGATAAAGTTACCCTACATTAAAAAAGAAGAAAATAACTCCCGTCTAAGGAGAACCACACAGAGAGGAAAAAGTTTTGTGGGAGCCAGAGACAAAGCACCATGGGATTTGGAGAAATGGCACTGTTGTATATCTACTGCAGAAATCTAGCAGTGCAAATGCAAAAAATAATCGAAAAATAATTGTTACTAATTTCCATATTAACCTAGCTTATCAAATGGTAGCTGAATACTTGGTTGAACTGAAAGTCTAGTTATTTAATTCTTCTATAAAAATAATAGGCCTTGGTTAGAGATTTTTATTTGATTTAATTATGTTTTCAGTTTTAATAATGTGCGTCCATTTCCGAGATTCTCAAACTGTTGGGCAAATAAAACAGTAACAGTTAGTATTTCATCAAGACAAGATTTCTTCTGAGTTGTCTATTCATTTGGGTTTCTTTTCCAATAGTTTTTTTCATGTTCTCCAATCTTGTGTTAGGTGTTTCGCCTTGTCTTGTTTAATATTACTTCTTCCGTCCATAATTTTCCTTTCTTTCGTTTTTGCTTTTTTTTTACTTATTCTTACTTCATATACTTTTCACTCTTTCCCCATTCTCCGAACATGCCTGTACGATCTTAGCTTTGTTCTATTATATTCTCTATAGGTTCTATTTTCAAAGTTTGTCTTTTCTAAGTATCTCATTTCTGTGCTATCTTTTCGTGGTTGATGATGTTAGCTATCTTTTTATACACCAGTACTCTGGTCTCTTTTGGTACTCCTTTTTTTCGTTTGGCTTATGTTATTTAAGCTTTCCTGTTGCTCTTGTTTTTCCTTGAACCTCCTCATTCGGTTTTCAGCCTTGTGTAATTATTAAACTTAAATATTTAAACTTTTCTGCTTGTTGCAAAGATTTTCCATTTATTTGAAAGGGATGCTTTTCTTCATTCTTACTTATTACCATTGTTTTTGTCTTTAATACTATTTTTCATGTTTATGTTCTCTAGGTATCTTTTAAGTATTTCTATTTCTATTACAATGATAGCCCTATTCCCTGTCTAGCATAGCTCTAATATTTGTACATTTTCAATTCTTCGGTGTATTTTTGTGTGATGTTTAGTTTCCTTCTTTGCTTGTTTTATTGCTATTCTTGTATTATCATAAACAGTAATGGACTTAATCTTGTGTTACACCTCTCAAACATCTTTGATTCTATGTTTCTAGTTTTCTTATACAGTTTCCTGCTTTTTTATATAGGCTGTGTACACCATTTTGCTAAGTTCTCTAATGTTTATTTTGCTTGTAGAATACTCATATATGTCCTTCTTGTCAATAGAGCATTTATGTGTGTGCTACTTGGTTGCTTTATAGTTTTCTCGATTATTTATGTTTCAGAATAAATATAAATGTTTTTTTCTGAACCCATATTGGTTTTTCTCTATGACTTTCTCTAGTTGCACTCTCAGTTTTTTTATTATAATTTTAAACTTTTTGCTACTACACTTAATAAGATGACTTACCTATAATTTTGACATTCCTTTGCATCTCCATTTTTTGGAAATTGGGTATATTATGTCTATCTGTCAGTCTAAAAGTTTATATTTCTATTGAGATTTTTTATGTCTTGGTGTTTTGATTATTTTAAAATTTTTGTTTGCTTGCATTAGAGCTTCAATTGCAATTTCATCTTCTTTTCCTTGTTTTGTCTTGTGCTTCTCATTACTCCGAAAAATCAAGATTTCATGAAAATCATCAAATTTCTTATAAAGAAATTTTGTTCTTGGTAAGTCACTTTTTGTCTTGTTTGTCATTTGCAATTGACAGCTGAAAGAGCTTTCTGTGTTTGGAGTGTTTATATATTTTTTTTAAATTTTAGAATCTTATAGCGACAAGATGCCACGTTTGCTGGCATTCCTGATAAGAAACGTTAGTAACCCCAATATACCTACATTCTCCAGATTTAACTATTGCGCAATGAATTGTTGATTTTGTAGTTAACTTTTAATTATGTGATCAGCAGTTGTTTTTTATGGCACGCTATTAAATTAGCACTTTTTAAATAAATTGCTTAAAACTAAATTAAAATGTGATGTGTGATACATTGCTGATATCAGAGAAACGATGTCTATTCGGATTTACTAAAAACAGATAACAAATAGCTAAAATGCTCAAAATTATTTCATGAATCCACGAAACAAAAAGATTTTAATTAATTAATTTTGAGTTTTTCAGTTTTATTTTTGCCGTATATGTCGAAAAGCAAACGATTTAGGTTAAATTTGTTTACTGAGCATTAACGAGCCTTGGAAAATACATTTTTGTTGTGATTTAATCAATGCATTATTTATTTTTTCTTTACCGTTTTGGAGTCCCTAGTTATACATAAAAAAACTAACAAATATAATGAAGTGACAGTTGACGAATACCTATATGTAGAAGAACACGCTTTATTGTTCTACGAAGTGTTACTCGGTCTTTGGAAATCATCCTGTGAGCATAACTATTTTCAGAATTCTACAAACAGCTTTTGTTTATTCCTGAAAATAAATTGTAAATAATTTTAATCTAAATGTAAATCTTTAATATTAAAAACCAAAATAGTTTCCTCTGTTTTATGTGTTTCTGTGCTATATCATGTTTTGCATCGTTGAGATCAATAGAAACTCCCGTGTTGATATAATTTTTATTAAATCTTTGACGAATATTTTTTATTTTACTCTCTTAACAAGATTAAATATACGAATCTAAACACTGATACCTAAATTTTGTTTGGAGTTGATTAAAAGATTTTCCAATTGTGGATATTCACGAAAGAAAGGCTTGTTTACAGCAGAAATTCAGGAACTATTTCCTCCTCTATATTTATCAGCGCAAATGTGGTGCAGAAGGGTCTCGACGCGTCGACCGTGTGGCCTAATGGATAAGGCGTCGGACTTCGGATCCGAAGATTGCAGGTTCGAGTCCTGTCACGGTCGCAATATATTTTGCATCGTTAATCATGTTAGGTATTTTCAAACGGAAATTTTAAAATTTACTAATACCTACGAATTATTTTTTAAAATTTACATTATTTAAAATTACCAGGGAGAATTAGAATTGCAATTATTAACAGACATAACTTTAAATATTTCCCCTGTTTATCTTTTTCATACTTCAATGGCGTCACCCCTCAAGTTTTTCCGTCTTCTAATAATTGTAGTATTGCTTTTTATCTTTCCGCATGAATTGTTGTAGTAAAATTTTATTAATTCTAAAAGAAAGCTGAAGTAAATAATAATTAAAATACAATTGGTCCAGGGTAGGCTTAGAAAGTTGCTCCAATATCTAAAAAAAATTCTACAAGGTTCTAGCGTTTAGAAAAACCAATTCTTTCTAAAACTCATTTTCCATTTGGTTATTTAAAAGGTGAACTATTTTTTTTTGTTTTGTGATGGAAGACATAGCAGACCATGGAATATAAAAAAGTTTATTTCAAGGACTTTTAGAAAAACTCCAATGATGAATTCTATGTTTGAGAAAAACCAGACAGATGTTATTCAATAACATTACTATGACAGTTAAACAGCAGAGAAGAATTCTTTTGGAGTAGATACAGTTCAAACTATCTCAAAGTTCATAATTCTATACTTGTAGTTTATCTATGTAAGGAGATTTAAAGTGCTGATATTGTAAATATAGAAAAATATCTAAAATACCTAATCAATCTAAAAGCAACCTTTAACTTGTTCATCATTGGTTGATTTTTCACCTTATTGTAGAGAAATTCTAGGGAACAATTTTTTATTTTCTTATTTTTTTTCTGTAACTTTCTACTTACTAATCCATTTAGCTCTAAGCTGCTTTAAGATTACCAATGGCAGTTTTTATATTTTGCATAATGCGCTTTAAAGAAATCTTATTCAAATAATTTTGCTCATGTAATTTATTAATTAGTTGTATACTTACTTCATTTTCTGAGCCTGGAATATTTTCGTAAGTTGGTTGGAAAGATATCCAATATTTAACTTAGAATTTTTCTTTGAAACACGCTGAGTTATCTGCCAAAAATTTTTGAAATTGTTTTGATATTGTGATTTACATTCCAATGACAATTGTAATTTTTTGCGTAGAAAAATTTGTTTTACAAGAGAATTATCAAACACCAACGAAAATTTAAAAAAACGGTTATTTTTGATATCATCATTAAATACTCTTAGACAGAAACAACGCCACGTCGACCGTGTGGCCTAATGGATAAGGCGTCGGACTTCGGATCCGAAGATTGCAGGTTCGAGTCCTGTCACGGTCGCAATATTTTTTTAAATTTTTTTTAATAAAATCTACAAGAAAAAATCAATTCAATCGCTTATTACAACAATAATCTGATTATTATTATTATTAGTGAATACAATAAATAATTTATTAACTACATTTTGGGCAAAATTTAAGGCACGTATGAGTATCTACAACTTGGAAGCCAAACTACAATGTTTGTACGGCGGAGCACAAGCAGCAAATTTCAGTTTTCGTTCGGATGTGACCGTATTGATTAAACTTTTAATCTGAAGGTGGCGCTGCCGCTAGTTATATGTATTAGCAGTAGATGGCGGAATAGGTATTGAATTTTGATTTTTCCGAAATTCACAAAAAGTGTATTTTATATAAATATTACTTCTTTTCTGTTTTTGGAAAAATTTCGAATAGAAATAAATATTCTAAAAACTAATTTTTAATTTTATCTATATTTTATCATTTTACTAATTTATTGTTTTACATTATTGTTAAATGCAGAACGCTATTTGCCTTCTGGCATTTGATTCATAGCTTGAACGTGATCATGACCTATCGCGCATATTAATTATGAAAATTTCTAGTAGTTACTGTTTAGTTGGACAGTTATGACTTCTAGATTATGTCTTTGCAGCAAACGCTGTTTTGCAATAATTAAACTAACATTATCTTCTTATTCATGGTATTACTAGATATAATACCTTGATTGTGATTTCAAACGCTATATTCACAACTGCTGTTAAAAGTCTTCATGTTCCAGTATTTGCGTTTCTCGTAATAAAGCGAACAAATTTTACTCGAAGGCTTCTTGTTAAACCAGAATCCGTATATAAAAGAAAAATAAAACAAATATGAGTTTATTAGTAGAGTAATAAGTTTGAAATTAACCGTCTTGTTGGTTGTTTTTTTTTTCGTGAAATCGAGTATAAATGGTTTAAGTTTCTAATTACGAATTAATTAGTTTGTTTCTGGAAATTCAAATTTGCGCTTACGGTGTGAAGCCTGGATGTAAATATTAAAAGGCGCATTAAATCTAAATGCTGTGTAATTACATTTACGCTATCGCTCTTGTCTATCACGGTGAAATATGAGCAGAAGCAACCCTCTGGATAAAGCCATGTGATTAATGGAGAGATTCAAATATGGTACGCTTTTCTCTACATACATTCCATTGTACTACATATAAAACATTCCCTTTATATGTTTTGGAAATTAGCTGGTTTTCATAAGGATCCATTTTTTATAAAATCTGAGTCTGACCTAGTTTTGGATGCACATATTGTAAAGAATAACGTTTTAGAGTTCAGTGTTCAAGAAAATAAATGAATGATGTTTTGTGAAAGTAACGTTAGCATATTATGTTCAAAATCTAAAAGATAATATGAACATTGACCATATAAAATATTTATGTGTTTATGTAAATTGAAGATTTTAGATTTCATGGGCTCCAAATTTTTTTTCTCTAGAAAACATTCATTTCTTTTGCCAAATAAAACTAAAAGGAAACTTCTTTATCAGTTACAGTGCTATTTTATATTGTAAAAGCACCGAAATAAGTTAGTGATTCTTACGAGATCATTTAATACTACAACAAAAAGTTTTTCTTGGATCAAAAAAATTGAAATAAATACGTTCTGTGCTAGAAGCTTGTATTACGTGTCGCCTTAATACCATTAGCAGAAAATACAATTTTGTTTTGATTAAATAAGTAATTCCTAACCCTTCTAGAAAAAATTACACGTATACAGAGTAAACCGATATGTTGTAGCGACCCTGACTTGATGTAGATATGCATACACTACAGACGATAATAGATATGATAAATATAATTTCCTCAATTTACTTGTTCTTATTTTGTCTCTACTCCAGTTTTATCTAATTATCAGAGAACTTTAAGTGCTTAATTAAAGTTGCTAAGAAATAAACGAATTTCTAAGATGCCATACTTCTATTAAAATTAAAACAACCTAAAAAGTTTCTGTAACGTATTGAGTACCCACTTTTTTAACGCTAGAACCTTATTTCCATACATACAGTACTGTTTGATCTTTCTTTAACGATATCGATAGCTGTATGGTTCAATAGTGTTACAACAGTACTACCATGAAAATAAACCGCTTAACCAAATTTTTTCCATTATCTACTTGGTTAATTGGCCGAGCGTGCGAGTAATGCTGCACACGATGTAGAATCCAAAAAGTTGAATAAATATGTTTTGATAAGAAACTCACCCTTGCTTGAGAAGAAGCCAAACCGTTTAGGCGCGGGTTTGTTTGAGCGCGAGATTTGTAAAGCAGAGTGCGGTCGTTGGAATAAAAAACAAAAAAATATTGTAATTTCTCTTATGAATCTATCTAAGCCTGCTTGTCAACTTTCCGTTATTGTTTCTTATCGTCTCCATCTCGATTTAATTGGCGCATGTAGTTATCCTATAATAAATAAAAGGGCCACCGCCAAACGACGGCGCGCAAACGGCATAGACCCTTGAGAACTATAAAGCAATTGAACCCTAAACATAAATAATGAACTTGCAGTTAAATGACGTCAGAAAACCCTTCATGGCAGATTCTCTGCAGCATTATATAGGGAAAGGATTGATCTTAAAACTTCACTCACTTGTTTGGAATTGGAGAATTGTGTCTTTAGATAGAACCGAGACTAACAGTCATCCAAAATCACGTGATACTTGAAATTGCCTGAAACTTATTACAAAGCAAAACATTCACAGCAAAAGGTGTTGCATGTGTAACAGTACAAGTGAGTCTATCCAACATGTAGTGTCTTCAAGAGAAAATCTCAAGCGCCACAACGATGTTGTTAGGATCATCCACCAAGCAATCTGCAACATTAAAGCTTATACAGGAAGTCCAGATATACTGTAAATACTCACCTATAAATCGTTTGGTGCAAGAAAATGTTGATTGTAAGGCGTTGTGAATTTGTCCTATAATAAATTACTGGCAGGTCAATTGCTTACAATCAAGCAGATATAGTGATGATTGACAAAACAGAAAGTAGATGAATGTTCAACGGAGACAAGGTAAACAAATATTAAAATCTGGTTTACTAACTTATCGTATGGTGGAAATTTAGCCATTCATCGTATCTATTGGAGGATTAATTCACAAAGCTTTAGAAATAATTTACACTCCACATAATCTAGCAAGAATTTCGCAGTTGTACTGGCTACTAGAAAAGTCTTGAATCAATAAAGTCTGTTTTGGTTTATAGCTCGGCCGACGTTCAAAACCAGTAATTGCTGCGAGAAAGAAATAATAACAAGAGTTCAGAGCTCTTCTTCCATCCAACCGCTAGTTGTGTGCTGAATAGACTTTGGCTTAATAGAACTGGAAAGGTGGAAGAAGAATTATAAAGCTGGAAACTGTTTGTATACTATTTTTGATTTAATTAGATATACAGGGTGTCTCTAAAATGTTTGGTCATAGCTTAACCACAAATTCCCGGGATCAGAATAAGGCGATTTAACCCAACTTACCTATATCTAAAGTTGCTTCGTTAAGCCGGTATTGAACGTCAAAGTTTTTTGAAAAAAATGTCTTTTGCTTATAACCATAGAACGTACCAACTAATTTAATTAATTTTTGGTATGATGTTCCTCGTGGGTATAAGACATAATTTGACATAATTCCGGACTTCATTGATACACTGATTTATCAAATCACCATTGCAATTGTAACACTAATGTTTCTAAAACCTTAAAAGAATTATTCTAGAAAGAGAAAGAATAAAAGTTTTGCATTCTTTGTAAAACCGACTACAGCCTTAAAATATTATAAACATGCAAAGGCATAACTGAAGCTATTAATTTAAAAAGACAAAAATACGCTATAAGAAAAGGCAAAGTAACCAGAAAAAGATCTTAAGTATGTAATTTAACAATTTTATTTTTGAAGCAAATAATTGCGTCATTGTTTTTTGAACTACAGTATGTTTTAGATGTGAGGGTAGCCAGTTACATATTTCGACTATATTGTAAGAAAAGGATCGTCAAAAGTACACAGTTTTGTGTTTCGGAAGAGACATCAATCCCCCATGTTTCACATTTATATGATGAATCTATGAATTCTAAATCTAATCTTATTATGCAGATAGGGGGAGGAGTTTTAGAAAAAAACGATACTGTGGTAGAAACATGACATATGCAGAATCATCCGTTTTGCATGTTCAACCATTTCAGAGATATTAGTTTACCGGAAATATGGTCTGTTTTCCTTTTACCGTAGATAAATCTTAGACATGAATTCTGGACTCTCTGCATACTTTGTAGGATTTATACTTAGTAAATGCTTATCAGCTAACTCTGGAAAATTGTTAAGATCAAAATTAATATTGGCATTAGCAGTTCTATCTCGTTATCATGAAAAGAATAATAAATTGGAGTATTATCACCATAAAAGTGTAATATTGCAAGATTTTACAAAA
>VTPC01090162.1:355523-390265 GCA_011009095.1 Ignelater luminosus
AGAGTCTCCGTCTTTGGCTCCAAATTTAACTTACACCACTGACCTGATTACCACCTCATTAGGATCATAAGCTGTGCTTTTGTCTACAAGAATACAAAAGTATTGTAATACCCAAACTTACGGTGTATTAGGTGGATACATCGACATAGTTACTGGTTAGTGAAGGGTATCAAAAGTAGCAGACAAATAAAACACAAAAATATGAGCAAAACGCTGACCTTCAGTTGAGATTTAACAAGAAACTTAGTTTTGTTGTTTAGTAGGTGCGAACTAACACTTCACATGAAAAATCACGAAAATTGTATTACTTCTTTTAACGTTTCCCCCCTTGAAGTCACTTTGTACACAAAACGAAATTATTGCTGCCTAAAAAGCTTCTTCTTTCCGTATAATTACATAAATACAGGATAAACAATTTTGTGTAAGCAAGACGTAGCCTTTTCATATTGCAATAAAAAACCGTCTGTTAAGCATACAAAAAAGTTTTAACTTTTAGTTTATTTGATGATGGAACAAACATAATTTATTTTTTCTAAACAAATACATAACTAACGAAAACTGCAAAAAATAGTCTGCTAAAGAAGCAAAAAAGTTTTAATTATGTTTTATTTGTACTCCTCCCTGCTTGTGTACACTATATGTATTCGATTAGCCTAATAATTTATAGAATATCAGTGTTTACTAAATCCATATTTAATCAATATCTATAGAAATCTGTATACATGTCCCTTACCATCATTAATAATCGCAAAATGGAAGGTCTCCCCTCTGTGTGCTATTATCAAAAGCACTGCGATGTGATGTTCCAGCGATGATCCATCACCCTGCGGGAGCGAGACAATCATTCGCTAACAATTAGAGAATGTGATTTTAATCTACGGTTTTATCACATTAATTTATGTGGTGTACATATAACAAATATACCGTGTCGTGCACATTGATTATATGTCAATTTATAATAATTCGTGATGCGGTAAACCTCGAGGCAAAATTCTGATAACATAATAGCCCTTTTGCATGAATTATTTTAACCATAACTTGACGGTGGATTCGATAATCGATATCCCAACATGAAATCATAAATATTCAAGATTTTAACGGTTAAATATTTCATTAATTAATGTCGATTTTGTTATTCATAAAAAGTTTTAAATCGGTTTTGAATTAACAATTTCGGAGTAGATTTTGCGGAATTTTGTTGCCAGAAAATACATTTAGTAAAACAAGCACGTGTTCTTGTCTATCTGCGGGCACTGCTCGGGAATAGCTAATATACACAGCACAAACAAACTGCCCCTAAAGCTTTACAATATTAAATGAATAACCTCATTTTGGTTTTAATCTTTTGGGTTCGTCTTAAAATATTTGAAATTCATTTTTTATTTAATAAAATGCTGAATTCTTTTTTGAATCAAAGTATTTTAATTATCCATCAAACCCTTTTTACGCTGCCTGCAGCAAATATCTGTTTAAGACTCAAGAAAAAAAATGCAAACAAAGTTTTAAATTAAAAGAGAAGATTGAGTAATGAGGAGCTTGCCTTCCTTAACAGTTTTAATTTTTTACTGTTGAAAAGATAATTTAACGTCTTCTATTCAAAGCAAGATTTATTTAATGCAATAAAAAATTTGTACGTATTGTTGGGAGGGAAAACATAAATAAATGGTTATTTATTGAATAGGGCACAACAAAAATAGATAACACAAGAAAAAAGTAGATACAAAGTAAAAGTAAGCAAAAAACGAAAGAACGAATAACTCCCAAACATCTTTCAAGTTATTTATTTACACAGCAACAAGAATGTGAGGTTATGAATTTTGCTGTAAAACGTAAACGTAAGATTTTTTTTATTTTCCGAAGGATTTTTTTTAGAAACTGTAATTTCAGATAACGTAAACAGACGTAGTGAACATATAAAATTTATGATAACATAAAAAAGTTTATGTTTTTTCGATGGATCATACACCAAGTTTCATGTCGTACGTTACCGTTGCCAAAATCTGAGATTTGGTCTTGTATAAGCTTTTAGGTTTATCCGTTATTATTGTGGAGGTTTTACAAAACTGACTATAAAAAGACTATGAAAGACTTTTTTGTGTAACAAAATTTTACTGTTATTTATTTATTTTATAAACCAGTTCCATAAAATTTGAACGTGCAACTTTTTTTAAAACAGTATACGTTATGCAAAACATTTTAAACATTATCAAACGTCAAAACTCAAAAGTTGCGAAATTCTTCCAATAATGTCAAGTGCTATAAGTTTTATTACAGTGATAGATGTTCTATAATACAGTAATTTATTATCAATGCATCAAACTTCACCAGGTGATTCTATCGATCATTTTAAATAAAAAGGTCTATACGAGCCAGGAACGACTTGAAATTTAGCGCATTTTTTATGCAGACCTAGAATCTTAAGTATCTTAAAAACGACTAAAGGCAATGATTGAAAGTCTTAAAGTAAAAATGATGTGCAAAACAAGAATAGGCAATTTCTAGGTTATGTAAGAATATACGATGCCATATGCTGGTTAAAATAAAAAGTTTAAACCGAAAGTCTAACCAAACATTTTTCTAGTTATTCTAGTTATACTTGTTATGGCCTATATTTTTATGTCAAACTAAGGTATTATGATTTTAAAAAGTAAGAACTTGCCGTGTATTGGCCGGCTCTTCCTTCAGACGTGCACGTCTTAATCCTGGTTCTCCTTTCACTTGTTTTTAATTAGGATCTTTCGAACTCAAACATTCAAACACCCAAGCAAGGATTAACTTTATTGTATATTTAAATATGTAAATTAAAGATATTAACGATGTTATAATTACAAGTGTTCTAAAAACTAAAAAAATGCTTCAGGGAATAAACATAATTTTCAAAGTCAACAAGGAGCAACTTACCAAATGAAGCGCACCCACTGAAAACAAAACAGAATCTTTCTCTATACCAGAATATTCCCCATGTGGGCCTCTGCCCCCCGATCAATCTTTGTTTACATTATCTTTTTTTGGCGACACTTGCCATTAATAAAAGTTTATTATTTTTTCATTAGCCAAATTATACTTTAAATTTATTTATAAAATTTAGAATGGCTTTAAATTTGTTTCGTTTAAATTATGTCTTCTGAAATATTGCTTATTCCTATAATAAAATTAATCTAATAATAAAATAAAAAAATTATAGAATTAAAACGTCTTAAATAGGGATACTACATACCGTATGTCCTTCGTGAAGATACATCATAGGGATTTCTCATGTAATATTTTTAATCTTAAATTCTGTCTCCGTGATGCATTTTAGAAAAAAATTTTAGAGTAAAAGCTATTTAAAACATAATTCTGCAACAATCTGGAATTTTCTTTGCCTAAGCCAAACTAGTTTATCCTAGGCAATATTAGTTTGTCCTGATAATAAAATTCAAAATTTAGGCTAAACTAGTATCTCCTAAGTTAAACTGATTTTAAATAATAGTCTAAGAAAATATGACCATAAAAATAAAGCAATAACAAAAAACAATAACAAAAACCAATGTTTATTAATATCAAACGTACAGTTTTATTAAAATAAACATTTGTCAACATCGAAATTAAAATTGAAAACATTAAAAGTAATTCAATTTCAATTTGTATTTGTTAGTGTATAAAGTATAACATTCTGAATCTTTTATTTGTTTTTGCAAGATGGACTTTGATGACATTTGGAGTTGCGTAGTATCATTTTTTTTGCACTGACATCTATTTGCGGTACAGTTCTTGGTACAGGTGCACTTTACAAAACCTTGTCTTGTTCAAAATGAATGTTTTGTAGCTGCAGTCTTTAATGAGATTTTAATATCCTAATTGACTTACCCTTCTTGTAAACATTCTTAAGTACAAACGTCGAATTCAGTTCTGTAAACGCAACCACAAACAAACTATAATAGATTATATTACAGTATGACCTATTTACTTATGTCTATCGGTATGGAGTAGAAAGAGTTTTAGTCTTGACAGAAATATTTATGTTAACCAACCTGCAATAGAGTTTTTGCAATATTCCATGCATGGTACCAATTTTGTACATGCCATCGTCATTTATTTCAAAGAACAACGCCAATTACATTTCTTAGGTCTCCCCTGCCTCTGTCTACATCAGGAATTGGTACAGTCACATTGTCTCCAACTTTGGCTAGCGAATGCTATTTGTCAGAGGCAACTTTCATCTGTTTAGTTTTCTTCTTCAGATTTTCAGCAGCTGTTTGTCTAGCCTTTTGGGTGTCATTGTCGAATGTAGAACTTTTGCCATTGTCATTATTATTTCCAGAGTCGTTGTCATTATTTGTATAATTTTTGATTAAATCATCTTCAATAAGTTTTCAAAGGTTATCCTCATCGTTTATTAGTTCTGGTGGTAATGATGTTGTTGAAAGACCTACTCTAGGTTTAATTCCAAACATAGCTTTGTAAGGTGAATGTTTTATGCCCGAATAGTACGCTCTGTTTTTCATAAATTGTACATACCTTAAGCCTTCCGACCATTTTGTCGATTTATTGTCTTTCAACCAACAACCAATCATATTTTTTGGATGGCACGTTCTACGGAGTCCTGACTTTGGCTATGCCTTAGTTTTCCATGCGCTAGCTTAAGGTCTGGCCAAAGACTTGTGATTTCACATACAATATGTTATTTAATTGGTAGGCCACTTTTGCCGCTCTTCTACATTCCAAAGCATGGAGCAAAACAAATCTAGTCAGATGGTCCTGATAAACCATTATAAACTTGAACTTTTCGCCAGGTTGCGTCTGAAAGTCGATGACGTCCACTTGGAACCTACTGTTCACTTCAGAATGTAAAACCGGCTTTGAAACTAAACCTCTCTTTTTTGTCTTCTTATGTTGACACGTTCCACACATATACAAATGCAGGTTTATCATTTTCTTTGTGACATTTGCATATTTTAATGATGTCTCAACCAACATTCTATCACGACCTCCATGGACGATAGCCACGTGAGCTGCGTCAGTCGGGTTTGGCTGGTAACATATATATTACAAATACTAAAATCGATTAAATGTACAAACATTAAGGACTAATCTCAATCAAGTAGGCTTTTCGTAATAATGTTCTTTGACGATAAGATAGTATATACACCTACTATCACTTTCCAAAGTTGCCACTTCGCCCACCCCTTTCATTTGGTTGACAAGTGTTCCAAATCTCTCTTAAAGACCTCTGCTGCAACACCTTTTGCCATCTTAAAGTCTTGAGAGACGCAATGTCCCAAACCATAATTTGACGGAGCCTAAAAGTGTGCAAGATTAGTTTCATTAATATCTGGCTGATGGAATTGTTAAGTGTCATAATCAAGTAAGATGCGACTTACGTGTATTAGGTCTGTAAGAGATTTCTTTGTTGTACCCATTTTTACTAAGTAATTAATTCCACTAACCTTCTTTATGATAAATATAAGGTCAAAAATATCTTAACAGCAATTCATTGCTTCCCCCAAGTACTCGTTTTAATCTGTAACAGCCATAATTTTAAACAGTTCTGTAAATAACCTCGAGTGGAAAACCTTTTCCTTGTGGTTGAAGAAGTGTGGAAGGGTCTAAGAAATCCATGTCGGGCAATTACCTGTTCAAAGACAAATTTGGCTACATGTTTCACTGTACCATCTGCTAGGGCTTTAGTTTCCGCCCAACGCGTAGCATACTCTGTGGCCACAACTACCATAAGTCTTCCCGGATCTGCTTTGCCAAAAAAGATCTAAAAGATCAATACCCACCTTTTTTAAGGGAAGATGTTTTTTAATAGGCTGTATAAGCCCCGAGGGATACGTTAGTACACCATTTTCTTGCCTGGAATTCGGGACAGCTTTTCTCAAAATTTACTACGTCTTTTTGTCGGCCTACCCAATAGTATCGATTTTTAATTTTGTGCCAGGTCTTCGTAATTTTTAAATGAGCAGATAGCGGTTTGCTTGATGTTGATATATATTAGGCGTTTTGGAATTTCCAGAAAATTATCATTCCATTCTATATTAGAATTTTTCTTATGCAGTATGTTATCTAAAAGGATGAAATTCTTAGCTCATATTCCCGTTGATATCAAGATGTTCATAAGTGAGTTGAGAATCCCTTCTTTGTAGTTCAACTATCTCATTATTCAAGATTGTAAGTGGGAATCTCCATTGTGGCCTCAGCATCTTACTGAGTACCACTAAAGCAGATATATAAAAAAACAATCTGCATCTTTGTGTTTTACTCCATTTTTGACTTTTGTGTACTGTTGTGCAGTGATAGTGCACACACTATGAAAGTTTAATAGTCCAGAGGGCGAGCTTACCTGTAGCCTTCTTTACGCTTTTGTAGAACTATGTAGGTGTACTAATCTTACAATTTATTTAATCTTTGCCACTTCCCTAAAACACCATATTGGTTTTTTGTTGTGAGAGTACCAGCGGACTTGAACTCTTTTACTTACTGCTAGTTGTCTGGCACTTTTTACTTTGTTCTGTTTAGTTATCGACACATTCGATTTACTGGGAATAAGGGCATCTAAGTAAGCGAGTACGAATTTAACGTTTTAAGCTTTGGGCTATGTAATGGACTTCCCACCTTCCAGCAAATACTGTCTACTCCACTGCATCAAGTCCTTCCTATCATCGCAGTACCATTAGTCCGTCATCCTTAATCTCCTAAGAACTGATATTGGAAGAATGGTCATGTCAACAAGATGCGACTTACGCTAGAGTACAGTGTACAGAATACATAATTGTTATTTTGCTACATGTTTCTTTAGTTTTATTCGTTTCATTTTTGTATTTTATACCAAATCAATGGGTTTCGTTTACCTTCTAATACCTACTCAAAAGACTTCATAAAATTAAAATGTAAGTTTTTCAGATCTTTTTAATCATATTTAGACTTTTATAAATTTTTGTAAACTGGAGCAAACTAATCGTCGGGACTCTGTTTTTCAACGTTTGGAATTTTGGATTTATAATTTTTATTAGATTTTACATTCTTTGTGGCCTACAATCAGGTCGCTATATTTATTACAACATTAACGTTTGATAATTCTTTCAATAAGGGAGGCTCGGGAATTTTCAATTTTTACACCATCCGAAAGAGCACGTCAAATTTAGTAAGGGAACCGTTCATTTCATCGAGAAGTCTCAAACTCCTTAATTTTAATAGGGGTGAACGTGTGATTTGAAATAACCAGTATAGCTCCAAATCTTCAATAATATATACAAAATAATAAATAGTTGTGTCACTCGCTTTGCTGTGTGTGCTGACGAAAGAAGTTAAATAACGTAAACTTTACACTCCAACCTGTCTCAGAAATTAAAATCTCAGTTTTGACGTCCAATCTCTAAGCGGTAGACAAGGCTTGCTTACTTGGGTCAACTTTGAATTTTGTCAAAACCTTCCCATTTTGTCAGTTCTGTTTCTTTGACGATTCATTACGCCTGAAAATCTCAAGAACATTTTTGTAGGCTAAATTGCTTTGTAGAAGCCAACGTCAAAATGAAATAATCTTTTACCGCACAGATAGGTTTGTTACTCCTTCACAATTTGCATCACACTGCTAGTATCCTTGCCTGATGTGGTTGTCAAAACTTTCTGCCAAACTTTTGGTGATGAAAATTCAAACCCAACCCAAACCAGACTGAAACACATCTACCAGAAAATAAATTTTCTTTGCGGGTAGTCCAACAGACTCCATTGCGTAAACTATTCTTTGTAAGGCAGTTTGTGTACCGGGCAGAATTATACACTCAATATCTAGAAAACTGTCAGGCTTTATTAAACACAAAGCCAAAGAGAAATTGCAGCATCCATTTGTAACCCCCCGAGAAAAATTAAAATCAAGGTTGGGAGATTCAGCACTTAACAATACCAATTCCCAATATTCACTATTATAAACAATGCACAGTTCTGTCTAGCTTAAGTATTATACAAAGTTTCTTCTACTTTTGGGCTTGCCCACTTGATTTGAAGTTATTACGTTTTTACCATAAAGATTTTCGGATTTTCTGATAGACAGTCTTTTGCTCTACAGATCAATTTCTCAACGGGAAATTGTTTGGCATGCCAATAAGATTGTGTTAACTGATTTTTTGAAACGTGGACATACAATAACAAGCGACTGCTGTGCTAACTTAATTTCAAAATTGCATAAGCGTATCAAGGAAAAACGACGGGGCAGATTGAAGAAAACAATTTTGTTTCATTGGAACAAGGTTCCTATTTACCACGTCTGCTATTGAAAATCCAGGATTTTAATTGCTCGAACATTCTGCGTATTCATCAGACTTGCCTCCTGGCGGTATACTTTTATTTCCAAAAATAAAAGAATATCTTTGGGTGAGCAGTTATGATGACGATTATGAAGTGTCAACATTTTACTGCTGTCATCAGCGGTAGATAACTAGTTGGAGAAACAATAGCAAGTTTTTCTTTCAGAGGAATTAAAGCATTGCAGCATCGCTGAATCAAGTGCATCAAAGCCCAAGGAACTACACAGTAGAATAAACATTTAGATTTTTTCATTTTTTGTGTCCTTTTGTCTTAGGAATAATAATGATGGTCTACCCTCTTTTTACAAGACAATTTTCAAAGACATTCATGGCATTCCTCTGATTGCCGGTGTTTGCTTTAATTAATGTTTCTAAGGCTGTTAGAACACCTAAAGCTTCCTGAAATTTCCCACTCAGCTGCTTACGGCCTTTGTTAAGATGCTTTAATAGAGATCGTTCATTTGAAACGATAGAAAGTTTGCAACTCTCGACAAATTTATATAAGCTTGTGTAGTTTTGCTGAAAAAGGTCTGCCAAAAGCACAACGAAACGTCAAAATACGTCTATCTTTTGTAAGAAAATGACATGATGACAGTTGGTAGGTGACCTATGAGGGGATGTAGATCTGTGTTTGTGTATAACTATCTCTGTTGGTAAGATTAATGAAGAACAAACTTGATCTTGGAAAAGGACATAACCTGACCCGTGCTTATTTTTGGTTCTCTTAAGAGAGTGAATGAAGGGAAAAGCCCGACTTTGGGCCACCGTAGGTGGGCTATGGGGAGTATAGCTCGACCCTGTTTGAATTTATCTTTGTTAAAAAAGTTAATGAAACGCAAAGCCTGATATTAGGCGACTAAAGATAGCGTAACCTGACCTATTTGTTTTTTATTAGCTTTCTTAAGAACAAAAAATTAAATGGAGAGTGCACCCGACCCGTCTGCGATTGCTACTAACATAGCCGATTTCGATCAGTGGCAATCATAGGCGGTCACAACCGTTTCTACTCCAAGAAAGTTAAAAGAGGGGAGTGAAGTAGCGTGATACAACTAGGAAGCAGGCGTAGAGGAGGCCTAGGAGTGCCGCAGATAAAGCTTCGGGGCAAGAGTGAGCTGCGCTGCTTCTAGTAATTGCTAAATATTGTAAGATGTAGGAAAGTTAACATGGCAGCAGCTATGCACAAATCATTTTTTTGTAATGCAATATTCGTGGTCAAAATACACAATGTGTAGTTCTTAGACTGTGTGGATTCATCCCAAATGAGTTAAAAGCCCAAACGAGTTTGCGTCACTTGTTTACATCCTCAACTTATAATACCACCTCAAGTGATGGTGGAGGGAGGTGATGTTTCTGGTACCTTACTAAATATTTGTACAATAGGCATTGGAGATTAAGCTGCGCTTTTGTGCAATGCGCATGCGGTTCTCGAACAATCTCGATGTGTCGCACGAACTCTCGAGCATCTAAGGATAGGGGTTCATCTTGAGGGTCCCTTAAGTGACACTATGTCGATCGCTGATTTAGCTCATCTTTGACTCATGCCAATTTCTCACAAGTAATCCAAACTCACTCACATTAATCGCTACGGACGTCTTCAAAATTGAAGAAAGGGTGAAGTAATTTCCAATATTTGGTATACATAATGTGTCTCATAAATGACAGTAGATCTCTAATCCGTTTTGGTATTTTTTTGATGTGTTCATCCAATAACGTCCAAATCGAAGTCGCGGAACACCTTGTATTCAGATAATAAAATACTTAACAAGGAAATCGGTAGCAAATTATGTTTTGCAAATTTCCTTTTGCTCATTTACGTGTGTTGATTTGGGGAAAGTTATTAAATCTCATTTTCCGCCATCTTGTTTAGCTTTGTACGATATGGAACACCAGTAAACAGGTGCTCATATATACGAAAGAAGAAGGTCGCCAAGTGTCATTCTTTCATTTGGAGAGACAGACTATTGTAATACGTATTCGAAAGCTTCTTTTCAGAAAGGAACGGAAATAGGCCCCTGAAACAATAGCATTAGGACTCATAAAGTATAGATCTTTCACTTATATATATTCTTCTTGAGACAAGACAAAGATAAAGATAAAAATGGATTAATAGATCACTATTCTGGTATTCACTTATATCTCTAAGGGAAATCATTAAACCTTAGCGAGATTTGGAGCTTAACTTCTAGCATGTCAAAATAGCGTGGTAAGGCATAAACCTTGTATGGGACACAAAACAATCACCGTAAGCTATTCGTAATAAGACTCTAACTTATTGACGAATAACATTAAAGCTCAGCCAAGAAAGTTCTGTATTGTTATCGTTAATGGTGGTGGGTAATTGGTAAGCAAATAAGTACATACGCAAATACTCCTTGCATCTTTTGGATAATTAACAACTACTGTAGTACTTAATTTGAATTCATTTAAAAATAGAGAAAAAAGCAAAAAAGTTAACCGCTTGTACTGTAGTACATGCACATGGATACAAAGTCAAAACTTTTTAATTCATTAATGCTAACTACTAAGTACCTGGATGAAAGTTTAAAAAGCTTTAATTAAAACTCCCGGGCAAAACTCTGCGTTTTATATTTTACATTAAACGTAAAAGGTTTGTTAAGTTACACAAGGACATTTGCAGTTTTCTGATCAAATAAAATTAACGACATAACTTCAAAGCTCATTTGAAAACATTAAAAGAATTTTATATTAAACGAAGATTGCAGTTTGTTACAGGTAGACGAATTGAAAACGTAAATCGAACGCGTTTGTCTCAAGAGAACAATTCAATTGAAACCTTATCCTACCAACTACATATTTAAAAGATAAATTAGATAAAAGACTCAACTTGAAACTCTGATCAAATGCAGTATCTAAAATCAATCTTTTAAATGCAACTTTGAATTGAACACCAAGATTCAACTTTTTTCTCTTGATTCTTTTCAAACGTGTTTTCTTACAGAAACAATTTTTGACAATAATGCTTTTTATTCGTTTTTATAAATTCATTTAAGTTTTGGTTTTATTGTTTAAAATATCTTTCCGGTCTGCTGGTGTAAATCTCATATCAGCCATAGGAAAACTGAATTCCTTATACATATAACTCTAAATTTTGGTTACATTCGGTACGTTTATAAAGCAAATGAAACGTGGAAAAAAATTACACGGGATGGATGTTTTGTATGATTTACTGTTTCTTCGGTGTTATCGCTGATAATTGCCAAACTCTACATTCTTATCGGGATTTGTTCGTTATATTAAGTTAGAAAGCAAAGATTGTTAACAAGATACACTTTGTCTACCTTTCAAATATCTTTATTCGAGTAAATCCAATATAAAAGTTACGTAAGTATTTTGTTTTCTTTAATCTCACATGTAAGTTCTTTCCATAGCGAAGAATCAATTTATCTTTTGTATTAGAAAAGAGAATAATGAGACGAGTAAAGAAAATATTGAGAAGATGCACACGAATTCAATCTAATCTTTGTATGTACTATCATACATAGGAGTGTTTTAAACAAAAAAATGTTTCTTTTTAAATTTTTTGGCATACATAAATTTATTATAAAGTGATAAGAATTGTATAAAAACGATCGTTTTCTACTTTTCTTTTTTTGACCGAAGAGGAACTTTAGAAATACTAAAATGTATCGTTCTCAAACAATAGACTGGAATGCATCGACTATTCTTCATTTTAGGTGGACCGATGATCTTTTTTGGTTTTTTTCGATTCTTGTAATGCTCTTATCAAGATCTATTGGGTATTTGTATTTTTTGAAGAAAAACATTTTTCCAAATTCTGCGAAAAAGAATTCCAAGAAAAGATCAAAATCTGAGATCTTCCTGCTAAATGGATTTTTATAAAAAAAAGCAAATGAGTATTTAAAGAATTTCTGAATCCTCTTGATTTACTTTTGCAAGACTTATGGAAACTTTAAGTGCCGATAGACCAATAAACCAATATCTGAAAGAAGCTTTTCTTTAGAAACCAAATTATATAAATTTGTAATACAATGCAACGAAAATTCTTCATGTTCTATTTAAGGCTTTTTCTCGTCAAGGCAGAAATGCCACGAAAGATACACCACTTTGTACGTGGCTCTATCATTTAGTCTTAAAAGTTTTTTATTACACGCAAAAGGCTCAAAAAAGGCCAAAGGTCACAATTTCTATGATATTTAAAAACAAAACTAACTTACCATTTAAAACCAATTGTTCCTATCTAAACAAAAAGTATTTAAAGTCAAAAGATCAGTTTAACATTCTTGTGATATCGGATTCCAAGGTCAATAGTTTTTGTTATAAAGACTGTAAAGTGCGGTAATAGTTAGAGACTAAGAAAAGTTCGAAAAATCTGAAATCTAACCAACTGCAATTAAAATCAAGACAAGAAACCATTCAATAGCAGCAATTTATTGCCAACATAGATATACTCTAAAGAAAATAGACTATCTGAGGTTACTGACAAAATGAGAAATAATCTACAGTTGGAAAAGACTTTAATGCCAAATATCCGTATTGAAGCTAGCATCTAATCACAATCAAAGGAAGAAAAGCGTCAAAGTAACTAGGCCGAGACTCTTTCTAAATTACGAAAGAACCAGAAATAAACTCTGACCATTTCTCAATGCTTTCAACATTAAACGACATAACAACGTGATTAGAAAAGAAAGCGACTTAGCATTAAGTCATAAACTAACAGAATGAAATGGTTCTTAAGGGAAACTTAGCTCTAGAATTCAGTTAGATTTCCGCTTAGGGCACCAGTTCAGTTATAATTAGCCTTGAAAAAAATGTAGATCTTCAGCAAAAGCGCACGAAACACCACACCTACAATTAAAAAATAAATTAGTTGGAAACAACTGTCTTAAAGAAATTAGGGATCTAGCTGTCGAAGAAACGAAAGCAAGACCTTTCTGACAACAGCCACGAAATTTATAATATAAGAGAATACTGAATAGCCTTAGTCAAAAAATTAATAAAAATGTCCAAGAAAGTAAGAATATCTTATATCTTTAAGGATCAACAAACGAGAAGTACACTGATTATTCTTTTTGGAAGGCTAGCAAAACAATAAAAAGTTTGCGAACTCAAATACCATCAATTAAATAAGAAATTGGAAGCTGAGTAGCATCATGAATTAATAAATAATGAAACAACGTGTTACACCTAAAGAAATTAAAAACTAGATCAAGAACAATATTGATCCAAAGAAGAACCACTTGGATTAGATCTGATACTAATAATAATGAAACTGGTTAACTTAGTTGATGCTGTTCTCAGGTTAAAATATATACATCAAGCTTATGGAAGGCATACAAAATTATCATGATTCTAAAGTCGGGAAAACAGAGAAATAAATCTAAAGCATTATGTTCAAATTCTTCAAAAATTTTCTATTTAGACAGTTAAAACTTTTCACAGAAGAAAAATTAGTACCTAATCACTGCACAATTGAACATGAAATTTCGGTTTGGGTATCATGGTTGACATCAAGCCAAGGTAACAAAATTCAAAGTTTTTCCATTTATTTTATTTATTACGTCCTAGGAAATTTAAATTATCTTCACTCTCATCTATGGTAATAATAATGCAAATCAAATTTTGTCAATGCAGAACTGACAAATCTACGTTAAAACGGTAGTGACACTTGAAGTTTTAGACTCGACAGAAGCTCTTCTAGGATGTCCACAAGAGAATTCCTGAACAGAAGTTCATTAATCAAAGTCACTAAAGTTGTTTGGGTGGTTAAAGACGTTGTATTCTTCTTTAGCTTGGGGAATGACAAATCTGGTGTTTGAGCGGAAAACCACAAGTTGACGCTGGTGGGCGTATGGATGAATAGACGCAGCGTGTACGGAAAAGATCACAATCATCCGTCAACTGATATGAAGAACGCAAGTTGTTGTTTGGTTGGAGTGAAAATGTGGTGTTGCTGTAGACGACCTGAATCGTCCGACCCAAAGTAACAACCAAGCGGTGGTGGCTGTTGTATTTGAGACAGTCTGAGAGTCAGTGATGGTGGTTGGCTTGGGGTTTCTAAACCAAGATGGTGATGGTGAGTCGGTTTCAAAGATAGGTAGGTACATTGAACAGTTTGGCTAAACATGAAAAAGTTCTAGAACTGAAGGTTAAAAGTAAAATCAGCACAGAAAGTTATTGACAAATTGCTATAAAGTTTGAAAAAGCCCAAGAGTCGATTGAAAGAAGCAACTCTTGGCAAAGATAAATTTTTTCCCGATACAGTCTAACAGAGGAAACAATGGTACTGTCCTTATGTATTCAGAATGTTTTAGATTTAAACATTCTTTGGCATTTCTAAATTGGAAGAAGATAGTTATCGAAATTGGGCCACCAATTTTTTGCGACCAAATGCCAATGAATTAGGAAAAAGTTTTTTTTAAATAAGAAAGAAAGAAGCACAACCTCTATATTCTTGACTTTGATTAAAAAATGGATATTTGATAATTTCTTCACTACGTTTATTCATTTTACACATCTCTCAACCCTGACATTTTGCGTTACATCATTTACTTAACATGATTTAATTATGTAGAGCTTGTGTTTCTGAAAGATAAAATGGTGGGGAGGAGGAGTTATGTTATAACTTTTGGGCATCCGTAATTACCAGAAAATATTTTGCATCTTCTTGCAGAAAATCTTGCTGGTTCTCATGTACTTGAAAACAAAAAAGTCTGCTTAGCGGTGTTTCTTGAAATAGCACAAGTTTATGGCGTCTTAGTCTTGTCCAGCAAATATAAGAAAAGCTACCTAAAGAATACAGTGAAATATTGAAACCTCGAAGAGATTTTTAAATCAATTTTGAAATTGGAAAGGCATTAAGTCTGGAATCTCAGTATTTAGTTTTTTATTTTCGTCTTACAACTGACAACTTCAGATAAAAGCACGGCAACCGCAACGTTTACTTTTGACACTGCAATTCTTGCACTGGCAGACGTCGGTGAGTCGAGATTATCAGATGCTATTAGCGAGGTCAGGACATGAATGGAGAAACTAAAATAAATAGATTCTTGTAAATAGAGAGAACACGTAAAGAGAAAACGTCCAAAGCTAGACTTAAAACAGGCTGTCTCTACATAGCATATGAGATAAAAATGGTTGCGAAGAAGTATAGGGATAGACTACATAGGATCATGAGAATGCTGAAGCAGTCGGGTTGTTGACCGCCAAAGGATAATGCTGAAGCTAAAGTAAGTGAAACCTTTACATTTAGCCGAACGAAGGAAGTTTGTAAACGGGCTGTGTGTTAGTTCAATCACACTGTAATTGGTTTGAAGTAGGTTGTTTTGAATGAAAAAAGAATTTTATTTTATGTTTTACTCCAGTCCTTCTATGCCTCAATGCAAATATTATCAAAAAGAAAAGAAAAACTAATCTCACAAATAAGTATACAGATTGGGACAACTGGAAGAGATAATCAATTTAAAAGTAAACTTGAAATCTAAAAAGGACCTAGAATGGCAATCTAGGAATTTTATTGAGAATATCAAAACAGCAGCAAGAAAAGCTACCCCTGAAGCAAAAGAAACTCCCATATGTGAAATAAAATATGCTGCTAGTATTAGGGAACAAATTAAAGAAAGAAGGAGAGCCAGAAGGATATGGCACACTACCCGAAATCCTACTGATAAAACAGAATTCAACAGAATAAGCAATCAAGTCAGAGGAATGATTAATACATACAAACAAAATTGCCTCGACGAGTACTTAAATAACCTCGGACCGGAAGTGGACAAGGAATACTCATTGTGGAAAGCGACAAGAAGATACAAAAGGCCCGTTACTCGTGTCCCTCCCATAAGAGACACTCAAGGTAACTAGCTACGAAAAAACGGTGAAAAAGCTGAATTATTTGCGCAACATCTAGCAAATACATTCCAATCACACGAAATACAGTCTGATATCCAAACTATACCAACTTATCAACCAGAAATACCATTCAAATTGTTCACACCAATAGAAATAGCAAAAGAAATAGATCAAAATCTCAATCCAAAAAAGGCACCAGGAATCGACGAAATATCACCTGGGGTGTTCAAAGAACTGCCAAGGAAGGCCATTATCATGCTTACATATCTCTTCAATGCCTGCTTACGCTTGGAATACGTTCCTGAGTGCTTCAAGATGGCACAGATAATCATGTTAAAAAAGCCAGATAAGCCAGACGAGGAAGTTGGATCGTATAGACCGATTTCACTTCTTCCAACAATCTCAAAACTATTCGAGAAACTATTTTTAAATCGGCTTAAGCCTTTAATAAACATCCCGGACTTCCAGTTCGGATCCCCAAATAAACACTCAGCTATCGATCAAGTACATCGAGTCATCAAAGTCATTGAACGAGCTTTTGAAGAAGGGAAATATTGCTCTGCAGTATTCCTTGATGTGTCGCAGGCGTTTGACAGAGTGTGGCACAAAGGTTTAATCCTCAAGATGAGTAAAATGCTACCCAAAAATTACTGCAGATTGCTAGAATCATACTTAGCTAATCGGCAATTTCGAGTGATGCACGAGGATGCCAAGTCAAAATTTTATCCAACAAAAGCAGGCGTACCGCAGGGAAGTGTGTTGGGACCCCTTTTGTACCTGCTATATACTGCTGATATTCCAACATCAGATAAGACATTCACCGGAACCTTTGCAGATGATACTGTAATCATGGCGGTAAATGAATCAGTATCAATAGCAGTTGAGAAAACTCAACGCACACTGAACAAAATCAACAGATGGACAAAAGACTGGAAAATCAAGCTTAACGAGCTGAAATCAGTCCACGTCACATATACGCTGCGGCGAAGAAATTGCAGTCTAATAACATATCTCAACGAGGTACCAATCCCTCAAGCAGAATCAGCAAAATATCTTGGGCTTCATTTAGATTCAAGATTAAACTGGAAACACCATCTAAGAAAAAAAGCTGAACAAATTCGCATTAAACAACGACAAATGTATTGGCTGGTTGGACATTATTCTAAAATGAATCTTCATTGTAAAAGAACTATTTATCTATCTATATTCAAACCGATATGGATGTATGGGATACAACTTTGGGGTTGTGCACATAAATCTAATCGAGAGATAATACAACAATGTCAAAACAAATTCCTGAGGATGATCACCAACGCGTATCGATACGTAACCAATAACGAAATACATAACGACCTCAATATACCCACGATAGAGGAAGTCATCAGGGAACGAGCCAATAAACATGAGATTAGACTTCTCAATCATCCAAACGTGGAAGCAATTCAATTATTGGACACAACCAATGAAAGAAGAAGACTGAAGCGAACAAAACCGCATGAATTATGTAGATAAAAGACGTAAAGAGTACTATTGGCAACTAAGCACTGGTTAGTATTTTCACACAAGTCTTGTTTAATATAAACACAATTCATCTGTACTAATAAATTAATTATATTAAGATTGTAGTAGTCATACCTGAATAAAGGTGTTATCGCAAAAAAAAAATTTATGTTTATACCTACTGATAACACTATTTTTATGTGTACAACTAGAAATTTTGCAATTTTCTCTAGAATAGTTTGGTGCAAAGGTTCTTATCAATTGTAGTTTTATAACATGAATGTTCTAAACATATACTACACATATATTTGTGACATTGTCGTGAAGGCAATCAAAAATATCTTTCATACTTTAAATTCTGTTTTTGGATTTCTTCTTGTTTAATTTTAGATTTATAATGATATTGGCCACGCTTTTTTGGACCAAATACCCACACTATAAAAGAAATGCAAATTCCTTACTCTATTATTCAATGGATCATTTAGAATTCAATCTGTTTACATTAAATTATCTTTACTGACAAGAATGCACGTTACCGCTTTTGATTTTATGCCATTCATATTCAAATGTGGTGGAAATTACTGTTGCTGTATAATTATACTAGGCAACGCACTAATTAATTATTTAACGTAAAATGTACGTGGTATATGAAACCAAATATGTATTTTGCGAATCTACATCAACACTTTATAAACTTACATAATGTTTCAAACTTAAATTTTCAATTAATTTCTTATAAAGCCAGATTCCATCATCAGAGCTTTAACTTCAATCCTTAAAATATTAGGTATTAGAAAACCGATTTCAGATAAAATCTTCAAATAAAATATAACGACCCAGGATTAAGAACTCGGTTATTGCTAGAAAGAGCAAATCGAACGTAAAACTGTCAAAGGGGGAATCTACGAAGGCAAAGAAATATCAACTTTCAAGAAACTTCCTTATCAGTATTAAATACTGAAACATCAAACAAAGTTATTTTATTAGCAATAATAATTCAGTCTCCGTTTATATAGTTTAATCTTATTCAGTAATTGCGGTCTAGTTAAATGCTATCGAAAAGAACTGTATAAAAAGCAACACAGACGTTTTAAAATGTCTCAAGCTTTTTCTAAGAAATTTCTTTGTCCACTGTAGGAAATAACATTTTCCCCAGACTAAAGCGGTGTTAATTGCACTGGCCGGTCGGTATTTATCAAGATTCGCCTGGTTTTTACAATCTCTTCTCGACTACTTGTCTTAAGAAGGATCTACAGGAAATTGGCTTTAGACAGAGAAATATAAGTTTGTTTTAGTCAGATAACGCTGGGAGATTACGAGAGAAGTTTCAGGTCGACGACGGTGTGAGAGCGCCTAGATACAAGATGTTGCGAGCAAACTTTTATATGTAAAAAATGTGCAACATCTTTCCTGCATCTAAATGTAAAAATGAAAGAGGACTAGGGATATCAATAGAAAAGTTGGCTACTGAAGTATAAAACTAGATGGAACACGTTTTAGTTGAAATTCTTAGTTCTTTATCAAATGGCTGTTCTTTAAAAAACGAAGAGTTTTCCATTTACATGCACTTAAACGTAAAATTTTCAAGATCCTTAAATACATTTTAACTTTTTATTGCATTTATCGAGGGGAACAAACAATTCTTGTGAAAAATTTCGCATTCAAAGTTTATCGTGGAAGAATTAAGACCTGTTTACTTTGTTCGTTCTCATAATAGTCTTATTTTCTAGTGATAAAAGCCCTAAAAATATATCCATTATGATTATTTCTGCTGGAAACGGAAAACCTCGAAAAGTTGAACAGATATTGCCTTTAGGTCACCGTCTGGCGTATCGAGATTCTTGAATGGTTTCCTGTAACCACAAACAAAATCCGAAGAAATCTTCTCTTTGCATGTTCCGGTGTAAAGGATCCATGGAGATCCCGGAATCGGTTTATGGTACTCCAGTGTGCTGTGACGCTCGTAAAATGCTGATTGGTGACAGCGTAGTATGCTCTGAGATGACAAATGCTTGTTCACCGCCTACTGAGCCGCGACGCCGGATATAACTTGCACCTCACAAGATAAGGATTTTTAAAATGAGCTAACATCTGACAGAGACTGATTTGTTCGAACAGTGGTATTTTTCAAAGACTTTTCCTACCTTATAGGTAGAAAATAATAAAAGAAAATTTACAGCTAGAGAAATAGTGAAATTATACGGAAATGCTTTGTAGCAATTTTTTGTTACAATTTCTTCAGAAAACTTAATGTATCTGACATATTAGGCAGTATGGGAAACTTTCGAGAAAAAGCAGAAACGTTATTAGAGTAGAAAAATTGTGTCTAGACAAGAAAAAACATTGTCAAGTTTTTTTTAAGTGGGTGGATAGCAAGCTATCCAACAAAGCAAGTAATGTTACGAATTGCTCTGAGATGTGTTTATTTTCCGCAACAGAAGTTTTATATTACAAGGCCAACGTTCACTTAGATAAGATAATTAGGGAAATATAATCACAATTTGACAATAAATCCGTACTATTGTAGATAATAAATGACTAAATTTTAAATTAGTTCTAGTCCTAGCTGTTACGCCACACTGAATCTAATTCCTTTACAGTTCAAGCTACAATTCATATTTAAATAATAACTTCAGATTTCTTGATAAATTGCTTTAATCCTTTAATACATTTTGCTTTATTTATGCTACTTTTGTATAATTATTGCTAATAGAAATAAAAAAAGCCAAAATAAAGATATCTTAACAAAGCTTTCCTTCATTCCAGCTTTTTCTTTTCAGGTTGATGTGGAAACTGTTTGGTTCCTAAATAATAGTAACTTAAGGTTTATTGAAACCAACACTAAAAACTGTTTCAAGATGAAAAATTGCGTTTACTGTTTGCTAGCTGACTATTTAGGGGCAGGCATTCAATCTTATTTTATTTGATAGTCTAATAGTCCGCTAAAACGTGGAGAACAGATTTGTTCATTTTCTCCAAATCAATTTCCAGATTCGTCTAAAACTCTTGTGCTAAACCATTCTCATCGAAGGTCCTTGCTGGTCTATATCAAGAGGTACCAAGAAAATTGCTCCTATTCTTTGAGTCAAGAAATATTTACTAAGAATTTCTATCTACTTTTATCAAAACATATTTGGCAGCCAAAACTTGTTGACTTGAGATACGCTTGCTAAGAATTATTGGATCTCTTTGTAGATTTATTGGACTAGGATTGAACTAGCTCAATTTGGCTCTATAGTCTGTGCATAGTCGGACTCCTATATGCTAATAATTTTTGTCTGGCTTTAAGAATTGTATTCTTCAACCCTCTTAGTTCCTTTCCATCTACCTGAAACCTTACTTAATATTTAAGTAATTGTCACTTTATGTTTATAATTTCTTGGTAGAGAGCTTTATGATGTTTTTGATCGTGTTTGTGGTATTTTAATCCAGCTCGCGAGGTCACTTTAGTTGATCAGTGAGAATAAACTCGATTAAAATAAAAGTCTGAAGATTTCCAAAAATACTGAACACCTATGCAAGATCTTGATCCTGGTCTTACTGTATAAAGCATTTTTGAATGATGTATAAAAGTTGTCTTAATTTAGATTGTGTGCAACTGAATAGACTGACAAACCACTAAACTAGTGGATATTTATGTAACTATGCAATAATTTCTGTGGTGCTTTGGTGAAAAGCATCTACGAATCATGAAAGTCTACTTTCCGCATATAAGGTTTAAACAAAATAACAACATGACATGATATAATCATCAAAATATTTTGGCTAACAGTTTCTGATCCACTGTACCTTATTTATTGGGTGTTTGAAAAAATACCGAAAGTTTATTATGTAATGTACACTGCGTCTGTTGATGTCAAGACTATGCAGAAGAAAAAACTAAAGCAAACTTCAGGTCGATAACTAGAACTCGGCGCTGACTTTCGTCAATCCTTGCACAGCTGCAAAAATCTTCAGTTATAGGCAACAAATAGAATCGCAGGCAAAAGTCTCAGCATTAGTTATTTATACAAATTACAGCGTGTTAAAAATCTGAATCTCGCCATTGGGATTTTGGAAATCTTGTGCCTGAACAGATTTGTCTTGATCAGTCTGACAGTCCAAATTCATTTCATCGGTGGTATTATCCACCTTTTTAAAGAATCTTTTGAGTTGTCTTGTCTGCTATGAGTATGACCTCCTGTAAATTAGCAAAGTTTATTAATCTACTCTACAAGAGAAAGAGTAAAACCACGAAGACGGATGATGCTCTCATCTGGAAAATCAGCATCATGGACCCGAAGAAGACCAGGAGTGACATCAAATGAGAGACTGCATTTCATGGAGCCAGAAAGCATCTGTTGACATCCACTATGAAAAAGGAAAGGTTATTCTGGGCAAACAAATATAAAGAGTGGACTCTAGAGAAGTGCAGGAAAGCAACTTTTCTGACCAAACAGAATTTGAAGTTTGGCCGTACAACTAATTTTGTCCGAAGCTCACCTGGGAAGGTAGGCACCCAAATACTTACTAAAGGTGAAATCTTAGAACTTACGAACCAGAGGTCTTTCACTTCATCGAAGGAATCATGGACAGCACATGGTAATACGTCAACGTGCTACAAGGAAAACTGATCTCAACAATGAATAAGTGGTTTCCTAACGGTAATGATAACATAACATGGCTGGAGATTTATCAGACTTGAATCTATAGAAAAGTTTTCGGGCATTGTCAAGGCTTGAATCTACAAAATGAATTGTTTCACCAAAACTTAGATAATCGACAGTGTGATCAAAGTCCGGTAACGTAACCCAGATGTAAAGGAAATGTGGGGAAACCTCATTGATTCAATGACTAAGAAGGTGAATGAAGTGATTCAATTAAAGGAAAAAAATTTCTCGTATTGAAATGTAAAAGAAATAAGCAAATGTTCATATTAGACATTGTCTCTTATTTTCCTGTTTCTCCTAACTAATTTGCATAGTATTTACTGTAGAAATTTGCATTGATACATTTTTTGGGTTCTGCAAAATTGCAATAAAGTGTATGTTGTCTCTAGCAATGCTGGTGATAACTGCACCAGAAACAAGAATATGACATCGGTGATGTTGCTGATAAAATTTTCTATAGTTAGTGAATTGAAATCACTTGGAAGGAAAAATTATTTTGACATCTTTTAGTTTGTGCAGAATCATTTTTGTTACCTCCGTTATAAGTTAGTACTACAGAGATGTACTGTGCAGAAGTATTTGGTACTATAACCATTCACGTTTACGCCTGCTATAATTATACAGAGGACGGCAAGGGTATTAATGGAGAGAAATAACAGTAGCTGATGTACATATTTTAGGATAGCAATAGATGAACGCTTCAATATAGTTTCTTAATTCCAGCAAATTGCGGAATACAAAATTAAGAAGAATGCTATTTAGTCAGTGTCATTTTGGGTATTTTTAGTTTATTGGCAGAACCTTCAGTAAAAGAACATTGTAAGTTATAAACAAAACTGTTGGAGTTTTTTTGGTTGGTTTGTATAATATTCGGACAAGATAGATTGCGCTACCCTGTATAGTAATATTATTATCGTAATCTTGGTGTTTTTTTCTATCAACAATACTATTCTAAATCTTTGTTGTAAATACTTGAATTTGACGTTGATATTTTTGTGGTAATTTGAAGGCTATCTACAGAATTCCTATACGTCTTTTATGACACGACTTTCTGATCACACACTATTTCAATTAAAATGTATACTGTCTGTTCCATCGAAAACGCCGCGAGCTCTAGCATTTACGTTTATGGAAATACACCCATTAAACTAATACATTCTTAAATGGATTAATAAATTGGAACAAAATACTTGGGAGAAATTTAAAGAATATCTTATGACGTCATCAGTCATCACTTTTATCATATTAAAGATAAGAATTGTTTTTCCATGGCAAATGGTAGAATTTATTGTCCCATTTAAGAATATATCATATAGTTTAATAGGTGTATTTTCATAAATAAAAGTACTACAGTTTGGGGCCTTTTCGGCGGAACAGACTGTACAATCAATCAAAAGTAAATTATTTCTCTATGACAGTTAGTACTTATTTTCAGTTAAATTAACTGTAAAATTTAATGATAATCTTGTACAAATCAATAAGTAACTATCTACAAAGTGGAAATACAACTTATTTCTAAAGTTCTCGGTTAATCGTATTTTGCACGATTGCAATTACGATTACCTACCTTACTTAAATCAATTCAATTTATTCCCAGATGTATCGGTGTGTATCAGCTTGAATTATACCTAATTTGGTATGCAATGCAGAGAACATGTTGCATTAAGGTGGCAACATCTAGATCCTGGTGGCAAGATCTCTGAGGATAGGTTTATTGCGGATAACAGCGATCAAGTCTCCTGACAATTTGATGCTTCTTGCTACATAATAAAAACACGATTGTCAGGGATGCAGTGACTGTTGAAGGACGGCTTTTATATTTTATGTGCATATTTGACAAATAAGTTTTAAATTTTCTAGGTAGCTACGCAGAAAGATAAATTTAAAGAATTCCAAGTAAAGCACATTTAACTTTATAGATAAAAGCAATTTTATTTTAATTGTTAATTATGAAAATTTACTAAATAAAATATGTAGAAATTGAAGATGCACTCAAATAAAATTTTTCACATTGCATTGATGATTCTTAAAAAGAAAAGTTGTCCTAGTTAATTTCTTTAGATTTCTTTGTTTTGCATATTTATACTTGCCTGCAAATATCGAGCAAACTACAGGTGGGAGATGAATAGCTGGCGACTTTGTTCCTTGAGTTGACGTAGGGAAAACCATAAAAACGCACAGAAGAAAACTTAACATTAGTCAAAACGAGGTTTTAATAATTTAAAGTGAGAGCAATGGATGCTACCGATCGGTCACAACCAGTAGTGATCGACATGGGGATAACGGTGGCAGTTTTATTCCTCCGTAACCTCTGGTGACTTCCCTATGCCAACTTCGCAAGTTTCCAGGCGGCATAAACAAGCTTACCGCGTTACAATCTGAAGGTAAAATTCTACTAAAGAGTTTGAAGAATTGGGAAGTGTCCTTTACCATACAGTACAATTATTATAAAAGCTGTATGTTCGCAATACAGTAAATGATTTCATATTTGGCGTATTACGTCACTGAAAAACAAAGTCTATAATATTCTTATTAGGTAGAGTGTGCCGTGCAAATTATTTCTAAAAACAAGAGAATGCTGACTGATAGATACTAGCAGTTTTGCTTTAACAAGAAACCTTATGGTGCTTCTATTTTATTCTTGATGCTATAGCAAACATACTAATCCATTTTCATGCATGCACAAGAACATTGTCTGCAGACACTATAAAGGACATTATTTATCTTCAGATAACCTTTCCTGGTCGTTACTTCTACTAATTATCGGGAGTATTTTATAATCTTCCAAGAATGATGCTTGCACATGCTAGATTCGCAAAATCAATTGCACATTTGAATGCTTAATTGAAACACAAGCAGTAGGGCACAGCAGATCAAAAAAGTTAACAGACTAATCTTCCCTAGCATTTAATCGTCCCATTCTCATTTAAAGTCATTCTGATTTACCGTTTGGGCTTAGTAAATGTGAATGTATAATAATTCAAAGCAGTACTTTTTAATCAGAGTGCAACAGAACACTGTAATTTTATGCCAAAGAACTATTTTAATTTAGTGTGCCTTAAAACTCTCTACTCTATTCTATTGTTCTATTGCTTTTGGACTACTCAGCAAGATCAAAGTACCACTTTCAAATTTCTGTTGCTTGTTAAATTCAATATCCAATCTGCTGATATAAACAAGAGAAGATATAGTCATGAATTACAAACATTGTCTCATAGTGAAAATCACCGAAATGAGGTCTGCTGTGTAAGTATTTCTTGGATGCCTTTTATTAACTTAGACTTGGTATTTTTTTCCTTAAATAGTATTTAGAATGTGTTGCCCTTAGAGCTACTTCATATACTTCGTATTATAATAAATATTTCCAAAATGTCGTGTGGTACTTTTGAGCTACGTTACCCATATCTGAAATTACTCTTCGGAAAATATTTTGCATTCGATCATTTTGTTTGAAAATGAAAGACATTTGGACATCACTGACAGTAATGCAAGCACAACTGTAGCTGGTTTCTACGACTATCTCTAGAGATTAACTCTACAAGATTTATAGCTACTTGAAAGTAAAGACTACCATAATTATTGTAGACTATGTATATTTTCGCCGTGAATCGTGTTGAAATCAGGGGCATTTTTTAACTGTAAAATTTATTAAACCTTACGAGTTAGTAGATGAGGAGAACTAAACAGACATCTAGTTTAATTTATTTGTTGATTGCGAACGCATCTTTATCAGAAATCTTCAAATCTTTTTTGGAAAAGTGGCAAATGTGAAAGTCTTTAACAAAATCATAACAAGCAAGTTTCAGATCAAGACAGACTCACTTAAAAATGAGACAGACTCGAGCATTATTGACCAATTATGACATAACACTTGAGCTTTAGAACCTTTGGTAGTAGAATTTATCTTGAACAAGTCGTAAATTATTGTCTGTAGTTTCGTGGGATACCCGATTAGTTTAGACATCGGTAGAAGCTTTCGTGTCTCAGTGTTTTTGTTTCCGTGTTCGGAACCGCCCGATTCTCCGGTGTCCGAATCACACTGACTGACGTTTGCGGTGGAGTAGGCTTCCGGGCTCAGCAGTTCTTGATTCGCTGGCTTGTGGGAGAGGCGCGACTATTGCGATTCCAAAGTCCCTTTCTTGCCTCTGCTACCGATTATTTATTTCTACCAGCCGCCGCCAAGCTTCTCCTTCACAGCGTACGCGTATTGACCATATGTATTACCCTTGTCTCGGGCACCACATTCCAGCTTTCGTAACATCTGGCGTCATCTATCAAGGTTACACATGGGCACCTTTCATTCATTCATTCATTCGGATGCACCTACATTTGCGCGCTAACTGCTGCCGATTAATTTCAATGCAATATAACATTTCAGGGGCCGTCCGATTTTCACCATCTCCTCTCCCAGCCACTTAGCCGGCACTCAACATTTTTGTAGGCAGTCACGATGGTCAAGACCATTTGTCGTCAACCCATCAAGTCTCAATCATTTAGATTTTTATAAAGGAAGTCTAGAACGGTCACTCGCTTTTGGTTGGAAAATCACTATGATGTGCTGCTGCTATTGTCTGACTATAACTTTCGATTTTACTATCTGAGACTGCAAATCCCATAATTTTCAAGTAAAATCTTCTATACCTCACAAATGATTAAAAGCAAACTACTTTCTAAGTTAACTTTAAACAAGCAAGCAAGTAAGTCATTGTTGCATTCTGGTTCCCGAAAGGAACTGGACGCCATTTTAAGAATTCGACTCTTCTTTGGGCGTAACGGTAAAATGAATTGCTTTTTCGGGGGGGTGGGGTGGTGGTGGTGCAATGCTCAAGTTTTACGGAGACGATGCTCTCTCTGAGCTGTGTTTTGGTGGAACTCAAAGTCTTGTGGTCTGTTATAAATATTGCTGATGCAGTATAAGTTGAATATTTTATTAAAAAGTAGATTTAAGGTGGAACAGACTTTATGACTTTATCTTATAAATTGTAAATTGTTGTATTAAACAAGTAGTTACTTGATTCGATTTGATTTTTAAAGTTAGTACTGCACATTTAACATGGTCGTCCGATGGCAGTGCGGCAGTATATGTTGTGATAGAGGCTGAGCTGATCGAGAGCGTGACAGGCGGCGCAGCGGTTACTCGCTGTTGATATGGAGTTATTTGTATTCGAGGAAAGTATCAAGTAGGATATCCACTGACTCAAAAGTCAGGTTGCCAACAGGTCTTATAAGGACGGAGAGTGAGTGCTTAAATTGCGTTTTTGGTTTCTTATGTGAAAATTGACCGTTCTGGTCAAGAATCGACACTCGACTTTTTATGAATTCGAAGCGTGCATCTCTAGAAGGAATTTCAATTTGGTCCCCAGGGGCAGAAAATCTTGTTGCAGATGGAGTTTGGAATTTGCATATGGCGGCACGATGGCAAAAATTCGTAATCGATCACGAGTTTGCTGAAGGTTTTGTAGGTGTAAATGGCAGCTTCGGATGCCGCTGCAAAGTCTAAACTTAAAGCAAGTTATTTGATACGTTTAATATTGAAATAATATTTTGCTTGTAAATTGGTTGAAACTTCTTCTGATCCTTTGTAATGGATACGTCTCCACAAGAACAAAAAGTATTTGAAAAAGTAAAAAAATTTCTTTCTTTGTGGCTTCTTTTACTACGATCAAGTACGTCCAATAAGAAGATAAACCTAAACCAAATGTGGTATTATCAGAAAAGTACTAGAAGAGAAAAGGTAGTGAGTACACAAATGTCAGTGCTGTATAAAAGATATCATTGATTGGTTAGTGTATCCTTATGGATACCTGAGGGAATTAGATACTATTATTAAACAATTAATTTCAAATGATTTTAGTATTTAATTTCGATTCGTTTGTGCCACTGTTAAACTATTTAATTTAATTTTAGTTAATATGAAAATGAGTTCACTATCGAATATTGTTCAAATAATCCGACAATTAACATTGCATTAAGAAAATTCTTCTAATCAATTCAATAATTAAAATTCAATTAAATTTCTTTAAGTATTCATCCTTTATTTACGGTTAAATGTATAGCTTTGCCTGCATCCAATCCGGAGAGGAATTTTGAAACATGATTGGTCAAGTTTTCTGACTAGTCTTGTTTGTCTAATTAACTTTGTTAATTAAGAAACCCAAGAATGTATTTGTACTTAAATTAAGACATCTTACATCTAAAATGGGAAAGCAGAATTAGTTTAATTCCAGTTCCTTTAAAAATTAATAAGAGTAACGTATATAACAAGAACAGAGAAATTTTTTAAAGAGATTTAAACAAACCAATATTAATTCAATCAATTTCAAATTAAATTGAAGAGTTAATTAAGAAGAATTTATATTAAAATAAGTTTATGCAAGATCAGAAACTAAAGTTATAACTTGTAAAGGCACTTTGGTAGACAAAAGAAATGCAATTTAAACTCTAAGAAGTATTGGAAAATTGTATGCTTCCAATTAATTAACTAATCTTAATTATTGTTCTCTATTAATTTGAAAAAAACGTTATTATACTTATCACGTACAAATGTGATATCGTCATATCCAACATAAAATATTTCTCACTCGCAATATAAATATAGGAAAAACTCTGAAGGCACCCAAAATATTTCATAAACACACTTGAGCGAAGACGTGCTCACATTTAATTAACTCTCGGGATAATATTTCACACTCTTTCGGAAACACACTTTATTAAAAACACGTCCGTATTAATCACACCATAAACTCCGTGAAACTCAAATGCTTAAGTTTCGAGGGGTCAAGTTTCCCTCTAAAGCTGCGTCACTTTAGTAATCGTCTAATAAGTTTCAGAACTACCATTTTAGCCACGGAGAAGTATAAAAACAAGTCTGTTAAAGAAAGCTTGATTGACGTAAGCCGTTAAAATATTTTTTCTTTTCGTTTTAATGGAAATTGCATTCTTCTTTTGAATGAGGAAATTTTAAAGTTTCGATCTTTTTTGTCCTTAGTTTAAAGTATCGAGTTTTTCACCGTCATTTAAAAATGCTATTTATTTTTCTTTGCACAAACATTTCCAAATGAATAGAATTCTCGTTGCTGCATATATGCAACTACTTTTCTCTTTTACGGATACAACACAATTGGCTGCAGTAACACTGCAGATGTAAATTGCTTAAGGGCGTTAGTGAATAGAGTAAAATTAATGTTATGTCGACGTGCACATTAGTCTTCACGTTTTCTCTGGAAACGAAATTTTATAAAATTACGCTTTTTATATTAGCAGGAAAGAAAATAAACAGGGAACGAAATCCCATATTAAACAAATATACCAAAGCTAATAATCTCTTCCAAGCATATCTTGCAATTTGTTCATAATAGGATTTAATTTGGTTTGGAACATTTCGGTGGTCAGTAGAGACTTAAAAGACGTGTTCCGGAAAGAAAACAAAGCAAGCAAGTCGTTATATTTCCCACTAATTAAAATATCACGGCAGGCCGCGCTCGTTTAATACTCTACGCATTTTCTGATTATATGAATACTCAAAGGTCGGGATTAATTCTATTGTTGGGAGCAGCTTTTTTCGAGTTTGTTGATTTCATTAGCTCCAATGAATTCATGAATTACAAAAAAATTTACTCAGCTTTTTCACTTCTTTTTTCATTTTAGCTAACTAGAAACGTTATGGGGTTATGTTATTGTAACCAATTTAAGTAACCCCAAATATTAGTTTTACATTTAATTGTTAATACAAATCTGCCAATTTTTATTCTGAATATTAATTACTTATATTATATAATTAAATTCATATTGAATATTCTTCTTAATTTTGTGTTTTTTCTTATCTTCAGAGTCAACTTAACACTTACGGGATTAGCTATGGTTTACAATAAGTCTAAAAACCATTTTGGTTACTAAAGATTTTTTAGTTAATTTGCCATAAACTAATGATCTACACTGCATAAATAAAGAAATGATGTTGAGATTGGTGTTAGTGAATAAAATGAAATTAAAAATCGAATTAATGTTCTCAGTAAAGTAGTGTCTTGGTCAATCCATATCGATAATTGAGATTTTATTGTGTATTTTTTAGTATTGACACTAATTATCTAAATTAGATGTCAGTTATTGTTTATAGTTTAAGATAAGCATTCGCAAAAGTTGTTCAAAGCATGTTATGCTTATGCAAAGACAGATACTGCATTAAATAAATAAAAAAAAATTGTTGCTTTGTATATTTGAAAGGCCACATGGAATATTTCCAGCTAAACGTCTACATTTTTTTCATTTCAGTAAACTCGTCTAGAATTCTAAGTAATTCCATATGGTTTTTATTTTGATTACTCAATTTTAGTTCGTTTTAGACTTTTGCTGGCACTGGATGAAAAGAAATGAGTATTTGAGCGTAAGTCTTGGCAAGATAATAGCCGTTATCAAACAAATCTCTGTGTGGTAATCTTCCATAAAGCATTTTTCGATTTTGAATCCATACCATATGTAAATCTAGTGTATCTATTTGTGAATTTATAGTCAATGTAGTGATAGCGTTATTATTTATGAAGTAGCAAAGAGTTCCAGAACGCCAGTCTGTTGTTATTCAAACGGCTTGTTGCTATGGTCATCTCAAAATATATTGCTGCTAACAACTCCAGACTGTTTCTGTTTTGCTTTTGTCTGCAACGAAGTTTGATAGCATTTTGCCTCCTATGTTGCTAAACATGAGTTTTATTGAAGGTTTAATAAAGTAAAAATATTAGAGTTGAGTAATGTGAATTAAGTTAGAGAAGTACGCATTACATAAACTTTTTTAGCCTAGTTAGATCCCGCTATGGAAGTAGTGCTGTTGGACTCGGACGCTTCGCTTTGCGTACTACATTATGACAATAATAAATCCGTAGCTACATAACAGTCACTGCTATCTGTAACAAAAGCCAAAATCACAGTCAGTTTTTGAAAATAGGCTAATCCGACTTTACCCATATACAAAGAATTAAAACAATTTCATTCTGGAGTTGCTTTGTTTTATCCTGCAAAAAATGCAGCTGAGTGCGAATGTTTTTCTTTGGATACCAAATACTGCTGTTCTCAAAAGTAAATTCCAGAGAACGTAATATTGGATTTTAAATGCAGTTAGAAACGTGCACATTAGAAGATGGAGTTCTTCTGGACTCTGGTGCTTTAATCTAGGCCACTTGGTTATTTTCAATACAGAACTCTTAGCATGTAATTGTCACCGTTTTACAACAAAGTCTAGCCTATTAGGTTAGAAAAGCAGGCTAGACGATCTTCAATCGTTTGCAGAGAATTGAAACAATCGAGTTTTTGAATGAGAAGGGTAATGGAGATGACTTCCTTATACCTTCTAAATTTTATTTTCAAGACCGCTTTTGGCGGCTAGGCCATTTTCAGTTGAGATTAATATTATTACCTTACGCTATAGATCTTACACAACAAAATCTTTGAATGCCTCTGTCTTACTATCCAGCCCAAATTATTTTTTTGATTAGTTAGAAACAAGAACATTAAGCAATTTCGTCAATGATAACTATGTATCTAATTCAAATGTGTAAGCAAGAATAGATCTGAATTTAACCAAGAAAAATGATTTTGGCTTGGAAAAGATGTAGGTACAGATTTTTAAGTGTCACAACAAGGAAACGTAATTTTCCGATTTACTCCGTTAACATGAAATTAAAAACACAAAGGATTAATAAACCTGTGTAAAAACGTCTTTGTTTACCAAAGGCGTTTTTCAAAGAGAGAAAGAGTTAAAACCAAAAAAAGATCTCGCTCTTAAGAGCATTCGATACCCTTCGATGCGGGGTCGCATACTTTGGGGTGTACAGGGAACAACAGTTGAGTTGACGAGAAAGGGCGGTAACAAATCTTCTGTTATCTCACTTACTTTGTTGCTGTACCGTATACTGCTACTTATACCTGAGTTTACTTTACGAAAGTAGAAATAAAAGCACGAAAATAGAGTAACCATTTTTTAAAATAGTTTTCAACTAAAGATTTTCTTGCATTATCATAGATTTAAATTTTGAATTAGCTTTTCATACTTTTTTACTTTGTAATATGAAAACAATACAAGAATACTAATTTCAATATTTTTGTTTATACTTAATAATAACCTTGAAATAAGTTATAAAACTATATTATAAATAGTGACTGTGGTTCGAAGCGTTATTTGAAAGACGGCTTTCAGAAAGAATAATATTTTTTACAAAAGTTTTAGAATAAAATGTAACAATAACAGGTTAGTATGATTGAAAGATTGTTCAATTAAACTCGCAAGGTAAAATGCATTGAAATCTATAGGTGCATAAAAGAACCTTATTTGTATAACTAAGGTTCAAAGGTGTAGAAACAATAGATTTTCATTACGTTTTTCCTACTTTCGTTGTTTTTGTTTTTAATTGCACATTGAGATACCCAAGTCTGAAGACTAGCATAAAATATAAAAATTCTAGATTCCGATCACTAACCATGCTCAACTGAAGCATTAATTGTGAATAAATTAGTAACTTTAGTTGATCTTTCTACTAAAGGGTATTAGAAGACAAGAGACGTTACATCCGAAATTCGTAATAAACAATATAAAAAAATCATTTTATAAAGCTTTATTTATACAAAAATTAATAAACGTAAAATGCATTTATAATGTATTTTACTACATTTATTTTAAACTGTGAATAACACTTTGATCCATAGGTTGCTACTTTGACGTTGTGTTCGCGGACATCAAAAATACTAATTCAATTTTTTGCATATTTTTTACATCTCGATGCGCGGGGCAGTTATCAACAAGTAATAAAATTTTTTTTTGTCTGCTTAAGCTAACATCCCTCCTCTTCAATTTGTTTGCAAAAATTTCAGAAGCCATCCAAGCCTTCTTGTTAGCCGTGTAGTTTACAGGCAGACTTTTTACATTTTTAAAACATCGCGGTTTCAATAATTTGCCAGTTATTAGTAGTTTTCCTTTTACTGTGCCTGATAAATTAGCACAAACGAGAATAGTTTGACAAGACTTTTGGGAATAGTTCATTATACCCGGTGGTCTACTATAAACAAGTTCGCTGTAAGCAACTTCTACTGTAGTTATATACATAATTATAAAAAAATAATTCTCGGAATAAACAAAAATTCAATGGATGTCCAACTCTGAAGAGATATTCTCGTCTTCACTGTTATTTCTGGACGGGTTTCTTATCGGAAGACCTCTACAATGTCGAGGATCAATGATTTCTGGTAACAAGCATTTGTAGTAAAATATTTTTAGTTTTGGTAGCATTTGTTCCCAAAAAGCTTCATCACGACGTATCTAAAAATAAAATTTTGAACAGTTATGGATATTTTATGTGTAGTAAACAAAACTGACCTTCTGTACTAACATGCCTTTAGGAGACCATACTACAAAATTACATATACTTTTATTTGCTATTTGAAGCTGCCCTTGTATTTGGTAGAAATAGTTATGGTTTTTCTTTAACTCCATTTTATTTTCTGCGTTTATAGTGGCAAATTTATTTTTTTTTTCCTTAATAGCGTCTAGGGGATGCAACTTTGAGGCAACAGATGGGCATTTTACTTCAATCAATTCTCCGGTTTCTGTTACTATACCTTCTGGACTAGCGGCCAAAAAACTATTATTAAGATCAACAAACAGTCCACAAGATTTCATACAAACCGAAAATTTCTCTTGGAATTGGTGTAATGCAAACGGTTCGTGTTCTAACCCATATTTCGTGTGTTTGTTGCCTGCGAAATTACTGTAAAGAAGGCTCTTTACAGTATTTTGACACGACGTTGATTGCCGCATTCTGCAAATAATCCCGAAATTAGATGCCGTAATTCGGGTGGATCTCTTCTGTTTCCACAAATGGTTACTACTTTGCCCACGGGTATTACACTTAAGTTGTTTAATCTCTTCGGGCGTCTTTTTAAGTTTATCTCGAAAAACAGTTGTTTTTTGCTTTAATTCTTTTGCACCTATGTTGCCCATGCCTGTGGGACTTGTGTCTACAAGGCCGTAATCCAAGTCTGGTGGAACAATATTCTTTTGCCGTGCTTTATATTTGCCGGCTTTTTAATTCAAAATTTGTCTTTTTTTAAACAAAAGCCTTCTTCTTATTCATTTTTTCCACATATCTCCGTTTATGAGCACGCGGACTAGTATGTGTTAAGGCTTTGTGTATAACCCTATGAAATGATCCATCAGCATTAAATGAGATCGCCGCTGCTTCACATCTCGATTTGTAAGAAGTGCCCCCAGAATAGTTTACCCTTTTTCCTCCTGTAAACTTACAAACTATGAAATTGTAGTGTTCTGCCATATTCGTGTCCATGTTTAGCAGAAGCGATGGTATATTTTGTATTAATCGGTGTAAACTGATCTGTATGTCCTGATACAATCCACAGTTCAACATCTCAGGAACGTAATTATATTCTTCCGCTGATGGTTCACATTTATAATATTTAATCTCAGCACATTTGGCATGCT
>VTPC01090162.1:395265-406180 GCA_011009095.1 Ignelater luminosus
ATTTTGTTCGAACTGAAACATTCTTACTAAATATTGAATTATTTTTGATAATCACATTTAACAATCATACCTCATCTGATTGTCATGGCCGCTACTACAATCTTTATTATTTATTGTACTGCTACTAATTGCGACGTCTGCATCTGAAGTACTTGCAATAGGTGCAACTGGGGTACTCACAAAAAAACTAAAACAATTCAACGTTCGTAAACTGATCTGGCAGCAGTCGCCACCTATCATTCTATATTCAATACCTTATTGGACTCGCAGATCTTGCGCGATGCGTGTCATCATTTCTCGCAGTATCACTAGCAGTTGCAACAGTTGCAACAGATGCAACTGGGGTACTCTCGGAAAAACTAAAACAAATCAACGTTTGCAGAGCTGTTTGAAGAACATTACAGTGTTTCACTGTTTAACCCTTATCCGGTCAAGGTGGGTCCAATGGAACCGGGGCCTATTTTACTTTGGCATAATCTAAAATATTCGTCTTAGGGGAATTAGCCCATATTAGATTTCGAAGAATGTTCAAAATAATTTTGGGAAAAGTTATCAAAAGCAATGGAAACGAGATAATGAACACAGCCTAGAACATTTTGGGAAGAATTGAATAGAAAGGAATTGATGGAGCAAATATTATATAAATCTAATGTAAGTAATTGTAATAAATTAAATAATCTATTAATAGAAATAAAGTTAATAAAATTTATATAGAAAAACTGTGTTTTAATCTAGTCTCCCTAATCACTGAACAACCCTTAATTACGGTGATTTATGGTTTTACCATATGAATATTGTAGAATACAGAATTGTGAAATTGACTGACTTGATATTTTTTAGATGTCATTGTACCAAAATACGAAAATAAACTGACCCTTTATAAAAATTGTAAATGTTAAAAGTTTTCAAAATAGTTTGGAAAAGGTCTTTTGTATGTCTGGGGATATTAAATAAAAATGCAAGGCTAATTGATACTTTTTCTTGTGCGATCTTTTGAAGATATGAATTTAGCAAAAGTCACGTAGAAGCTATAAAATATATGACGGTAGAAAAATTATAAAGAAATGAAGAATACCAAATACAAAGATATGGTTTTTATGATGTGATCGTTTGGCGCTTCCGCTGCCCTTCTAGGTAAATTAGGTTATACGATTTTGAAGAATTATATCCAACCAGAGAAAACATTTAGTTCTAGTCATCTTAAATAAAACAGATAAGAGCAATATTTGTTTTATTTTACTTAATTACCCGTGTATGCAATATAACAAAAAGTACCACACAAACTTTATAATGCAAAGGTCTTGCCCGGTAGCGTAATTAAAATACGTTGCTCGGATAAGGGTTGAACGTGTCTAATAGGTACCTTGTTTGATTTTTTTTTGCCAGAGACAAAACTTCTTCATCGTGTCTTTTCTTCCGCAAAGCTCTAAAATCATTTTATATCAAATATAAATTGGGAATGTATTCTATAATCAGAGTAAATATGCATTAAGTTATTCAAAGAAAATAAATGGATTTAATTCTTTTGAACCTTATAACGTTATTATATTATATGTTTATGACTTATAACTTCCTAATAGTTACAAATAAAATGCATACATGATAATGATATGTGTAATTTTTATAATACTTCATCATCAATCTTCTACGATTTTTTCTCGGTGCACCTAATGTTTTACAAAAGCTTTTCCTTTCGATAACTTTTCTACTAACGTATACTATAGAATGGAATAGAGCATACTGTGGTGTATAAGCTTCTAAAGAAAAACTTTGAGAAAGGAAAAGTTAAACTGTTTTGTCTACTAGCATTTAAGAGGCAACAAACCGTTGGTATCACTTCATGTATATTTGATGTCTACACCATAGTCATATCTATCATAAAAGTTTTTGGTTGATTTTTGAATAACCTGGAATGAATTTGATGTTAGACGTCAGAGAACGTATGGCCTTTAAAATGACTCTCTTCATATACTGTTTTTATTTTATTTTAAAATAATAATCTGGGGCATGAAAAAAATTGACTCCCAAAAATTACATGTGAAGCTGGTGTGATAGGAAAAAGATTAAGAGGAAGATCAAGAAAAGTATGGTGTACAAAAGTGGGAGAGATCCTGAAGAGAATGACACGTCCTGGGGTGAAGCAAAACGCTTCGCTCAAGAAGGAAAAAATGGAAGGAATTAATCATGTAACCACCACACTCAAGGTGGTTGAAGAGAATCGATAATTCATTCATTCACTCATTCAAAATAATAATCATGGTTTTAAATGCAAGTAATATGATTAACAATTTCTGAATTAAAAATGCCTTTCATGTACTAAATTCTATTGTTTGCACATTTTAGAAACAAATCATGAAGATACCAGAACTCAATGATGTGATCACTTTAAGCGACCGTAAAGTTCAAGTTCTAAATTTGGGTTATAAAGAGTGGTCTATACAGGGTGTTTCTACATTGCATAAAACAAATACAAAAGCAAGAATTAAGAAGAAAACCCAAATAGAATTGTTTCCGAAAACGTTCCTTTGTGGAGCTACGCCACTATAAAGTTTAGCTAAAACAAGGCGATTTTTTTTAATAACTTCGTCACAGTTTGTAGTACAGTAACAGAATTTGGTATGTATACACTACTGAACTAGGCTTTTACTTGCAGTGTATTTGATCAAACTGTTTTTGTCCGAAAAGTGTGTTTGGAAGCTGGAGACCGTTCTCCATATTATATAAAAAATGAGTTTTGAAGTTTTTTTACAAAATTCCTAGCTTGGTCTTGATAAGTAGTGACTGACTTATCAGTTCGGAATGGTCTACAAACTTTTTTCAAATCTAATGCAGCTGTCAGAACTTGGATAACTTTATCTCTGAAACGCCAGAAAAGTATTAGGACATCAAGTCTTGACAAGGAAAACATTTACTAATATGACAAATATAGATTTACTGCGGAAGGAGATAACAACGTCAACGAGACTGCATTTTGTATTGTCCAAAGTAAAGTCTCTGACGTCATTTGAAGAAAGAAAATGCAGATAACAACACTAATTCTTGCAGTAAGAGGTTTTACAATAACAATAATAACCTGCATGAGTGCCTTTGGATTTGTTCTTTCCTTCGTAATTTTTTCCCTAATAAAGGTGAAATTATCAGAGCGCACCATTCGCGATAAGTGCAAGCTAATCTTTTCATCGAGTGGTTTGCTCACTTCATTGAAACAGTTTCACCTTCTTCTCATTCTACTTACAAATTCCAGCCACTAGATAAGAGTTTCATGAGTTGCAGAATCTGACATCACGGAGCTGTGGAGTTGTTTGAAGATGCTTACCTCCTAATCCACAGGGGAGATATTGTAATGAACGGACAACTGGAATATTTCCATTGAACAAGAATATCTCCGACTCAGCACCACAGACTCCAGGTTCTTCTAGGTTTTGTTAAATCCAACAATCTGAAGTTATTTAGCTTTAATTGGTTGTTAAAAGACATTTCTTGACTTGCCATGTTATTGGATTCTTAAGACTAAACATTTCAAGAAAAACAAGATTCAAAGTTTAATCCAGCTATTTGCAATTTGTGAAATTAGTTTTTAAGAATTTCCAAAATCTGAACCCTTGTCCATAAGATTTTACGTTATAGGATTGTTTGCTTACGACTATTCTGTTTTCACCAATAATAGAATCGACATTCGTAATTCTTATAGGAAAAACTATCAAAGTCAACTGTAACACTTGTATCGAACAAAGCAATTGATAAAAAACTGCTTACTTACTTCTTAGATTATTGTCTTTGGTGCTGTTCCTCTTAATGTTGCTCTAACTAGAAAAAAATGCCAAATTTTGTCGAGTTAGCTTTATAGGAGATAAATTACCTTACAAAGTAATATTTCAAGCAAGTAATTTGCATTCTTGATATACGGAACATCTTTTATCTAGTTAGAAGATAGATGTTCACTTGACATGCAAAGTAAGATTGTTTATGTTTTAATATATTGAAGATCTTAAGCAAACACTAATTTTATTGAATTCGTTATTCAGAATATTAGCCCGAAAGCCATTTAATGAAACTAAAAGGAAATTAACTGCATATCTTATTTAAATAACGAAGAACACCATTTCTTTATAAACGGAAATAATAAAATACATCTTTACACGAATTTAATATCAGAATGAAAAGACACTTCTTCCTGACAATAACTTTCATAATACCTTTCAAATCCTTTTGTAAAGTGCAAAAAGGAAAAAAAAGAATACCTCAAATCTTATTTCTATCTTAACATTTTGTATTTCCGAGAATTCTCCTCTTCAATATTAAACTCCATGGGTTCTCGTTCGTAGGATCAAGTCTGGCTGCTCTGTCACTCAGGAACTGGAACCGAGCCGCAATCTTTGTTATCCAGGCTAATGCCGTTTGACAATGGCGTAATCCCTTAATCCTATACCCTATGGCCGCCGTCTACTCTATACCTATAGATTTTCCTTTTATAAATCCACTGTTATAATAATGACACACTTTTAGTTATTTCTTCTTTTTAAAGGTAACTAAAACAACAACTCTGTATTTTCAAATTTATCGCTAGAAATATTTTATGCCAGCATTGTTGGGGTGATATAAAATATTAATAACAGGTAAAGTAGTAGCAGACAGACTGTGGACTTATTAGTATTCTAACACTGTGATACATGACCACATTTTATATAGTGACCCGCCCCAGTGGTTAATTACTGTTGTTAATAAATCTCCATTTCGCGCCTACAGCTACTACTGTTACACACAAAGCTTTTGAGCACAGCGCCTAAAGCACGTTTTACCATTTTTAATAATATTACTTCACATTTGTGTGAAAGCGTGTATAAACTGTCAGTATATGATAACTGACCTAAATAAATGAGATTTATAACCAACTTTGGTTTTTTCGTTGCCTACCGGCTAAAAGCTAGACTATTTACTGAAAAATTTATGTTGGACCATTAAATACTTCCCTAAATAAGAAATATATAAAATTTGCATAAAAACCGACTTTGAAAATGTTTTTTATGGTAATTTTGAATGGTTCTTAAGCAAAGTTTTATTTTTGTACAGCACTTGTTAATGGTTTTGGAGAAGCAAGGGCGAGTGTGGAAAATGAAAGCAAAAAACGTTAGTTTACTGTAATTTCTAAAATATTTTGTTGATTGAAGAGAGTAAATCAGAAAAATATTTTGTATACAGCGTATCGTTCTTCTCTTTCAAAGTATGTTTGTAAATCTATTGTTTTGTTAAGTATTGTATTATCCATCAGTAGCGGCTAGCCACTTTTGCTACGGTCGGACAACATAAATCATCATAATTCCTTTTAAAAAATTTATTGCCGAACAAACATGATAAAAACTCAATGTGGAATTTTAAACACCAAACAATTTGAAGTATGCGATAAACATTCGAAAGTAAACAGATAAAAAATCGATAAGATTACTAGTTGCACTGAGTTATTTTTATTAGTCTTCTAACAAAACATAATCTAATTATTGTAACTCGTAAACTTTCTTAAAGGTTTAAGTACAATTTATTATAAAATAGGGTAACACAAAAATCTTTGATAAAACTATCAATATAATTAGCAATAACTAATAACATCAAGTAGAAAGATCTACTGTAAAACTAAAATGTCATATTGTTTGTAAGAAACTTCATTTCCACCGTATGGAATATACAAACAACCATGCGAAGGATGAACCTGCAATTTATCAATTTAATTTTTTATATCAATGTTTTTATTAAAGTATTACCTTTCCAACAGTTTCGCTACCTCCATGATGAACTCTTCCTATGTATAAAGTTTCTCCTGTGTTTGTACGTCCACCTGGTACAGCTCCTGGTGGTATGTACCCTCCAGAGTTACGAACCCAGCGAAGTGTTTGTTGACATAAGACCTACAAAACAAATATTAAAGAAAACAAATACAAAACTTACCTTATATACCTCAAAACTAGATACTTGATGCTCCCTACAATTATGAGAAACATAAGCTGCTCTCTTTTGAGGTATTACTTTGCAAGGCAGTTCATCTCCCATGTAACGAGTTTTTCCAACGTATATTATACTTCCATCACTATCTCTTCCACCTTGGACGGCATTAGGAGGAAGTGCACGTCCGAAAGATGATGGTACCCAACTATAACCTAAAAATATTTAATTTTTTATTTACATAAAAAAATATGCAAGTTATAGTTTTACCTGACATATTTCCACTTATGACCGCTATAAAACTGTATTAGTGAGGAACCAGATTATTTATTTGTAATATTAGATGTCGACCGTAACAGAATGTTATCAGACAGATACGCCTCCCAGTCGCGATAAACCAATTTAAATATTTACTGTAGTTATGATTTCGTGTTATTGAAAAAACGAAGTGCGAATTAAAACAACAAGGCGTTCAATTTATTTAATTTGCGCATTGACCTTTCTTCTTTCTTTTAAGGGGTTTAGGATTACTGGAATCAAATCGACAAACTAATTCAGTAATTTTCTTAAAAATTTAATGATAACAGAGTATTTACTTGAAAAATTATTTTTACAGGCTAATAACACCGTGTTTGAAAAATTAATTGCGCGTAAATTATTTTTATAAGTGTTTATTGAGATATAAACAAAATTCAAAACCTTGATAAATATCTAAATTTAGCGAAAGATTTTTTATGTTCGTTCTAGGAAATCTATCAGTAAGCAGTACATATGTAAACAAGTGAAAAATACCTACTTATAAAGATTATTATTACTTGTAATAATTCTGAGTCATCTTATAATTAAATACGCCCACAATTTCAAATTACAACTGACGGAATACGGGATGAATCGGGAGATACCTAGAAGTTGTTAGAGGGGACTTCCTAATAATTTTTTTGTACAGAATTCCATAATACTATATTAAAATACAGTAATTTTATTGCTGTAAAAATGTTATTTGTTTACATGCTGGAAGCCGGAGTTTCGCCGCGTCGGTACTTTACCGATTTATCAATTGCCAAAAGTAGCGTTCCTAATCTTGTTAGATGTGCCAAATCCATTATATAATTGATAAAAACAGGTGATTAACAGGTTTGTTAGATTGATCAAATGCGTTGTGGAATATATCTGAGAACCTGAGGCACGCAACTACAGAAATAATATACTGAACAAGTAGTTTATTTTGAATCAGCATGTTTAAAATTCTTAAGATAACAGTAGCTAGTACTGACAACGACACGTGTTTAAAATGTTGAGTTTTAAGACGCTCAGAAACTTGGAATGCACAACTCAAAACGCCACTTGACACAATATTACCTAAGATTACTGTGTACACGAAAACTGAAATTATTCAAAAAACGCTTAATGCTTTTAATATAACTTTCTCAACAATACAGATGTTTCGATTGTGAGTAATTTGGATGCTAATGCAAGCAAAAACATCTAGATATCTTATATTTAAGGTAATACAACAGGGAAATCTGAAGAGTCTCCCCAAAAATGAGTAATTCACCTTAAAGACTTACAATTGGAACTACGGACATGTACGTCCACTTTGTGACTTCTGTGAGTACATGTTTCAGTAATATTTAAAAATTTTTACTTCATATTCTAGAATTTTAAATAAGTAAAGTTTAATTTATTTTTTTAAAATAAAAATAAATAGTTAAACCTAAGTTTATTATTTTGTTATAATAAATGTGTCGGCATATTCAGACTTTTAGAGTTCATGTGGTAAGAACTAACAAGAACAACAACGTGCTTATAAAAATTGAAGGTAATATAAAAGAAAATTTGAGCAGGAGAGAACTAAAGTACTAGCAGTAAAAGAAAAACTACAAATTCCAGATTATAGGCACTGTAATTAATTACTTGAACGTTCCACCTTGTATCTGTCGTAAGTATATTTTTGTTAAATCTGAAAAGACTTACTTGATGTTCCAAAATCTTAAATAGCTGAAGTCCGATTTATTATATGTTTTTGTTCATTCTAAAGTTTGTTAGGTAAGAAATAAATAGAGAATTCTCGAAGATAATAAAGAAGAAAATTAATAATTCAAGGTTTATTCAAGTAGGAATAGCTGTGGAACCAAGAATACAGAAGGACAGTGGGTCATTTGTGGTAGAATATGCTTACCTCCTCAGGTGATGAATCATTGTAAAGCTCATGAATTCTCTGAAGTAAATTGCATTCTTGTTTACGCAGCAAACATGTCTGAATTATGTCGTCTGTATCGGACGAACTACTCCGAGTCAGTAGTGATAAATTATTGTGTTACGTATGATTTAGTGGAATCTACTCTAGAATATTAAGCCGCGATAATTTACGTGTGATTTCTATTGATCAGATGACTCTAGGATAGAGACTTCGGTGAGTGGAAACGGATGTTTAAGTGCTCTATTACAGAGTAGCCACATATATCTTGTCGGTAACAATGTTACATGAATAATGCCCGTTTAAACAGGAAAATGCCAATATTTGTTTATTAACGCTTTACGTAACGCATTAAACATTTAGCGGTCTAGGTAGCCTATTCTAAAGGAATTCGTTTATTAAAGCGGCTCGGCAAAGAATAAACGGATCTACCTTATTTTGAACAATTGGATTATTGTGAGCTTAAACTGTTCAGAATAGCAAACAAAAACAAACGGCTTGTTTATTTTTAACAATTTCCTTTAGAATAACCCCCTATCAGTATGAGTAATATTCCATGATATAACAATATAATATAACAAGTATATATAGTACTTATGAACAAGATCATTAAAATGCGCCAAAATACTTTAATTTTGCAGTTGAGCAAAATAAAAACTATAAGTTGTAGATCTGTAGAATAAGATATATGTAAATGGAACTGAATAAAAGGTACTTCCTTAGGTTGTTTTCAGCAATACAATTTCACAACCGGTTTTGCTGTATATTTTCACAGCATCCTCAGCTAAACTGGAAATAATTTTTTTTACAACAGGTCTAAATATGTATTATAATTGTTCTGAATTTGTTAGATTATTGTCTACTAGTAAAATTAAAATTTTTCAGTTCTTTTGAAGATTTTCTGTAAAACTAGAATTTAAATGTTAACATGTATGTATAAAATTAATGTATAGATAAAAGTATGTACATAGTATGCCCATTTTACGGGTCCTCCTCTGAATGTTTGGGAATAGGCAACACGTCTTACAATTCAGAAATATCCTTGTGAAACTCCAAATTTGAAAAACAAAATAGATCCTGTTTGTACAGTTTGTTTTCTGTAATACAATTTCAAAAAAGGCAAAATACACCACAAAAATCGTAAACGCTTTTCTTCATCTGCATATTTTAAGCAGTTCAATGATGTTACCTGTAGCACCGAGTGAAATAGCACGATTTTACAACAGAAAATCTAAACGATAACACTGACCCGAATAGAGACGGATGGCTTTACAAGGTTATCAACAAGAACTTCTTTCCAGAGAATTCTAAGTAATACAAAATAACTTTCAGACTTAGTTGCCGAGATATTCGTTCACGACTTGCACTCTTTCATTCTCCTCAAGGGACCAGTTTCAAGAGCTGAGTGATACAAGGTTAATCCCTTGTAAAGTACCAACAAGTTAATGGAATTTCGGTGACTTCATTCATTTCAAGATTAATACCGCGACAATGTGTAAAATAATCCTATTTTTACTAGAAATCATAAGTTAAAATGACTTGCCTCATTTATATAGCCAGCTAAGTCAGAGTTGGACATTAATCAATTCAATCATTTTAATCGATTGATGAACTAAGAATTGCGCTTAAAAATCTAATCGCAAACAACAACCGCGATTAACGGTAAACGACTAACACGCTCAATCGCATAAAACGATTGACGATTGAATTAGTCGTTAATAGTACAGAACGACTAAAGATTAAACCAATCGTTAGTCGAAACCAACCAATCAATACGAAACCAACTAAAAGTTTAAATAATCGTTAATCATGGTCTTCTTTGTCTTCTTGTGTGGAAATTTTTGCCGCTCTGGAGCTCACAAATCTATTTGTCGGGATGGATTACTCCCCATTATTCTTTCTTGCCTATAGATTTTTGTCTGTTTTAGCGATTTGTACTATCTTCTTTCATATTTTCCCGTTACGCGCCTTTTCTTTCCAGTTATATTTTTTCATTGTTCTTATATCTTCTAGCACCTGATTTATCCATCTTTTTTTTGGTCTTCCTCTTGCTCATCTTCTATAAGTCTCCATTCTGTGATTCGCTTAATCATGTTATTTTTGCTTTTTACTATGTGTCCTACCCATGCGATTCTTTGTGCTTTTATCGTTCTTATTATGTCTTTCTCGTCCATTTTTTTTATTAGCTCCATACTCGTCTTGACTTCTTTGTATGGGTTCTATTAATCTTAAAAACTTTCCCTCCATTCATCTTTTTTTGTGAATGTTTATGTCTCTGCTGCATAAGACACATCTGGTCTTATTACTTCCTTGTAGAGTTTAATTTTGTTTTTTTACTGATCTTTCATCTTTCAGTACAGGTTTGTAATAGTAATCATTTTTATCATTAATTAACTCTTGCAATTAGTTTAGTCAATAACCATTTTCTGCAGTTACTAGAGCGATTGCGCCAACGCAACGATTTGATTGCAGCTCAAAAAACTATACCTTGATTATTGGTTTTTATATACTTGATATTGATAATACGATCAATTAGTTCAGTCAGTCAGATTAGTTCAATCGCTAATCATTTTAATGCAGTCAATTCTTATTCGTTAATCGTTTTGTACAGTTAATTTAATCACTAATTACTTCTTGCGATTAATTTAATTGTCAATCGTTTGTGACAACTAACAATTAAGTTTTTAATCGTAATTGTTAATTGTAAGTCTGACTAAAATTCTTCCAAACTGCAGCTAAGGTCCTGCACGCTTTCGCAGAAGGATGTAAACTACCGCTTAACGT
>VTPC01090162.1:411180-434526 GCA_011009095.1 Ignelater luminosus
TTTTGGAAAACGGTGAGCTTCTCTTTGTGAGAGATTAGCCAAGTTTATTTGAGAATCCACCCCATCTGCGGCACGAGCTACGGGATTTAACATCTACCATTGGTCTGGACGGAACTTGTGCATACCTTTGAGCACTGGCCCGTTACAATGTACACATATTTTAGTAATGTACTACAGCGCGCATCTTTAAATTTAGGCGTGTTATAGTATTGGTCATCAAACTTTGCTTTTACGGCATTACTTGACTCAACGAAATCCATTCATCTAAATAAAGGCAAAGTGCCTGTTTAACAGTAAAGTCGTAAATAAATAACTTGGATGAAAGGATTACCTCTGCAGGTCTGTGTTTATGGTAGATTATTAGATACTTATTAAAACATTCTAGGCTGTGCCTCGGCAGCAAACGTACTCAATACAAAATGACTTGCAACGTAATATACTATTGCAACCATAAACAGAGTTACGGAATGTGTTATTTTTGTTTCCGTGCACTATTTTTCCGCTCATGTGAAAAAATGATAAACTTCTCGTATCCTAGCCGATGTTTAAATCTAACCTTTTTTTGACGGTTGTGGAAAAATACAATTTGACGCCCGTTAGAGGAAATGACCCTGATGATATGTAATGTCATTTTAAAATTCGCACTAAATCCGCCCCTGTCTTTCAATTTCGTATTTGTTTTCTTGACGCGTAATATTTGAATTGTTTCATTAAACAAATGTTTGTTATAATGTTATTTTTAAGAATTGATAACTTTATGGTCTCGACATCTAGACTCCAGTAGACGTGTCTTTCGTTGATTTCCAATATCAGATTCCCAGAATCATTAGTTGCAACATTACAGTTACACGGTCTCGGGAAAGTCAAATTTAAACTAGCGAATCTACAAGTAAACTTTTCCATTGTCTCATAAGAATATTTATATTATGACCTGTTAGGGTGTGCATCTGACTTTCGAACCCCACTCCAGTAAGTACACATTGCGCCACAGGAGACGCAGAGAGAATAGAGAGTACGATAAGAGCTGCGTACTCGAACCAACGTGTGGTAATTTTCGACGTTTACCTCTACATCTCCTAATTGGATTCAAACCAAGTTAAGTGAAGCGATCCTCTTAGCAAAAAAAAAAGAGATCGGACTGGAGAAATTGTAATTTCTTTGTGTCAGAGACGCGCAATAGTCGCGGAAGAAAGTGGTTTGTTTGCCAACAGCAATGCTTATAAATTTCGTTATCGTGGGGAATGTATAACCCAAATATAATTACGCTGGTGTCCTCCAGGAAGCAGAAATTGTAGAGGGTAGAAACGCAACCATTTTGGCCCCGTTGGTGTAGCACCTTGGAAGCTCCGTGATCCGAATGAACTAAGTAAACTTAAAGAGCGTTTGAGTTATTTTTAAAGTTTGTGTATAAACACTTGGATTTTGTTTTTGTGCTTTTTGGGTTATTGTTCATAACAGTGATTGTTCGTTGAAATCTAAGTTCCCTTGAACATTGGTGAACGTGAAATTTTGCGTCGAAGACTACGTGGATTAGCTGCTGTCGTGGAAATCAGAGACCTGCATATAACACCTGGAAGGAAGATTACTTACGTTTTGTGTTTTATTTTGTAAGTGGATCTCTGGTCCAGATAAGCAGCGTTAATTTCGTTACTTTGTTCGTTTGGCTATTAAAAAGCACGGTGGTGCTTAGTCCAAATTTCATTTATAGACTAGATACCTTTGTTCAAGAGAGAAGTAAATATCATCTGGTATTTCTTTCTTGGATCTTTTTTGAAAAAGAAGGAAGTCTTCAGAGGATTTCCTTGTCAAAATTGATCAAGACAAATCACGTGTTTATACAATTTTTTTTGTTTGTGTTGAGTCTCAATTGTGAAACGCTAATGCGAATTTTAATAAAGCTTCCACAAGGTAAGTTACACACAGGGTGAGGTTTCGCAAGAAGCCTATATACAGGGTGTCGGATTCACGAGTAGTCGCCTGACCGACCATCAGAACCTTTCGATCTACGACTGCTGGCGCCCTCTTTTACGACCATCTATTAGTTTAATAAGAGTTTTGGAAAACGGTGAGCTTCTCTTTGTGAGAGATTAGCCAAGTTTATTTGAGAATCCACCCCATCTGCGGCATGAGCTACGGGATTTAACATCTACCATTGGTCTGGACGGGACTTGTGCATACTTTTGAGCATCTTCCCGTTACAGATAGTATTGAAAAACCAAAGCGTCGCATAGAAATTTGGGTACATCAGAAGCATTAGATCAAAAAGGTGTATATAGAATCTAACTCATCCTGTATTTGTAATAGTTTCTGCGAAACCAGTGGCAAGCCTCGAACCTACATAGTATAGTATTCCAAAAGATATAGAGCGTTTATGACTTTGACTTCGTAAGTATTTCACAGCGGGTCCCTCATAAAAATCAACAAATACAAGCAGTGGCACGTGTCACAGACGATTGGGTAAACCAAGAACCGTATCGAGATAATTTACATTTCTAACATTTTAGTTTAAAAGTATTTAGGGAAATAAAACTTATTGCAATACGACCCCGTGTCAATATTAAAAAAAGTCTTCACAGGTAAGCGGATTTATGACACACTGTTGTGACGAATTTGTAACATTTACAGTAAGCTAAGTAACAATTAAGTCATAAACGCACTATATCTTTTGGAATACTGTACATATATCCCACAATTTGGTATTTGCTTTATTGATTTTATTTGTATTATGTGTAAACCTTTTTAAACTTTAAAAGGTGCTTTTGTTATTTTCATAATTATATATAACGCGATTATGTAATTTTATACGATTTGCTAACATTTTCTGTAGAACGGCGGCAAATATCTTTGAAACGGTCCCAATATATGTTTATAATTTATTAAACACGGGCAGGTTATAATCTGTATGATTCTTTAACAAAAATATGTAATTTAACTAGTTTTTCAAATGTAAATGTTACTAATAAACAAAAAACGACCCAACAACTCAAAATAAATTCTAAATAACCTGAGAAAAAACTAAACATACTTATTCTAAAACACACAAAAGAAATTCATACCCTGATCGTATAAAGTCCTGGGCGCTATCATCCAGGCCTTTTCTTTTAGAATCTACGCACCGGCAACAGTTATAATATGAATCTGTACTTTCTTCATTACACGGGCCACAAATCCATCTTCTGCATTTGAAGCATTCATCCAGTTGGTTCATCCCCTGTAATCCTTCCAGTTTATACAGTAAATGCCACAAATATATGTGTCTATTCTTCTTATTCTGCTTTGCGAACTGGTCTTTCGTAAAACTTTTGCTTATACGACGAACAAGGTTCAACGTGTTTGGTAGATTCAGATGTAGAATCATTAGAAACCATGAAAGTTTCTAATTCTACATCTTTTTCTCGGGTCTCCTGTAATAGCTCTACTAAACTAACATCTAACGAGCTTTCAATTCTTTCATGGTCAGTTTCTAGTCCGCCAGAAATTGTTTTTAACACCACAACAGGATTGGGTGGATGTTTTTTTGCGTAAAACAAGAATATCTGGATTGTCGTCGCCATTGATCTAAAATTTTTTGTCACTTTTCTTCAATGGAGCAAATGCAGCAACATCTAGAGGTTGCAAGAGATATATTGCATTTAGCAGAAAGGAATTTATATAAATTTTATTGTTTTTTCATGACTCGACCACTTTAGGAAAGAAGTGACTTGCAAGACTGTCTTCCAGTAAAATCACAGTGTCTTCTGCATCCCGAGCGGTTCCAGCATGTGGTAACAAGATCTAAAAAAACAATGTTCATAAAAAACTAATCAGTTAGGCTACTGGCATGATTTGTACATGTTGGTCCACCCTGAGTCCAGTTATCATAAAGATTTTGTGCACTAGATAAAACAGCTAATTAAAACCCGAGAGTGTTTTTGCATTTGTTCCACTTTTTTTTTTGTTTTTGGGGACCATATTTTTTGGTTCCAGAATCGTCAGTAATATCGGTTTCGTCGAAATTGTATGGTTTTGTGGTTTTGATGGTCCGAAAAGCGAGTTCAACGTCACTATAAAAGGTCATAATATTATTGCAATTGACAGAAGATTTGGCTCGCTTGTTGGATACAATTCTAATGGACAGACTGTTCCGAGCTATGAAAAAATCAAAAAATCTGAAATCCCCAATTCGCCGCCACGTAAAGTGTGTTCACTCTTTCTAAAAACAGACTGATTTCAATAGGCCCAAAATTAAAAAAAGAATTTTGAAGAAATTATTCCTATGTAGTATTCTAGTTTTAATTACACTGGAAATTGGAATATCTACTGATCTAGTAATATGTAAGTAGTAATCTAATACTTTATAAATCGTGGAGCTTCCAAATATTGTCATAGGGTAGTTGTCTCTGATCTATTAAGATCAAAAACGTTATGTTTCAAGTATAGATAAACATTTTTAAGCTGTAAGCTATTCTTTCACAAATCAAAGCGTGCATGACAAACTGCACAAGCGTCAACAATTCGCAGATTGCATTTTTTTCACATCATTAGAAAGAGAATATCTTGGTGGATTTAATACTCACTATGGCAAAAAGATAAAAAATTTCCGTAAAGAGATATATTGCATTTTATTGTGCACAAACCCCATGTAAACCATAGAGGCCTTTAAAGTGAAAACTTGTAACAGAAAAACCCTATCTTCTTAAGGAAGCAATTTCACAAATTGGGCTCAATCAAAGTATTTTGAATTCACTTTTAAACGGGTTGTTCCGCTATTACATTACTTTCTGGACATCCTTTGAAAGAAGCTTCAGACACGTTTTTCTCAAGAATGATGCATTTTAGTGCTTCCAAAAAACTACCCACAAAATAGTTATGAGCAAAAACTGCTCGCCAAAGTAGCTCGATTAGTATAATAAAAACCAGCATTATCATCTTAGTTGTCAACAATTGAAACGAAAGTATACCAAGTGTGATCAAAATTGATTCGGTAGATTTTGAGCTAGTGGAAAATAAAAACAAAAATTTAACCTTTATTACCTCTTAAAGAAGCAATTTGCTTATTGCAAATTTTGACCTCATTGTGCTCTGAAGTATTACCCCATTGTACTTTCCAGACACCTTGTGTAAGTTGAATTAGTACGTTCAGAAAATGTATTGATTACTGAACATTTTTATTGATTAACACGTTAACTGTATTGTATACCCTCGGCGTACTGTAGGTGTAAGTACTCTTTGACGGATCAAGTTTTTGCGTTTTTACGCTATTTGCAAAGACTTTCAAAATTCTATTTCTTGCTATACTTTAATTTCAAAAATATTATTGGATGGTAGATTCCAGTGATCAAATGTCGTCTTATCACATAGTTGTACAAAGTCTTAAGCGGTGCAGGTAAGGAATTTTGCATTTTGCTATTTTATTTTCTAATTTAAAATTTTGTTTGTTTTTAAAAGAAAATTGTATTCGAAGTGATGTTAGGCGCTGCGGGTGTAAATTCCTGGATTGTTTGTAATGTAATCACATCGTATATTTTGCCTGGGATATGTAACTTAGTTTGAGACATTGTATCCATTCTGAATGCCGCAATCAAAGTGTTAAATACTGTAAGAGATACACCCAGTATATTTATGTAGTTTTATACCCCTTTAGGCTAGAAATCTAAAAACTGGAGTTTTATAATTGTGTAATTAGTACAAATTCATAGTTTAACAACTTGAAGTAACAACTGGAAAATTAATTTATTCAGATTTCTTATTTAAAAGATTTTTTTAAGTTTCATAGCGCAAAATATTTACAATTCAACTTTCTTGAAGTTACAAGTTAAACAAAATTTATTTTTAATGGCTTAAGATTAGAATTTATTCATAAAACTAGGTTGTTTGAATACGAGCTGAGCTTTGTGAGAAGAAGCTTGTGTACAATAAAAATAAAACCACTCTAAAATATGAAAACAAGAGGATGTTACTACTTCATCACACCCTACAACATAATCTCCCGTAATAATTCTTGCAGAATAACCTGCTATAATTTTTGCAGCATGTGAAATTAGCACGCCACAGACCCCATTACACATGACAGATCCTCGCAATAAAGCGTGTAAGATCGAAATCCTTTTTCCCACTGATTAAGTGTTATCCTTGCTTGGTTATCTGTTAGCAAAATACTGGGCTGCACTTTGTAAAAGTAACCAGACAGTTTGTAAACTGGTCAGACACGCTATTAGTATTACTCCTTGGCATTAGAAGTGTTGGGCGGGATACTATACTTTTATCGTTATTTATTGTTTCTCGGGTATATAAATGGTAAAGTGTGCTTTGTGAAAAAGTGCTCTTTACTAGATTTATATACAAAACATCCTGAAAAGATATGTTGTTAATTGGAAACGAGATTTACACGTTTAGTAATTAAATTACAACTATAAATTTGATTGCTGATTATTCAGAGCTTTTATAAAGCGCAGTTAGTGAATTTTGTGCTATCTATAGTATTTAATGAAAATGTGCAATTCACAGTTTAGATTTAACAGAAAAGATCAGAAGATCAAGATCAAGTTAAAGGAAAGCTGTTTCAAAAAATGTATTAAGTATCGATTTAGTAATTAAAACTTGTTCAAAGTTGAAAGTTGTCATTATTTCTCAAAAGAAAAATAGCCAGTTGCTTTGCAGTACCACTCAAGAAAATTTCTGGGTTAAAGTGTGTAAATCTTGTTAGACTTCCTAAAGACCGAAGATTCTAAGAGAAGCTTATGCTACACGGCATAGTTTAACAAAGACAAAATCAAAATAATTGATATAATACAGGAATATAAATTCTTATAAGATGGTTTTCAGAACAAGTTAACATCCAAAAACAGAAAAATGCCACAAAGTTCACGAGCACTGTATTTAAGCAGTCTTTCATTGGCAATCTTGTTTCATAAACACAAGGCATTAAATTCCTGGTGGAATAAAAGCTGAAAGACCAATATCATTTTGTTGATTTTATTCATTCATTCATTAAAATGCAAAATAATAAAACTTGCTACAGTGTTCCAATTAACTGTTGTTACTTAGAAAGATTGTCTAAGGTGCTGCTACTCATTGAAGTTGTAGAAGTAAAAACATCTAAGAATGCAAAGCATAACCACAACAAATTCAATTTTGTTACTGAATTCGAGGAACAGTTCACCATGCAATAGTAATAGCTTGCTTCCATAGGGTGACAAACCACATGAAAAAAACATTTCAGAAATATGAGATCAAAATTGTCTTTAGACCCATTAGCAAAATTTCGCAACTTTTACCTTTTACCAGGAATTTCAACGCTTGTCACACCACACTATACCGTGAAGGGCGGGCCGTCAGCTTTGGGGGCCCTGGGCTAATATTGTTTGGGGGCCCTCCCAATTAACCCGAGTTTGGGCTAGTTGTGGAGATGATTTGCCATTTTACTAATAAACTGTGTTTTATCCATTCTTAAATAGGAAAAATAGTCAACAAAATCTTTTTATTTTATTTAATGCACTTGGATATACTAAATTCGCCCCTGAATTGATTACATAACAGTCTTCTTATGAAACATAATTTCACAGCGTGTTTCAAGGTTTTTGTCAAGATATCTTCTCCCATAATGCGACATACAATTTAACCTTAGGATTTCATTAGTACCTTAAGGGTATATTGTAAGGGTATGTTGATATCTGTATCTGAGATTTTGGTATCAAACTAAATGTGTCACTCAACTACTTTCCTTGCCCTCTGATAATATTATAAAGCTGTTCCAATTAAGTAATAAGAATTTTTATGAATTAGTATTAATTGTAATAATATCAGATTTTGGCAAATAAAAAAATAACAGCAAAAAGGCTCACGGTGGGACAAACGTTTATTTCAAAAGTAATTTTATGGAACTAGAAGAACTTTGAGTCAGTTGAAGAATGCTCCGTGGATATCAATGATCGATTACAAATACTTGGCATCATTGATTGAGTCAAAAGTCACAACTTTAAACAATAGAGGAGAGCAAGCAACTCGCTAGAAAATATCCAAAGCTGCCTATTGAAGAAACGAAACATGTATCAACTTTGTCAACCATACCTAGCAAAGTTTAAATTGTTATTTTTATCTTTTTCTGACCGCACAGGGGGGCCCTTGATTGAGCGGGCCCTGGGCTGCAGCTCATAAAGATCATGCCTAAATCCTCCCCTGTATACCGTTATCTTTTGGCAATACTTGGAAAGGTTGTTAATGAACTCTGAAACCAGATAAGTGAAAGTAAACTTCGGCACTTATCATAAAGTTTTGCTTCAAATCTGAAACGTAACTTGCAAGGCTCAGATATCTTCTGCAAAACTTGGACCTGTTTATCTACAGTATTTAATGTTTGCACAATTTGCAAATTAATAAGAATGGAGTTGAAAGTTGTTGTATAAAATCCGAAGGAGACTGATGTTAGATATTTGTAGTGCTGAAGCTGAGAAGTGTCTCTGAGCAAATAGAGGATTTTGTTGAATGATCTGCTTATCCCATATTATACAGGGTGTTACTTAATGTTATGTACTTGTTTAATGGGTATTTCTTGGGCCAATTCTAAGTCAAAAATTTATATAAATGTATGTCCTAAAATGCTTGGCTTCCGACATACAGAGTGTTAAAGTTTTTATTTTTTTTCGGTTTTTATGAAAAATTTCGAAAACCGTTTGAGATATTACACTAAATTTTAGTATAGATTTTTATGGTATAAAAGCCCACTTTTTGACCTTAAACAGTTTTTTTTTATTTAACCAGTGGCGTAGGTATGACTATGTTCCGATACAAGTTTAACGAAAACATTGTTACGGCATTGATTTTTTCGAAAGTGTTATTTTATTATTAATTACCATTCAATTATAAACAAAAAAGCCTTTTTTATTTTTTTGTTTGGTTACCATTTTAAAGAAAATAATTAATATATTACCGATATTATTTATTACATTGATATCTGCAAATTGTTCCTAGGCGAAAACAGTTTACAAAAAATTAAATTAGCTTTGTCCGTTGCTAAGGAAACGTTTTGATTCTTTTTTTTTAATGAAAGTTAATTCTTATCTAGTGTTATGACAATTTTTGATAAGAACCGAAAAGAATAAAAACTTCAAACACCCTGTATATCGAAAACTAAGCATTCTAGGACATACATTTATATGAACTTTTTGACTTATAATTGTCCCAAAAATCACCCATTAAAATAAGTACATAACATTAAGTAACACCCTGTATTTCAATATTTTTTTGACATAAGTTAAATATAAAGAAAACTTGAGAGATTTGATAACTTGATCCATATATAATTACAGTCTTTATTAACATGCCGAGCACATAAAAACTTATGCAATCCTGTACTAATATTAGATCCTAAGAAGTTACAAGGCTTTGGAATTTTGAAAGTAAGGTTAGGTTTGTAAAAGTATTACAAATTGAAAACCTAGAAAGAGTACATTGTTTATTGTGGTAAGACGAGATCAAATTTCTATAGTTGCTTTAACTAAATTGTCAAAGAGGAATGCTAGTGCTGTAATTCAAAGTTGATTAATGAAAGTGAAAAGCATTTAAGGATTAGCACATTATTACTGATGTTTATCAATTTTCTGTTTTCAAAATTTGCAATCAAAGAAGTGATATAAAAGATCTTTCATCCAACTTATGGTTTTTTAAGTGTCAATTTTGAAACAGACCAGCAAAAGACAATAACGACTCATTTTCTCAAAAGTTAGCAGATCTAAAAATGATACATTCTTTTGATGCGTTCCTTTTAAAATTTTACCAGAAAAGGAAAATCTACAAATTCAAAGATAGTATTAGAATTACGTACTCATTGACCTGTTAAATAAACAAATCAAGTGACTAAAGACAAGATACTAAATAAAAATTCCGTCCATAAATGACAACTTGAAGATGTCAACGGACACGAACAAGGCAATTAAGCAACTGTAAAAAATCATATACTACTGTGTACTATTAAATTAAAAAGCAATCACAAATCAATGAATTTTATAATTAAAGTAGCTATTGTTTAATAAAAATTAAAATTAAAAAGCAAATTTTGTTGCATCGAACATCAGGTGGTTAATATTTATTACGAGATTCCCTTTATTGTGTTTTTGTGCAGATTTAATGTTTAATTCAAAGCTAAAAGATTATGAAATACACTTAGTGTTAATTGAATCTGTGTTCACTAATTGGGCAGATTTTTTATTTACAAAATATTTTGTGTGTAAAGTTTGGAAGCTTTTTAGCCAATATTACGATATTTCTAAATTTAAAAAGTTCATCTAACATAAATAATGACTACAACAATTTTATTTTAAAATTTATTTGCACATAAAACTGTCAACATTTTTAACCCTTTAAATTCTACTATTAGCAGTACGGTAACATAAGGGGTGTTTTATAAAAATTTATAGTACGAACTATTCTTAATTACTGTTTAAATCTGGTACATGTAGAGAAATACCGAAAGCTTTTAAATTACCAACTGTAACAATCTATGATGTAACTCCTCGTAATAGAGCGTCTTTTTAAAGTAACCTACAATGAACACTCATAATTTTTAGTACAGTCTAGTCACTTATTAACACTCCGCACAAAACAACAGTAACAATTCATGAACATCCTAAACCTAAGGTGTGCTGAATAGAAAATACATAAACAAGTGCAAAGCTTGCAAGAATTGACCCCTCTTGAGTTGGGATAAAGCGTACTCTAAAAACCCTTCCTAATACGACAAAAAGCTGAGGAGTTGACAATAAGTAATTTCTTGTCCTGCTTGTGTATTAATTGGCAAATACTACGAAAATATACACCTGCATCTGCACAAAACATGTGTACCTGCAATCATTACGAATATTTCGATTACCAGTAGTAACTATATGACTGGCTGTTATATAACCTATAATAAACCTAATAAGTCCTCGGTAATTTTATTGTCGTGATACTAATTTCAGGCACGTAATGTTCCATTCTAACATGCATTTCATTTAGGGTTTTGTGGATCTATAATAACATAATTATCAGTGGTTCCCTTTATTTTAGAAAATTAAGTACATTACTTTAACGTCCATTACGTGGGGAATGTTCATGTCCGAACTTCATATCTCAAAATAGTTCCCGTGTTGTAAATGGCTTTTGTTTCCTTGCGGGCAAATTTCATGCTCTAACTTCTAGCCTGCCGTAATGACTATTGCACTTACTTCCGCTTGCTTTCTGCAATAAAAGTGATATGCTACGAATGTCATGTTGGAACAAGAAACATTGCTCTAAAATAAATTGCTTTTATTCTATAATGTTAACGAATCTCTATAAAAGTAATACCGACACAGCTGAAAACACGAAAAAGAAGTTATGATTATGGTGTATGAAGGCTTGATGAATTCTCAAAAAAGTAACTTCTAATGATAAATAATGTATTTAATATCTTAGTTGATACATTAGGTATCGGAAATCGTTATGGGAAACGTATTGAAAAACAGCCTTTTACAGATGACTTAGCATTAATTGCAGTCATTTATAAAATGAGGAAGGCTCGCTATAGGCTTTTGGTAGGTATCCAAAATGTAAAGATAAGAAAACATGAAGATAGAAGCCATCTAATTATAGTAATGGAAGTTGCTAAATAAGCATCGCTGTAGAACATCTAAGGGAAAATACAATGTGGGAAAATGCATTTCAAGGGAAAGCACAATGTTATATTAAAATAAAATCACTAAAAAGCTGTTTTGTTTGTACCTTTTTGAAAAGTGATAATTAACCTTCTACTTAAAAACAAGTTTACAAACTTGAGATATATGTTTTTAGATTCTAATTAACATTGTTGCACGTGACGTCACGCTATGGTAACAAGTTTTTAAGCAACTCGGTTTAACAGCCTCACACAAACACATTAAGTAAATGGTCATTATCTCATTCATCATTATAAATAATCGTAACATATCTGACTAACTGTTTGTTTGGAAACTAAAGCACGACAAGCTAGCGATGACGTCATGCGCACCAAGTCAATTGGCTGTTTGTTAAAATCACCTTTTGTGACGATACCTGTTTAACGTTCAATGTAATGTTAATAAGAAAGGTACTTTTGTCAAATTAATAATTTCAGATGTTTGATTTTGGCATTTTCAAAAAGAGTGAACAGTGTGTAGTACTTTGAATGTCAACATACCACTGTTTTAAAGTCACTGAATATCAAAAACAAAAGTAAAATACTACATTATGGTAAAACATGGTAGAAAACAGTCTTAAATAGAAAAAAAAGTTTTTAATAAGAATGAGCCATCTTAACTGATAACACTATTGAGGAACTGTCTTAGTTTTAGATGGAGCTCAAAATGAAGATAATAAAGTAAAAAAACACTTTTTTGTAAGATAACAAAAGATATAGCAACAACTTAACGTAATTCTATATATTCCAGAAAGACAGAACCGATCGGAAAGAGTAAAAGATCAGCTTTCAATAAAGTGCTTACTCGAAAAGGTGTAATGTCATTTTATAATTTTACGTCAGCTTAATATTTTGCAAATATAATTAGTCATTTTTGCTTATTAACTCTTCATTGAAAGCATTTCAATTTATTTTACATGATGTTTATTTAAACACACTTGCGGTTTCTTTTAAAAATTGTTTATCGTACTTCAGCTGTCCAAATTTCGTGGAATTGTGTCGGCCAGACGCTGTTCCGAGCCAGACTGGTTTTGATGTAGGCAGACCTACACCTAAAAGTTTCCACCATATACTGGTGTGCGTTGTGTTTATATGCGGTTCCTGTGCGATCCCACCTTTTAAGGACTTGGAAAGTGCCATTCCGGCATGTTACAAATTTCAACGGGCAAGGAACGTTCGATCACACAGATAGAGGTATTCGTTTTGCTATCTTTATTCTACTTATGTTTAGTATGGTTGCGCCTAGCTTGGAGTTTAGCTTGCTTGGCGCGTGGTAGAGGTTCACCCTCGAGGGTAAGAAGGTGACATTGCCACTACTTGCAATTGCCTAATCGGAAATATTTTAAGAATTTCACAAGTGGATGGGAGTTATATTCCAAGTCCTCATTTTATAAGTTAAGTAGTGTTTGCTTGAAACGCATCCAATTAGATTTGATATTGTGAATGCGGCGTTATCTTCATTTTAGTTCTAAAGGCTTAGTAAATCGCGATAATATTTGAGTGTGTTGAACTTTGTTGGTGGAGGGCTGTTGTCTAATAATTATTCCGTCTCAATTTCGACTGATGACAATGTACAGCTGTACCAGTTTTGTGAAACTGCGTGTAAATGTGCGTACCGACGTTTCGTGCTTAAGTAATTCTTCGTGAATAAGTAAAACATCTCTGCGTGTGTTATCGTGTATTGAAACACGAGAGGGTCATCGACCACCCCGTCATTCGAATACGTCAAGTAAATTTAAGACAAAATTTCACTGCCTTGGGTCCAAATCTGATGAAGCCTCCCGTTTTTTTTTTTTGTTGATCAATAAACAGTTAAGCGTAGATATATCTTAGTGAATTTTGTTATTATTTACTGTTTCCTCCTTCCTCATTGTAATGTAAATATATTTGTGTGTTTCGACGACTTTGTATAGGCATTGTGAATCATATATTTAGACCAGTGAAAGGTGAGCGGAATAAGTAACTTTCTTTTTTTTTTATGACCAAGATATAGACACATCCTTACGAACTGGAGGGATTGATGACCATAGGTTACTCGGCGTAGATTTGCAGTGTAAGCTAAGTTCAGCAAAATAATATAAAGATTTTAAGACATCGTAAATTCTCTTAGTAAGTTTAAAGAGAGAGCTCAGTGTATAGCGTGTCCATTGTCATCAGGATATTATATATACATAGTGTGTATGGAGTGTTTTCTGGTAAGGGACCACACTAGGAAATGCGACGATTTTGATATGATTCCTGGCGCCCATACCGATTCTGCCATCCTGAATTTATAAGTGATTTTTTTCTATCGAATTCTAATTTAATTAATGTTTGCTTACTTTGGGAATCCCTCCCTTTTCCGACGTTTTAAGCTGCTGTGTACACGATCTTAGTCTTAACGGGCATTAAGGCTACCTTTTCTGGTTTTGCGCGTTACAAAGGTTTCTAGCTAGCTTGTCTTGTCAGAAATTCAGTTACAAAGCTAAACCGGAACATCTCTTGAGACCCTAAAGTGATACAACCCAAATAGTAGTTGCTTGGCGATACTGGGACCTGTCGATATTTCAAGTAACTTATACAACAATCGCGTCTGTAGTTTAGTTAAGTTAGAGTTAAGAATAACTGTGATCAAACTACATAAGTGCGGAAAGGGCACTAGTAAAGTTTTTGACAATAGACAAAACAAGTGTGACGTTGGCTTAATGGTTGGTGCAACCTGCGTGGGTTCCAAACAAACAGCGTTCGCTGCGTAAACATCCATAAGGAAATAATTATTTACGCAATAAGTGGGATGCACATATTATTATAGCACGAACACGGAAATTGCACAAACGAGGGCATTAGCCACGAATGGTGTACAAAATTTTATGTAAAACCGTTGACTTTTTTGCAAATGAAACCATTTTTTGCTGCTCTCAGTCATGGACTAACTACTTTCAATAAAGATTTTGTAAATATTAATTCAAAGTAACAGCTGAATCTCATTGTTCAAAATGATAGCAACGCACTTAGCAACATGTAAACAGTAAACAAATTTGAAAATATTATCTAAATATTACCGCACACGTACGGTAATCTGAAACATTACGTTATTCCAGAGAGTGCGATTTATAAGATATATCTCACGGTTGTACATAAAAATTATCAATTCATTGTGCAACGACTAGCGAGTTTTAAGAACTGTAATAAGTGATTTTGTAAAGTGATTGAATCTTTGTGTTAACTACATAATATATCAGAGGTAGGTGGGTTGATCAATTTAAATAAAAGCTGTTTGATGATTGAAGTAAATGCGGTTAATGTAAAGATTCAATCACTTCACAAAATCATTTATTACAATTTTTAAAAGTCACTACTCGTTGCACAATAAATTAATAATTTTTTTCTTATAAACGTTTACACAGCAAACGCTGTTTGTTTGGAACCAGCGCAGATTGCACCAACCTCTAGATAACGTCACGACTTGTTTTGTCTATTTAAAACTCCTGATAATATCAAGAATGCTTTGTGTACCGTTTCATACAAGATGAACTGTTAAGAACAAGAAACAGTTAGATGTTGTCGAAAGCACACTGCGCGTAAACCTGCAGTTGTCAAAGCCATCAAATAACAAATGTGGCATAGTTTGCTACTCAAGAAAAATTTGTCTAGAGAGCATGTGTCTACAAGAACAACGCCATGCATCATCAGGAACAACCTTAAAGTGGATGCTCATAGTAGATTTACAAGGCGTCTTCTAGCACCAAATCTAATGTCAATTAAGAAAGAGAGAGAGAGAGGGAAAGAGAGAGAGAGAGAGGGAAAGAGAGAGAGAGAAAGAAATATCAGCGCTTATTTTGGTGGTTATGCAACCAAGGCAACGGCCATTTAAACGATTTGTTTACCGACCAAAAGATTTCCACGGTTCAAAAAAAATTAACCTTCAAAATGATAAGAGTATATAAATTTCTATACATCCAAGGAGGCCAGCGAGGTAGTTTTGAGGATTCAAATAGAACATCAGCAAGCATCAGTCATATTTTGATGAGATATAACGCAACTCCATTTTTGAAAAGAAAAATGGGTTAAAACTAAAACAGAATTATATGTAATAGATGTTTTAGAAAAAGTAGTGAAACTCCTAAACCAAGCCTGTATAAAAAACAATGACGGGTTCTCCAGCAAGACTTGTCTCCTTTTCACAAAACCTAAACAAACTTTATAGCAACTGAAGACTAACCTTCTGGAAGCTTAGATCTTCATCTGCTCGATTGTGGTCTGAGTTGGAAATCATAACCTGTAGGACTTCTCACAAGAATATAAATAATTTAAAGCAATCTTAAACTGGGGCAGTAGCATCTATTCTTCTATAGACTGTTGGTACTGAACACATTAAGTGTGTTGTTTGCGTCTTAATAATAAAGGCCAAAGTATTATTATTAATTTGTGTTTTTTCAAAACGATTCTTCGCATTTTGGACCTTTCTTAAGCATTAGTAGGGACGAGTTCAAACACTAAGAGGCCATTTGTAGTTTTATCAAATAACTATCGTATTTGCTTGCGGAAGGGAAAAATTTAAAAACAGCTATTACTAACTAGCACCGTTTTTAAATTTGGTTCTATTGTTTTTTAATTGTTGAGTGATGTGAAATAGCTACCAAGTCTCTATATACCTAGTTAGAACTGAGAATGGCAAATAGCAACTTACTGTCTCAAGTGAGCTTTCTGAAAGCTAAGGGCAAACACTGTCGGGGATAGCTGAGGGGTATCAAACTATGTGCTGCCTTTAACACTATAATCCCTGGGCGCAATTTCTATATGGCTTCACTTCTACCGGCTAGCTGAGGCAAGCAGGAGACAGGGACCAGGGACGCAAGCATCAAGTAACCTTTGTGTAGTCACTTACTATAACAGTCGGTCATATGGCTGCCTTGAGAGATTATTATTATTATTATGGCAGCGTGGCCTGACCGATTAAGTGGCAGAATAAAACAATAGTGAACATCTTAAATAATTTATTTATTAGAGTACAGTTGTATGAATAAAATAAATACAAAACAAAATTTAAATGTTATATAGTTTTTTTATAATCACCTAAATCCTTGTAACAAAACTTGCGGCAAGACTCGCATACAATTAATGGAGCAAGCGTAATCTGTTAAAATCAGTTGAAGCTTAAAGCGGGCACATTCTTAAAACTTTTGTGGGCTATCCTTCAAAATTCTAGATTCTTGGTCTTTATTAACGATAAATTTTAGTAATTATTAAGTCTGTAATTTTCCTGAATTTTATTATACTTATGCACTGTATGGTATTCATCCTATCTAAGCATTTCTACTTGCCTATAGTAGCCCATCCTGCAATGCTATCACAACCAGAAGAAAAAGAGTCTGAAGGGAACTAGAACTAATCAATAGGAATTCAAGCAATAAAAAAGGACTGTCGATCTGGTGAGGGCCTCGTTGGAGATTTATGGCAGGAAAAAGTAAATTTAAGGTAATTAATACCGATATCTGATAAGTTTTAGTCACAGCCAATCTAATCACAGAGAATAACTAAAAAAGAATCTGTTTCTTCAGTGATCTATCATAAGACGCAGAACAAACTTTTAAAATGTTGAGTTATCGAAGAAAATTCTAATTTACTTTCTTCCCAAGAACAAAAGTTCAAAACGCATTGTGATCTATCGTGACTGATTATTAGACATTTTTTTAGACATAGTAATTTTGAATAGTTAGATTCATTCCAAGCACAGAACTTTGTAATCAGTACGTATTGGGCTTTACAGAGAGATTTCTGAAGCAGTTTAGCTTTTTTTTAAAGTGAAATAAGTATCAGGCATCAGTCTATTATTTTTTCCTTGAACAAAAGAGGCATGCACCAAACATCCAGTTTGGACTGCTCTGTTTTCTTCAGGTTTCATAGATTCTTAACAATTTAAATGAAATTGCAGTTATTCAGCAGCAAAGGTTGATGGACTTTAACTCCAAACTTAGTTAAATTGATCCAGAGATTATGAATTTCAAATATTTCTCAAATTATATCGTTGACTTATTAATCACTGCTTTTGATATATTTACTGAAATCTAATTCACAACAAAGCTTCTACTGTATATCGAAATATTTATTACTTATTTTGCGTTTATTGGCCCAAATTTCAATGTTACACCACACAACAGTCTTGAAAAGTCATCTCTTGTCTAAAATCACAAATACTTTTCTAAATTAGTCGCCATTATCTTTAGTAATGGCAATAAAAGATTTTTGTAGTAATTTAGACAGATGACACTAGGGAACACCTGCTCCACGCGCTCACGCTGTGGAGGTAAAGTACGGTAGCAGACGATAGTATAATGTGTTGACCGAAACTGTGCCGAAGGGGACTAATACTAGTCACACGCCTAGGGGAGTATTTGGTAAACGATCGACTGAACATCCAACAGTCACGGGGCGCATGAGATATTCAGCCGAATGCTAGTGGCTCCGACATACAGGATCAACCTGAACTGCAGTGAGGAATGGGGAAGACAATGTTCTGTCCGTGCTATTGATCTGGTAAAGTATTGTTTTAAAAAGCAAGATAAATGATTTAAACTTCTGACCCGGACTCTATCTGGAACAGAGTAGTAGGGAAGATCAGACAAGAAAGGTTATATTCTAAAAGCATTACCCCAAAAATTAAATTTTATTCCATATGTACAACAAACAATTTTTTAAATCGTGGGAATAATCATAGATATTGATTTTAACATTTTGATCATTTTCATACGACAATTTCCACTTGCAACGTTTTAGTAAAAGTAAAATGACACTAAACGTTTTCACTATGATAAAACTTGGTGAAGAATAAAAAAGTAATACACAAATATGTTAGTTTCACTTTCAGCTGAAATTCTATCAAAATCGGAAACAATCATGTGCAATGTGTGTAGTGAAGGTATAGACATTCTGCCTCCTTATGAACAGATATGTTATGTATAAACCTTTAGTATCAATTTGAATAAGATCACGATAAATTAGTAAATCTTACGAAAGAAAGATTTAAATCAAAATGCCTTATAGTTATTTCTTTGATTTCAGAACGGCTTGTAAATATTTAAGCTGCTATCTTATAATTAAGCAACTAGTATGCAGTATGAAATCGTCCTAATAAATGACCCACGTATTACTACATAGTACAATGATGGAGAAACAAGTATAAAGCAGAATAAAAGAGGAAGAATATTTCATAGAATATTCACACAGTTTTTTAACGTCGTAAATTAAGAAACTCGGAAATAAACGACATAATCTTAACATAAATCATCTTATCAATTCTGCCATAAATACAATGATTAATTTTGATTTAAGGATTTAATATATAAAAATGTTATTTCTCTTCCTTCTATAATTCATTTCATTTTTTCCAGTAAAGTAAATAAATTGGAACAGTTGTTCACGGAACGTAGTAAATTAACAAAAAATAAAAAAAGAAAAGCATCCGTCTAAAACTAAATGTAGAAATGATGGGTTTACAAAAAGTCACACGTCCGTTGTAAGTATAGTAACACTTGTGATGAAAAGTGTCCGCATTTGCTACCAACTGTGCGAAAACAAACCCCGCTGTGACGTCAACGCGTTGATATAATGGCATTTCTCATTAGGGGAGACAGATATGAGAGATTTTCCGCGGAAGAACCCTGCTGAAGTGGGCATTCAGTTAAAGCGTGATAATTTTCGGGCCAAGAAAACAATTTGTGGTTGATTATCAAACCTCAAACGCAGACATCGGTCGTTTTTTCTTTCTCATATTTTATTTCAGTAAAAACATTTGTGTTGTGACGTAAAAAATTATTCCCAGGAAATATTTTGAAAACAGAAACACGTTTTAGGATCATAAATGCTAAAAAAGGGCAATTTATTCTTTATCTCTGGAGTGCGTCCACAAGAAATTTTTATAAGTGTCCATTTGTTTGTAAATATAAGTAAAAAAATTTATCTAGCACAGACGGAAAAAGAAAATAACAAATAGATATATGTCCGCATTATGAGAAGAGAAAGCTATAATAAATTAAATATTGTGAAGCAGCTGAAAGCAAATTAAAAATACACCCTTTGTGCAAACAGTTCTTTAGTGTTATCTACATGTCATTCTGCACCCACGCAAATACAAATTATGCAATTAAAAATTGGAATCATCGTCCTTAATATTAAATTGATAGAAAACAGCATTCAATACCTTATACAAATTTTCAATTAAGAAGTAAATTCAATCTGTGTAGTCTATGAAATTGAAAACGTGCCCTTTTTAATCAGTAAATATAATAAATAAATATTTAATGACAGAAATAAATGATAATAAATACAAATGTTAGGACGACCTTGATCATAATGTTGTGTCATTCATGCGTTTCGGGTTTCATTTTTTTATGCTTCCTTCTAGTTGGTTGTTTTATTACGGTTTGTAATTAGAAATACTGGAGATTATTGTTTTTATTTCACCATATGAGAGAGGCATGCTCTGAACTTGAAAACCATTTCAGTCAAGAAGAGAAATCTTTAGAAAAAATAAAGGAAATGATAAGTACATAGAACAGGGGTAATCAAACCGTTAAAATTACTGTTCCAGTATTCACCTACACCATTAAGAAAAACCACGAAATGTTTAAAAAAATAGAAGCCTCAGAAACGTTTTTGAATTTTCTCAATTCTTGGTATCTGATATAAATTTGTAGGATTCCATATTGATGAAGCATATTCTAGCAATGTAGAGAATTTTGAAACAGCTTGCAAGACGCAGGCCTATGCACCTGGTTGGCGATAGAACCCGGTGGGACGGTACGAAGCACAATCAACAGTGTTAGTCTGGCGCCTGTACGAAACTCGTTCTACTGCCACTACTTTTACTATGAAGGTACGTAGAACTGAGTGATTATGGGTTACAGCTCCTTTAGGCTTTCAAATCAAGCTGAGAATACTTACAGGGAAATGTCATATTGATTCTTAAACGAGATTAAGTGCACTACTAAGGATCTAACCTTATTTTCTTCATTGAATGAACTTTTGTTTCCACAAGGTGATAATAGAAACGCAATCAAACTACATTTTCTAACCAATTTCCTTATGTTTCTAGAAAAACACTGCTTCCAACATACAGGATGTATCCCAGTAAACCTAAGCAACAAAATGGGGGCCAAAGTGGAATTGTATTGGAGATCCATAGCTTAAGGTATGTATTGAGTAGGCTAATAAAGGTACTTCCTTAAATTTTTGATTTTTATTTAATTTTCCTTACCGGTTTCGTTCTGATGATGTTCCTAGAACGAAATCGGTAGAGAAAATTAAACAAAAATCAAAAACTTAAGAAAGTACCTTTATTAACCTACTCAAAGTGGAATTAATTGTATAGAAATAATTTTTTTGCTTTTAGGTTCTTTTTATTACTACGAACGAAATACTAAGAATGTAGAAGAATGTAAGTAAGGGAGTAACTGTAAAATGGCGGTTCTCACGTGGCGGCTGCTCCGTAGGACAGTTTTTGCAAAATAACTTTCTTCCATTACTCTGATCAAAAAGTTTGTTAGTAGATTTTCTATTTGCAAAAGAATGTATCAAAAACCTTAATTGGTTGATGCAGTCTCAAGTAATTGAGTTTTTAATTCATCATCAACGTTTGATGTAGCAGATTGCACGAGAATCACAAATAAGTATATAATACAATGAATTTTAATGATATGCCTACTAATGAGACATAGGACTACTCCGAAAATGTTGGTTCACTACCTTATTGCCTCCCATCAATCACATAAATAGATTTATGACAAGTACACAAAAAAAATTACTGTTACAATGTGATTATGTTTGATGGATGCAACAACGGCCCATCACAAAAAGTGAGAGACTCTACAATCGATTTAAAGGAAGAGAAGGGTAACTACATTATTGTGAGAAGTGCCATACAGTGTATTCATTGAAAAACTTCCCATGCTTAATGTTTGATAAATAATTAATAAAGATATAGAAAAAAAGAAAAGATAATGCAATTTATCTATAGCGAGAGACATTAAAATTAACCCAATTAACTCAATAATAAATGTCGCTGCGTTAGCCTCAGTACCCCTAACCTCGAAATCTTATATGACATTCTACCACTTGCGATAAGTCGTTGGAAAGGGAATAACAATAGCAATCGTTTGCCATAACTAAAATTCAAATCAGACTCCCACTCATTCTTCACTTAAATTAATCATTAAAATAATTGAATTGGTGATCTTGAGTTAAGGTTACTACATAAACATCAAAATCGGAGCCTGCCTTCAAACTGGTAAACAGCATCAAAAGACCACGGATTATCCTCTTAAAAAGCAAGCTTTCTTGTTTGCAAGAACATCAAGATCGGAGCCTGCCTCTAAGCTGGTGAACACGAACCGTCTTCTCGAAAAGCGATCCTAGATGTAACGCATGCTTAGTGAATTGTCAAGTGAGATATGCAACTAGAGATGCTAATCTGCTGATGGCTGAAGTAGTTATTTACTATTGAAAGGAGGGAAAAACTGTAGCAATACTAAAAACATTGCACTTTACATTTGGTGACAAAAACAAAACTGAGAAAGTATGGGACCTACAGAAAATAAAAAAACAAATAAGAGAAGAAATTCTACGTAATTATTAACGTGTCTCTTCGATATTGGAAAAGGGACAAAATTATCAAAGTCAGCTTAGTATGTTTCTGTTATACAACAGCCCTAGTTTAGCAGCTCAAGATTACATATTAAAGATCTACTTATTATCAAACCCAAACTTAGATGGGTAACTGCAGCAGCTTAAATCTTGAAGATTTTGGATGAGTCTTCAAAGACAAGAAGCTGCAATCTCTTATGATGAGTTTTTCAACTGCATCACATAATTTCATTTCAATAATCAAACGTAAATGCAAGTCAGAAAGCGTAACTTGAACCGTGTGCTCTGATTATCGTAGTCTGAGAGCTCCACTCACCTACCAGGTATTGAAAAAATCGAGGAGGATGTATGTAGACTTTACTTAAGATTCTTGTCATTGTCGTGTTCTGCCCAGCTAAATTTTAACTTCGCCATTCTTCTGCACTGTTATCTACTTAATAGCCCAAGAAGCTTGTTGTATTTATAAGTTGGTTATCAATTAACACTTTCTAAATAAATCTTTGGCTATAGATTCATGTTTGTTGTTCACCAACTAACACATCTTTATACTTAGTCTAGATACAAAGTTTGACACCAAGCTATAGAGACATCCCATAGTCTTTAATTCAAAACGATGAAACAAAATAATTTTTTAACAGAGATGAAAAGAAGGATATGTTGGCAACACATGATTTTATTTTAGTAGAAATTAATTTCAAATTTAATTTCAAAATTATTTAAAGCATCTTCTCACCACTTAAGGAGTGATCAATTAGTTATATTCTTTGAATTGGTTCTACAATCTATGAAATTCGCCATGTAACGTTGCTGAAAAAATATAGATCAATATATCAATATCACAAAAATTCTTTCTTTCATCTCTCTCAGTTTTTCTCCAATGAAACCCTATACATTACATCGTTGAAATCAAATTTCAAAATTATTTAAAGCATCTTCTCACCACTTAAGGAGTGATCAATTAGTTATATTCTTTGAATTGGTTCTACAATCTATGAAATTCGCCATGTAACGTTGCTGAAAAAATATAGATCAATATATCAATATCACAAAAATTCTTTCTTTCATCTCTCTCAGTTTTT
>VTPC01090163.1:0-49779 GCA_011009095.1 Ignelater luminosus
CCTTGGTACAAACATAAACGAGCAATAAGACTATTCTCAAGAAATAATACAGAGTATCGCGAAAGCTAGGTCGGCATTCACAAAGATGGGCAAAATCTTTAAGTGTCACGACTTACATTTGCCAACCAAGATTTGTTTGCTTAGATGTTATGTATTCACCGTCCTTCTCTATGCAGTTGCATCCTGCACATTGACTGAGGCAACAATTAAAAGACTTGAAACTGTTGAATTATGGTGCTATAGAAGTTTACTGAGAATTTCATGGATAGGCCGAATTTACAAACAACGAGGTCTTAAACAGAATGAATAAAGACCGGGAAATTATCATCACTAAAACGCCTCAAACTTGAATACCTAGACCAGATAATGCGAAACGAATAACGCTATGGTCTGTTCTCCGGGGAGAAGAAGGATATCTTGGCTGCAAAATCTGCGAAAATGGTTCTCCTTATCAACTACATAACTGTTTCAAACAGCAGCCAACAAACTCAAAATAGCCCTACTAGTAGCCAACATCCAAAACAGATAGGCACTTCTAGAAGAAGAAGAACAAGAAAAAGAAGATGAAGAAGAAGAAGAAAAAGAAGATGAAGAAGAAGAAGAAAAGGCAATCAATTAGCTAGTCCAATGCATTTTAAATTGCACACAATTTTTAGTGATATTTATATGTTGCGAATGTTTTCATATTGAGACAATCAACAATTATTACTAAATTAATTAGTAAGTTTAATGGTGCTCTTAAAATATATTCTTACACGGTATAAAACAAAGAAATTTATTATGTACCGACAATAAATACCCAGTTTATTACATCTATTTAGCAACACTTAATTAGTCTGTATTTCTAAAATAATTATTTTTAACTACGTCAAAGAAATTGATATTTGGCGTATTAGAAGAACTATACAATCTCAAAATAACTTATGTGCATTTTTTATTCAAATTACAACAAGTAATTAAATATGATTTTATCCCTTCTACTATCAGTGTTTATTGTTGGGACATATTCGGTAAGATTTCTCTAATTTAATTAGTAATGAGCAATTCATGCTTGTTTTGCTTACAATGTCTAATTCAAATTTTATTGTTAATGGAACTAACTTACGTCAGAAAGAAGTAAAACCAAATAATTAAATTTGTAAGGTACAAATGCAAATTTCCAACCAAACGAGTTGTTCTTGCTTGGAGATATAAATAGTCGATGCAAAAATTCATGCTTAAATGTATCTAGACTTAGCGGAAGTAGATAATTTGATGTTAGGAGATTATAATTTAACACTTTAGTAAAAAGTTTCTGCGTTTAGAAAGATTTATATTATTAGCTTTTTTTAACTTTAAAAAAGTTCCTAGCAAAGATTTCGATTAATATTCAAAGGAAACTGGAAATAATTTAATTTTGAATCGATTGACTGGTTTCATTTAGTACGTAGTAGTATGCAAGAACCAAAATCTAAATCAAAGGGTTATAAATAATCATCAAATTTTGTCCTGGTCATTCTACACATGTTTGATTGTTGACATGTTACTCCAAAGACGGCAGACTTGATTCTGACTCAAAAAGATATTTTTTTAAATGTTGACGTTAGCAAAAGCATGTCAGCGTTTTAGTGTAATAAGCGATACGTATGGTCACAATGTTTTTGAAATACTGAAATGTGTCTATGTGCAGAATTTATTTCTTCCCTTTTTTTATTTTTGTTCAAGTTTTAGCCACACCCACAGTCACAGTATTGCTTTGATTGAATAGAGCCTTTTGAATATAGAGAACTGTCTATGAGAAAAACTATGAGACCACACGGATAGGGTTTGATTTATTCCATTGCGTACTTTTTGCAATTTCACTTTTACACCATAATTTCAGTTTTAAGGTCTTTGAAGTAGCCTCAGAGGTTTTGAAATAATGAGATGCGTCTACTTTGGAAACATTATTATATTACGATATATACATTCGGTCTATAATGTTCTACGACGTCTTCCGACTCCCAGTCGCCATCCGTCTCTATCTCTTTTTCTCTAATTTCTTTATCTACGTTTTCTTTTCAACTTCTTCTTGGTTTTCCATGCTTTCTGCGGCCTGGTGGTACCCAATTTAGTAGCTGTTTTGGTAGTTTGTCCCCTTGCATCCCCTGTGGCCATCTGCAGAATTTTCCGCTTGGAGCGTTTCTGCCCTTCGGAGGAAGTCTGCGACAGAGCGGGAATTCCTCTTGTAGATGCGCGCCTCGAATTCATGAGGGGTCGCTATGAAAACAGGGCGGTTGAACAAAACAGAGACCACGTTCTCGACATCTTCAGAACCCCGGCTCCAGCCGCCCACAGAAAATCCAAAAGAAAACCCAAACATCCGCCCTCTAACATGCTGAGACGTGCCGAGAACTTCTCCCACGAGTTGATGGACATACTTCTCGACCACTGCACAGTCCTCCGGGAAACTACCGAGCAACGTGGTCAGCGTCCCCGCGTTACGTTTGCATTCGGGAGGTCCGGGGCATCCCCGGGCCGACTGTTCTCACTAAGTAGAGTTTTTCCGTGGTTTCCCCTAGTGGTCAAGGCAAACGCCGGAATAGAAATTTCCACGGACCCACCACCGCATACAAACGCGCCACGTTAGCGTCTCCTTCCCCGCCATCACAACAGCGAGGAACCGCCGCCCCACCATCTTCAGGCCTACACTACTGCTGCTGCTGCACCATATTAGTTGTTTTGTCCTAATATCGTCGACGATTGTGTGTTCTACTAGCATTATTTCCCTGATACGGTTGTTTGTTACTCTTTCTCTCCTTGACTTTCCTGCCGATCTTCGTCAATAATCCATTTCTGTGACTTTCAGCGTTTGTTCGGTTTTTCCTTCATTTCCGTTATAATACTTCTGACTATAGTGTTATATATTCTTTTTTTATTCACTTTGGATATCGTTTGGTCTCAGAGTATTTCATTTAGCATCGCTATTGCTCTTTTGCCTTGTATGTATCTTTCTTTTATTGCTTGGTCTAGACTACCGTCATTGGTAATTTTTAGACCTAAGTATTTATATTGTTTACATTGCTTGATATGTTGTCCATTTTATAGTATCAGGTCTTGCTGGATGTCTCCAATGCACATGATTTCCGTCTTTGTTATATTTACTTCTAGGCCCCATTTACTGTACTCTTCTATGAGCTTCCATGCCTTGTATTCTAGGTCATCATGGTCCCGAGCTAACACTACCAGATCGTCGTGTTATTATTGTTAAGTGGTATGCCCATTCCTACCATTTTCCATATTTTGAGTGCCGGCTGCAAGTGTATTTCGAAGAGCGTTGGTGACAGACAGTATCCCTGTTTCAATCCTTTGTTAGCTTTAATGTTTTCTGATAGTTTGTTCCCTACTGTGTTGTTATACAGTTCTCTGTCTGCTTTTATAATGTTTATGTTGTTATTGCTCGATTCTAACGCTTCTCAGAGGCGTACAATAGATGTATGTCTTTGGTTCCCTGAGGTTTTCTTTTCTATTATTTGAGTTACGAAGAACAGGTAGTCGATTGTCGATCTTCTGCTTCAAGCTCTTTATATTCGATTTTGATTATGTTTTTTACTACTGTTCCGTATATCCGACTCAGTGAATTCGTGACGGCTATCCTTCGATAGTTTTCGCAGTCTTCTTTGCTGCCTTTTTTTTGTGATACTTTCCACTCTGTCGGGGTTTTCGCCCCATTAATGCAATTCTGAAATAGTTTCGTTAGTTGCTGGAACAGCGTCTGGCTTTCGTATTTTGTAAGTTCCAGAGGAATTCCCCCGGGGCCGGGGGATTTTCTGTTCTTCAGGTTCTTGCATATTCTTGTTATATCATCTGCTTCAGACAATCGGAGAAGCTATTATGTACCTGTAGTTTAGTCTCTACTTCTGTATGGTCGTTGTTATTAAGACTGGCTCTATTTTCTGTTAATATACTCAAGAGCATAACTATAGCACCACATGCAATTTTGGTGTATTTAGCGAAATTGCTCGGAGAATAACTCGGTACCACAAAGTTTTTCTAAATTTCCTAAATAATCCAGATAATTATGGAAAAAACAAAAAACTAAAAGGGGGGGGACAAAAAGTTTCTCCTAGATCTCAGTGGCGGTTAGTTAGTTTAGCAAAAATTGCCTATGTATGTTTTAATCTTGTTGCAGTTTTTTCCCACCTTTCATTCTTCTTCTTTACTATCATTTACTTACTTTAGCTTGGGCCGTTTTCTATGTGATCATATCTTCATTCTTGTTTGTATCTAGATATTTCAGATATTTTTGTCTATTTTTCTCTATTTCTGTTGCGATTTCCTGATCCCACCAATATGGACTTCTTTTGTTTTTACTTATTTCGTAAATTCCAAGTGCCTCATATGCTGCTGAATGTACACATTCTCTTATATGGTTCTATTGTTCTTCTGTTGTGTTGAAGTAGTTTCTTGTATTTAATTTATGGTCCAGTCTATTTTCGTAGCTTAGATCGTCTTTGTTTTTCGGCTCTATTCCTAGGCTTGCTACTGGGTGTTTGAATATTTTTTCTTTTTTCCGAACATCGAGAAGTTAGCCGGATGCCTCGCCCCCATCCTGGAAGACCGGAATCTTCTGTCGGGGTTTTTCTCCCTGGCCGATATGTTCCTGTTTTTTGGAGTCGGGAACTCGCCATTCACCCTCTCTCTTCCGCAACGGTCCGGTCTCGTTCGGTGGTTACGCGACTTAGGTCTTCAAGGACGTGAGAGTATGATTTGCTAGCAAAGCTTAGCTCCATTCCTAGAGCCCACGGCTCTTGTCAGGTATTGCGATCAAGATATCGGCGTTCTTCTCGCTTCGAAGTCTTTACCTTTCAGAGTAGTCTACGCCATAGCCAGAATAGCAATATTTCTGGTGCCTGGATTCCAGATTCTTGAAAATAGTATGTGCAAATTTGGATTCCCATGAACAATGATGACTGTGCTTATTCAAGATTTTTCTTAATTTTGATTTCATACCGCGACCACATTATCAAATTTATTTTGAAATAATGGAATATATGCTTCCGCAAAATGTAGTGTCGCTTGAAAAATTTGTTTGATTTTGCATAAATCTTCTTCAAACTTCGGTATTATACCAAAGTCACTTTTTGATCAACTTGATCAACCGCGTTTCTTCTAATTAAGCTCCGTGCTATGGTGACTGTACTGTGGTTTTTTTTAAAAGTAACATCAGTCTATTTGTAATTCAAAAGCACTTTTATCGCACTTTTTTCTTGTGATGACTTCTGTGCTAAGAGTAGAATTTGAGATAACCCGAGAAGAATGCTTTTTTCGAATTTGAACTGTTTACCACCATCATGGTTTTCTAGAGGATAAATAAAGGTTTATTTAGGAAAACTTACTATACGTAGGGGTATTTCTACACATTAGCTCTACATTAACATTAAATATTAGTATGAGTATCATTAAAGTTCTTTTTATGTATTTCAGATTGAACCGTTTGAACCAAACTATTTAATGACTAAAATAAGAGAAAAGGATAAAAATATAAAATACCATCTTTTAAACCAATATGTAGCGTTAGCATGGGGCTACAAAAACTTTAATCAAAATTACACAGCAAATAATTATTTAGAAGAAATGGCCGAATTTGTACTTGACGACTACATGTTGACGACCAAACAAAAAATCAACAGTTTTATAGTCCGTTACATCTTAACAATCTACGGGAAGGCAATTTTTAGTCAACAGCACATCACTGCAGCGGAAAATTTAATACGTTTAAAATTACAAAATAATGGTGTCCTCGTAGATGACTTACGCAAGTTAGAATATGAAGAGGAAATGAATAAGGTCAGTGAGTTTTCACTGACAGAAGGAGAAATTGCAATGGATTTATTGATACAAGCTTTCGCTCCAGCCAGTTTAGCTACTAAAAAATATGTTAAGGGTAACGACTTATCAAATTATAGGTCGCAGCAGTATACAATAATCAGAAGAAGAGCAGCTGGAGCATACGTGATAGTTAATAGTTTGCTAGATCCTTACTATCGTTTAAAATTCAATGATAATTTTGCGCTATCGACAACTCCAGAAATTATTTTAAAGTATCTGGAAAAGCAGGCTTGGTTGAATTTCGAAAAATACAGTCATCCTACTAAGAATAAGCCATGGAATGCGTGGGTCTCATAGGACTGTTTCGTATAGTTAAATTGAAAGTAATTAATAAATCTAATTAATATATGCAATTAATCGTTTTAATTTATTTTAATGTTATGTTCGACACCCTCGATTTTACATTGTCAATTAGAAAGCTACGAAAGAAAGTCTCACAATGCAATATCCTCCTCCTATTCATCCGGCACATATGCAACGAGAGCAATCCCATATAAATAAAGATTTACTGCGACTGGGGTGTACTAATTTTACTGTATGACTCACTCCCGTCTATAAAGCATACGCTTAAGAATGTTTAACTATCGTTTATATACAGCCCCCCTTTTATTGTAGTTCCCAGCACTTTAAAATAGGATTGATTGATTATCCTTATCACCATAGTTACTGTAGCATGAAAAACTAAAACTAGGATAAACAATTATTTTCCAATATCAATTTTATTTACAGTGCAGATTCCGCTAGCTACTAAGTATTGCCTAAATAGGACAATTCTAAGTAGTTTATTTATAAACTCGTGCATAGCGCCTTCGCATGAACGCATAAAGCACCACGTGAAATCATTGCAGCTGAACAAAAAACAAACTAGAAAACGCAAAACAAATATAATAAAAATTAGATGAAATGCCATTCAAATCAATTATCAGAACCTGCAGCCACAGAAGAAGATGATCTGACTGTCCAGGTGATTACTAACTACCAATTAGTAAATACCCTTTCAAGACATCTACAGTGTTGGCGAAAAACCATTTTAAAAATTCAGTGAGGGAGATATTTTCCTAAAAATAGTGAGAAATCTTTTGAGCAATTCATTTCGACGGAAAAATACATTTAAATCTTAGCAAAAGTGTCTCCAAAAGCAATGTCTTCCAGTTGTGGATTCTTAGGTAACTTTCAGTTATGGATCTAACAGAAATGAGTTTCACTATAAACTAATACTTCTGTAACTATGTAAAAAATATTTGAAAACTTTAAGACTGATACTACAATTTAAAGTACCGGCCAATAACATATTACGAATTATAACTAAGGTATACGCAATGAAGCAAATTTCCATACTGTAGTGTTTCTTTTGAATCACAAAAAGTTGCCAACAGGTATCAAACTTGATTTATGTATGAATCTTCTTTTTAAAGTATTGCAAAAGAAAATAAAGAAAAAATAGGAGCAAATATCTGCGAATCCAGTTTTTCACTTTTTTCTTCAAGGGTGTTGTATAATGGAATACTACATATCTTGTGACGTGCAAAACCTACAAAGAAAGCAAACCATTCCGTTTTGTTTAGATTTTCAAAGTTACTGTGCTCACAATAAGTACGTGTACACGCCACAAATCTTCGGTCAAGGTCACTCAAACATCTGCAATCGCAACATGGGTTCCTTCCATTTTGTCTATTGCAGTTTCATCTAATTCCAGTTCGCAACAAAAAAATTAACTAGTATGTACTATACTTGCAGCACCAAATAGATAGAGTAATCACGTGCAATTCTCGTGAGATTCCCCAAAAAGGGAAAATTTCCTACAGCTGACAAGTTGTTTACAAGACAAGTAGCGTGGGGGCGCTGTGGTTTTCTTGCCTGATCAATAGACACGCTACTTTCTAAATCGGGATTAGACAAATTGGCGTTAAACGAAATAGCTTTAGACAAAGTAGGTTATTAGACCAACTGGAAATAGAAAAAATGGTGCATTAGACAAAATAGGATTAGACAAAGTGTGATTAGACGAAATAGAGGAGATTCGTTGAGAGTTTGAGGCTTCTAACATATTTATGTACGTTTGCGAGCGAGACGAAACAAATAATAGCTGAAGTAACAAAAATTAAGCACCGTGCTAAAACTTGATAACAAAGAAAGAAAATGCACCCCAAGAAATTAAGACTCATTTGGATGTCGTATACGGTTAAACATCTCTTTCTTACTTTACAGTTTATAGCTGACGAGTTGTCTAAACGGTTTAGAATAGGCGAAGACGAACGCCCAAGGCGACCCGAATCGTCTATCACAAGTGGATCCGTCGCGCATCGCTGTTATCAAGGCTTCAGTTTTTTAGGTTATAGACGTTTAAAAGTGAAAGAATTATCTGCTACATCTGGGATTCCAGATACAACAGTTCGCAGAATTATTCACGTCCATCTAGGTATGAATAAAATTTGTGCAAGATGGGTACTGAAGATTCCTCCAGCTATTCAAAAACAACGCCATGTAGAATGTACTCAAGCATTTTTGAACCAAACAAGAATGAGTTCCTGCAGACAATTAAAACAGCGGATTAAACAATGATTTTTTACTATGATACTAAGTATATCAAAAAGGGATTCGATGGAGTGACATAAACCAGCATCCTAAAAAGGCAGAAGTGTCTCTTCCAACCAAAAAGATAATGGCGACAGGTTTCTGGAATCCTAAAGAAATTCTGTTAATAGACTCTCTAGAGCGCAATACTACAGTAAATGGAGAATATTACGCATCATTACTCTATGACAGGGATAAGCAACCAAAGCTCGGGGCGAGCCCCATTGAAGCTCTTAAGAGCAATATACTTATGTAACACAGTTTATAAATTCCTAACTGTATAAGTAAGTAATAAAGATAAATTTGCAATTAGCAGTAATAAAAACACACGTTTTTAATGACGGGTGTAATTTGATTAAGTTATAAACTTTTCAAAAACAAAAAACTCCTGAAGAATTGAAGATTAGCTATATCTCATCAATATATAAAAAAGAAGACCGGAAAAATCCAGATAGTTACAGAGGAATAAACGTGACGAGCACACTAAGCACAGTGTAGGGAAAGACTGTACAGAAAAGACTAAGAGAAGAAGTTGGAGGAATAATTTCAGAAGATCAGAGCGGTTTTATACCTGGCCGTTCATGTACCGACAACCCTTTTATATTACAACTGATGGAAAAGAAAATTGGGAAAAAATGACGAGGTGGATATTACGTTCATCGACTTAGCAAAAGGGTATGATAATATACCAAGACAAAAATTATAGCGGTTTTTGTAAGTGGAACGACAAGACAAACTATCGAAATGATCCAAGAACTGTACAAAAATAACGTAGCGTATGTCAAAAAACCATTAAACGATTAAAACGACTAAGGGTCTTAGACAGGGCTGCTGCCTTTGTCCATTACTGTTCAATATCTATATAGAAACAGCACTGAAAAAGTAACGTACATGTATGACAAGGAGCATTCCTTTTTTTTTTCTTTTCACAGTTAGTTTTGCCGACGATCAGACAGTATTAGCACAAGATTCATACAACATGGAGTTTATGTTGTAAAGACTGCATCCAGAATACAAAAAAATGGGGATTGGAAGTCAGTCTAGTGAAAACTAAATTCTTAGTGATAAACTCAAAGGTCAAAGCCAAAGCAAGTAAACTAATTCAAATATTTAGGAGTTGTACTAGATAGAATGGGAATCGGAAAGTAGAAAATACAACAAAGAATGCAGAAAGCTAGAAACATCAAAGGAACTCTCAACACAATATGGTGGGATAAACAAATAAGCAAAAGGAATAAGTAAAGAATAGGTCAGGTTATGGTGCAGTCGGTATTCGCTTATGGCAGTGAAGTCTGGACAATTAGAAAAGAGGAGAAAAGAAAGCTAACTGCAATTGAAATGGATTACTTACGGAAAAGTGCTAAGATATCAAAGATGAAAAGAAGATGAAATGAGGAAATCAGAGATATAATGTTAGCTAGAGAAAAGGTAGTGAAAAGAATAGAAATGGTTCGGTCAGTTATTAAGAATGGAAGACACGAGCTGGCCCAAACGTTTGTTTATATGGAATCCAACAGGTAAAAGAAAAAAAAGACGAAAATCATGGAACGAAATCATTAGAACAGCAATGAAAGACCGTGATATGGACGAACATGTGGCACAGGATCGACAGGGATTCAAAAGGCAGCGACTGTCTGTACAGTTAGTGTACTTTGTATAGTTATTGCACTTATGTTGTATAATCAATAATTAATCCCAAAATAAAGGGTTTTCCAATAAGAGGTGTTATTTTGAATAGCCCGCTATTTCGGTAGATGTCACTTTTGAAGCTATCATTTTTTGACATTTGACAAGTAGAAACTACGCCATTAATAAATATGGAACGATACACGCTTCAACAACGCATTGAAATTATTAAAATTCACTATAAAAATGGTGAAAATTTGGCAGAGACGGTTCGTAAAACTCGAACATTTTTTGGGTCACCGTGAAGCACCTTGTCGGACCGCAATACAGAAATTGGTGAAAAAAGTCGAGCTCTTGGGACAAGTTAGTGATGTGAAGAATAAAACCCGTGCACGTCGCTCAAGAACAGCCGAGAATATTGCTGTTGTAGCCGAAAGTGTTAAAGAAAACCCAGGTTTGTCCATTCCTCGTCGTTCTTTGGAATTAGCCATTCCACAAACGTCATTACACCGTATTTTGCATACAGATTTGGGTCTTAAGGCTTATAAAGTCCAGTTAACACAAGAACTCAAGCCGGCCGATCATCAACAACGTCGTGTCTTTGCTGATTGGGTCGTTGAAATGCATGAAAATGATCCAGAATTCCATCGAAAAATCATCTTGAGTGATGAGGCCCATTTCCACCTCGGTGGCTTCGTCAACAAGCAAAATTGTCGGATCTGGGGCTCAGAAAATCCAAGAGTTATTGTTGAAAAGTCTCTCTATCCTCAACGTGTGACTGTTTGGTGCGGTTTATGGTCCGGCGGAGTCATTGGACCTTACTTTTTCGAAAATGAGGCTGGAGCAACAGTTACGGTGACTGGATTGCGCTATCGAGAGATGATTAACGATTTTTTATGGCCGGAATTGGATGGTATTGATCTGGACAACGTTTACTTTCAACAAGACGGCGCTACGTGCCACACAAGCAACGAAACCATTGATCTTTTACGGAAAAAGTTTCCGGACCGTGTTATCTCTCGAAGAGGTGATCACAATTGGCCACCGAGATCTTGTGATTTAACACCTTGCGACTTCTTTCTTTGGGGCCACGTGAAAGAGAAGGTCTACGCCAACAGCCCAGCGTCGTCAAGACCTCAAAGATGGAATTCGTGAGGCTATCGAGGACATAGGGCAGCCACTTTGCGATTTGGTTATGGAAAATTTCATGAAAAGGATATTGTCCTGTAAGCGTGGTCGTGGTGGTCATTTGCCTGATGTTATTTTCCACTATTAACGGCATACCTTCCTCTTTATAATGAAATAAACATCCGATCATTTATATTAAAAAATGGCACTTTTCTTTGAATATCAAAATAACACCTCTTATTGGAAAACCCTTTATATATAAATTTGATCCCCACAATCACATAATATCAGCGCTATCTGTAAAGCAATTTGAATTAAATTTATTAAAACATTGTTTCGTAACGAACATCAACATCATATACTGTGGAAAGATATAAGATTGCCCGCTGATTTGAAAGCTTATGTGGCCTGCCTAGACTCCAAGTGCACTGATTGTGCATCTCTGCTCTGCAAGCTACGCAAATCAACTATTGAGAAACGACAAGGGGCGTAAACTTGCTGCATAACAACACACCAAATCATCATCATCAAATCGACTATGCACCTAGACGCCAATGGCCCCCAGCCTCTTCTTAAATCATAAAAAAAAAACTTGGTAGAAGAGATTTTTGATGTTTGGCACCGTTTAGGTAATAAACCAAAAGATTATTTTTTAAGGGTATCAAATTTAATAATTTATTAATTAGATAGAGACAAAACCGATTCTCAATCTGAAATAATACACTAATTTTCAAAGAATAAAATTGTTTATGACTTTACTCAATGAAAAACAAAAAAAACTAAACAATAAAAAGTGTTTTATGTCACTTACTACACACGGTCGCTGTGGAAACTCCAAAGACAACAAGGGGCGCATTCGAGGGCTACAGCTTAGCCCCTGCCCGGGCCATGAACCCCCATCAGGGAGCACTGGAAAAAAAAGATGTTGCGCAGAGTACCTACGACTAGACCCCAAGATAGAATGAACCCGAGCAGCAAAAAGAAGTGGGGGGCCTTCAGAGTCTTACGTTGTAAAATAATTGAAAAGTAAGAGATCCTTTGCTCGAAAAGGCCTTTCAGTAGAGTATTTAAAGGTTGCGCTCTTTGGCTAAGCAGATGATCTGAAAATCTTAATTGAAAAAGTGGCAAGCAACATGAATCCAGGAATTTGTGTGCAATCGGCAGAAGAGATCAGAAAATACTAACTTCAATTTCTATAAGATAGAATCAAGTAGGTACATATTAAATACACCAAATTGCAGTAGGTAGATCAAATGAAGACAAGATGGAAGTAAAATTGAAAGAGTCTCTTTTCCTTTTTGCAGAATTATCAAAAAAGTATTCTAAATACGTTATCTATTACGTTTATTAAAGCATAGATCTCTTGGTTAAGGTTGCATAGACAACAGCTACCGTTTCTACCACTCTGTAGAATAAGATGCACTGAAAAAATTAAAATTGATTTTTCCAAGGTACCTTTTTCTAGATCGCATCACACATAAAATTTAATAGTAAGCAAATCAGTGACCATGTATCCTCTTTAAATGGCAAATTTGCTTTTCTAAGAAAAGATGTTTTCGGAACAATCTTGCAGGTTGTATTATTAGAGGTGGAGCAGACCCGGTCCAAAGGAACAAATCCGTTTCTGTTCCTTTTCAATTCGATTTATCTCATTCTCTTTACAAATTTTAATAGACAGTTAAATGACATACAAGTAATCTATTGACCTTTAGTCTTACTATTGAGAAAGGTACAGCCGTTTATGTTCTAAACCAGTTTAATTTAATACAATAAAATAATGAGTAACAAAATCAATCATAAGGAACTAATAGAGTATTAAACACGCAACTAAAAGGTGTAGCAATAGATCGGAATACGATTATTTGGCATAGAAAACAAAATTCAGTTACTGATATTGATAATAATAAGGTTCAAGCAAACTGTAATGAGAAAACTGGAAAATCAAAGCATCTTTCACTATGTATGTATGTAAGGAAGAAAAAATCCACATAATTAATAAATCACCCTGTATAAAAAAACACTCTGCAGTGAAGTGGAAGTACGTTTGAAGAGAAAAAAACCTTTTTAACTAACAAACAAAATCAATTTAAAAAAACCTCGAGGAAACTGCCTCATTTATGGAAATCTAAAACGAACATTCGCTCTAGTCCTTTTTAAGAAACTCCCTGCTACTACCAAACTTCGATACGCAAACAAGAAAAAAAAAAGTGCAACTGTTTGAATACAACCAGGATCTTTTAAACTAAACCCACGTATAAATTCCACAACAAACCGAAGGCTATAAGGAAAGAGCTTATTTAAACGAGATCCATATCGGCTGCGCCGCTTGTATAATAACGATATAACCACGTGACCTGAATGACAATCCGTGACTTGACAAGCATCTTATAGTGGTGAAGAAGAGATCCTCTGGCTTGATCTTCTTGGCAGCCGTCTATACAGCTTGTACATCCATATTTACTTTAAAATTTAAATCCACCTATGAGTCTGCTAAGTTTATTATTATTATTGTTTTCCTTTTATACTTAATACAATGTGAGCTTGCAATAAGAAGGAAATTACATGCATATATCCTGTAAATTTGCTGTCTGCAACATTCAATTACGTGCCATAATGGTGCGATCTCCTTTCGTGGAAAAATAATTTGATTAAAACGAAAAAGAAGAAATACATATTGTTATGCGTCTAGCACAAAAGCATTTCGTTCAATTTATAAATAATACAATAGTTCATTAACGGGTTGGGTGGCAATTCATTATGAATTAAGCAATTTGTTGTAGAATAGGTAGCGATAATATTATTATAAGTTCACCTACACGGAAACATTTTATAATAGATTTACTACGCTGGATAAAACATCAAAATGTCGACCTTTTATTCATTGTCGAGTTATCGTTATTAATACCAAGATATGATTTCTTTGATATTCAATTCATGCTCTGAAAGTCATAACACGACAACATAATTAATTCAAGAATTCGCAGCTTACGATTGTCTAATGCAGTATTCTAACTAGTTAAAAGGTGCAACCAAAATGTTCTAATGTCTCACAAAGCAGTATTCCAGGGCCTGTATTATTTTTAAGTTTTAATTAGAATTAGTATTTTGCAAAATAATTTTTCCTTCGAGCATTTCCTTTGTAATCGAATTCTGTGGTTTCTAAACACTTGATTGAAAAAATAAACCATATCATGTCAGAGTACAAAGATATAAAAAACAAAGTAAGAGGGAAAGAGGAAAAATGGGGAACAAGGAATCAAAAACTCAGAACTGGAAAAAAGAGTAAGACAAACAATAGTATAAAATCAGAGAATGCGTGAAACAAGAGAAAGAAAAACGCAGCAACGCAACTAGTAAATGGAGACACTTTTAAATGAGACAAAGAAATTTATAATCTGAAAGAAGAAGACACAAGAAGCGAAGTATAAGAGATTGGCAGAACCAAAAGCGAGTGTATAAAAAGATGACGAAACGGAAACGGCCAAAATGATAACTGAAAACAAACAGAAAGATAGGCAAGGAGTTGGGCAACAAAACAAAATACTATTACTAGAAAACCTAAACGCGGGAATCGGAAATATAAATTCAGATTCAAGAACCAACATTTACAATAGAAGAAACACAAGTACAAAAAAAAGTACAAAGGACAAAATCAATAACGAGCTCCTAAAATAAGAAGGAACACAACTTACAATAGAGCTAACAAAGCTGTATCAAATAATAATGGAAAAGGAAGCAATCCCTAACAGCTGGAAAACGAGTGTAACGATCCCTATATTGAAAAAGGGAGAAAAGAAAAACCTAGGAAACTATAAAGAGATAACCCTACTAAGCTCGGCGATGAAAACCTTAACTAGCATCCTGAAAGCAATGATTGAAGAAGAATACGAATTCAGTGAAGATCAACAGGGCTTCCGAAAAAACAGATCAACGATAGATGCAATATACATAATACGACAATTAGCAGAAAAGACAATAGAATTCAATAAACCACTCTACATATGCTGACCAAAGCATTCGACAGACTCATGTTAAAAGATATGCTAGACACTCTAAAACAAAACAAGATGCCCAAGAAAATCAGAAAACTAATAGAAGATCTAAACAGAGAAACAAAAAACCCCATTAGAATCAACAAAAAACTTAGCGTTGCAGTGAAGACGCCACAAGGAATCAGACAAGGTGATTTGCTTATCCTAGCACTATTTAATATGATACTTGACATACTCATAAAAGATATCAAACAGACACGAAAAGGATACAAACTGATACCAAACGAAATTAAAATGCCATGCAGACGATTCAGTAATCGCAGATAAAAATAAAGATGACCTTCAGAGGTTGCTGTATCGCTTTCAATTAGCGTCACAAAAACACAACATCCAAATAGCACAAAGGAATTAGTAACATTCAGGGAGCCCCAACGGTGCAAACTGTCAATAGATGGAAGAAATATAAACAGATCAATATCTTTAACTATTTAGGCGTTGAAATCACAAGTGACAAAAACTTCGTACAGGAAGTAAAAAGCCAAGTAACAAAAAGTAACAAAATAGCAGGGGCACTAAAGGATGTAGTTTTTAACAAAATACGTAAATACGGAAGAAGCAAAGGTGAGGATATACAAAACATGCGTAAGACCTATAATGACATGGGCTGGCGAAGTAAGAGCAGATAACACTCAAACAAAAAGATTACTCAGAACAGCGAAAATGAGAACCTTGAGAAACATCACAAGATATACATCGAAAGATAAAAAGAGAAATGAGGAAATAAGAGCAACATGTAGTACGATGGACAAGAAAAAGGAAACAGTCAGGAAAATAGAATAGTCAAAATAACAAAAGATAATAAGACCACCAAAAAGATGGGCTGATAGTTGGACATCCACGTCTCAAGAATAGCCACATTAAAGAGGCAGAAAAAAAATAACAGGCCTAAGCCCTAATAAAAAGAAAAGAAAAAGAGAAATATCAAATTTGTTATAGAACAAATACACGAGAAGAGTAAGGGAAAGAATATGAACATCTATGCCCTTTTTATAAAACTCGAACAGGCTTATCACAAGATAACAACAAAAGTAGCATAAAAGCTGACGATATCATTATGATAACAAGAACAAAAGAACTAAAAACCACAACTGCAAGTGAAGAAAGGCACTAAAGGTAAGACTAAAAATTAAATGAAAAGGAACAAAGTTCAATCACATCAAATATGTAGTTTGCAGGACAAGAAATGGGGATGGAAGAACTGAAGGAAGAAAAGAATAAGATATAGTAAAGTATACCTGCAGCCAAAAAGATAAAACAATACACCTTTGTGTAGGAACTTCAAAGAATGAAAATTCCAAAAATTAAGGTGAAAGAAATCAAACGCTAAAGAGAAGAAAAGTGTTAATTATTCAAATCAGAAAAGGATCTGACTGACCCAGTCAAAGAAGTAACTAATACCGAGAATCATTGATTGATAAAATTAGTTAGCTGATATAAAGTATAAACAACTAGAAAAGTTATAGCGTTGGCTTAGTTCAAGTTACGGAGAAAACGCACATGTTGAAACTTGTTTCAGGCATGATGCGACCTGATAATCCATGGCACGGGACGATTGTCATCTCCTCGATTGCCATTGGTTGATATTCCCTAGGGAGGGGATAAGGGTGTTGCTAGTATTTAAGCGATGCTATTTCAACTAAAACAATTTTGTTAAGGCACTGAATCGTGAAGGTAACGGTTTCAAATACCTTAAAGAAAAATTTCCAAAAATATCAGAAGCAACACTAAAAGAAGGCATTTTTGTCGGACCCCAGATACGGGAAATAGTAAATGATAAAACATTTGAACCCAGATTAACACCACTAAAAAAATAGCCTGGTTATCCATGGTACAAGCTTTTACCAACTTTTTGGAAAACAAAAAAGCAGATAATTACAAAGTGTTAGTAAAAAATATGATACAAGAATTTCAAGCTATCGGTTGTAACATGTCTCTTAAAGTGCACATCCTACATTCTCATTTGGATTTCTGCCCTGAGAATATGGGCGACGTTAGTGACGAACATGGCTAGCGCTTCCACCAAGAGATTTTAGGAGTGGAAAAACGGTACTAGGGCAAGTAAAATTTTGTTATGTTAGCGGATTACTGTTGGACACTAAGAAGGGAGGCTGTAGATGGTGTTTATAAGCGACAGTCTAATATTTCTTCTCATTTTTAGATGTTAAGAGTTATAAATATGAACTGAAGTACATTTATAAGCACAACAACCTTTCTATTGAAATCCAAAAAAAATAGAGCTAACTTGTACCTCTGCATTGTACTAAAATAAATGTTTGTACATTCTCTGTCATAATTAGTATGCGTTATTTTATGGGGATTCCAAAAGTTAAAATTTGTTGACCAGTGTAATATGTAAGTAGCAAACAAAAGCACTGAAACCTAAAGAAAATTACAAATCGACTCTTATGGGCGTTCGATCAAGCCGATCTGACAAAAAAAATACTGTCAAGTTTTGACGGATCAGATACAGTACAAAAGCAAAGAAAAATACAACGAAGGTTGGAAATAAGACTCCTAACAGACCGAAAGAAACTGTTTTTGAATGTCTATATTTACAACAAGCGGAACCTAGATGTTACATCTGACGATTTACAGCAATGCAGCTTCTTAGAAGCCAGAATAGGAGAGTAAGCTAGAGATAGACTACAGAAAACGAAAAATAAATCGCTGCGAAATTATTATTATTATTATTGAAACTACTTGTCTATTACCTACTATGGATTTAGCAAAATTACTTTCGCCACTAGTGGCATTAATTAGTGATAATACTCGTGAAATTACTAGTAGGTACTCCAATTTTACTTGATACTAGTCTCAGAATTAGGGTTACTACCTTGGCGTCAGCCGTGACACTATATTGACTTGCCGCGCCTAATGAATAGATTAATATTCCAAAAAAAAAAAAACTTCATGAAGTTGGCAAGTCTGGAGAACTGCAAGTGATTACTCTATCTGTTCAGCATGGCAAGTATAGTATGGCATTAAAGATAAAATTACAATTCTAACTAGAAAGAGTTTCAGTTTCCATCATTCTATAATTATTCTAATAACTCTTTCAGAACTCCAGTAAACTAAATGAAAATACAAGTCGGGATTCTTTTTCGATCGGACCACCCACGACTCCAAGACGAACTTCAACATCAAAGTTTCATTCGTCCGGCTAAAGTACTTGATGGCCTTGACAGCTCAGTCCAATTCTGGTGGTGTTTAGCAATTATAAAGTACGACGGACAGTTGAAGAGTCTATTCGAGTACCAGTTGCTTGTTCAAGTTTTTGAGTAAGTTGACGCAAAGTTTTTTGTCTATCTCGTAAATATTGCACTCGCAAATAGTTCGGAATGAGTATTGCAGTGAAAGTTACACACAGCAGAGTGTAGATTATCCAAACGTCAGTTATCTGAACGTTCAATTATCCGAATTGGCCTCATGGAAAAGAAAAGTAACAGAAGGAATCGCGACGTCGATGTTGCTATTCCCAGAACGTAGAAAGATCAGTCAGCGCTAGAGAACTAATCTTATTTGACGAATTAAAGCATTTTTTCACAAAATAGTTTTTCCGCTATATGAGAGATATCAACTTTTCGATAAACTCAGTTTTTTGAGTGAATTTTGATTATCCAAATTTTTGATTATCCGAACCACCTCTGACAATATTAGTTATGATAATCGACGCTCTACTATAATTGGCTTAGTTTTGTTTTCTGTAGTTGATGATATTCTACCAAGGTTCACAGTCTATAGACAACGTTGTCTTAAGACTTGTATTACTTCAACGTAAGTTTTAAGTATGAATTATTCTCTTACATGCATACTTGTAGGCGAAACAATTCTTGGCATTACCTTAAAAAAGTCTTTTGTCGCTATCTGTCTCTCACGATTTTATTGATATTTTCAAACAAATATTCTTCAGTAAATAATATGAGTCACTTAAGATATACTCAGTCTAAATAATAGATGAGTATAGTTGTAAATTAAGGCCGATTCATACTTTCGGTCCGGTCGTGCCTAAGAAATTTGGCATACTATTCACATTGTGCGATCGTCCATCAGTCTAGTATCAGTCAATTAACATTCTGTACATACAATGTTTAAGAATTTCTCAATTAAAGAATTTGGCCGTAAAGGCTTATACGTTGGACGATGAAGAAGAGAAAAAGGAATAGCCCAGAAAGAAACGGCATAGGGGCATTTGGGTGCATCCAATGCTTACCAATCGCAAAAGAGAAGGATAGTTTTTCATTTTGTACAAAGACTTCGTGGATCATGAAACAAAATTTGTTCCGTACTTTCAGATGTCCAAGAATAAGTTCATTTATTGCGACATCAACTGCACGCAAAATATGAAAACTGCGCCTGATTTGACCGCCACCTGTTCACACTAGTGGTCTAAAACCAAATGGTACGGTCTCGGTTCGCTCAAAATATTCTTTTGAACAAATACTGCGGTCATTTGACTGGAGCGTGCCTGGACCGTGACTCCTAATGTGAATAACTCAATACAAAATAAATGTTACAATATTTGACTTGACCGCGACCGTACCGTGATCGGACCGAAAGTATGAATCGGCCTTTAATATCAGTAACTTAAATCCCTTGAAGACTCAATGCACCAGAAAGGTGCCAACAGTTTTTTTTTAAAGAAACATGTACCAACAAAAAAATTAAGTTAGATTAACAGAAAAGTCTCTGTATGATGTAGAAATCTTGTAACTCCAATAACATCTTGGCGTTTTCTCAGACTGCTATTAACGATCATCTCAATTTTTGGAAACTTTGTTTTAGTACTTCTAAAACAACATCTAGCTTATAAATTCTCGGAGAATGGCTAGCAGAAACGATGTACGTCTGCATTACAGTATTCCAAATGTGCTCAATGGAATGACAATGATCGTCAGGGAATCGAGGTTGCCCCTTAACGATTGCCTTATTTTTGTAATATTTTCTCCAATGTTAACAATAATCTTTAAACAATTTGAAAGTTAAAACCAAAACTGTATGGCTCCAATATTTGTACAACCGTAAATGTAAAATGTAAAAAGTTATAAGTCAGTGTATTAGAAGAGTGTTACTTCATTCTATAAAAAAAAATCAAAATACCAGTAACGTTAGCTTACGTCATAAAGTCATTTGAAATTCATTAAAACAGAGTCAGCTTCATTCTCGCCCCATATAAATTTTTAGAATCGCGGATTTAAAGTTCTAATAATATGTTAATATACGGTATGGTCACTAAAGGACTGAAGAATCTTAAGCAAGTCGAATAATGTACATAAATTGGTTTCGTTCTTTGGAGGTTGCATTGATCTGAAATAAACTCGAACTTTGTATGATCCGCTTGGAAAAGAATTGTAGGAAGTGTAGCGCAAGGAAGCTTTAAGCTTAGCCAAGAAACAACACGTGATCTCGTATGTGTAAAATTTTTTAAAGCCCATGATCAATAGATCAAAATTCCTTAACTTATGCTGTCATTTAAAGAACGGAACGAAACCAACAGAACTGCTTTGAAACCATGATGATTACGCATATAATAAATAAACAGTTTGTTGAAAATTAAATTTTTCGTATTTTAGTAGATGGTAGTCAGGTTTTTTGAACTAGGTTGCACCGAAATAAACTAAATTTTGTCATTATGAATGGTGCTGCAAGCGGTAACAATTTAGTATAACAAAAGTAGTTTTAAACATCAAAATACACAAACGCACATATTTGGAGCCTTTCAAACTTTTTCCAAAACAAAAATGGTAGAAATTGTTTTTGGATCTGTTTTAATTAATCTTACCATTAAGTTACATGAGACCAAGTATTTTTTATGAGAGCTAAATACAAGCCTGAGATGGGCTTTGCCTTCCCCATTAACGGCACCAACCAAGTTCCATTTTGATACCACTTACCACTTCCAATATAAAAAAAATAGAAAGACTAAATGTGATAGGGATGGTTTCAAAGTCTGCCCTACCAAGAAACACTTCAGAGACCAAACTCTCGTCACGTAATTAGCTTGGACTATGAAACGGTTCCTGTAAACACCCTTGAGCAAAAAGTTTCATTTTGGAACAACCTGCCTACTTACAGCTTGGTGCACCAAACAAAAACCATACCTTGTATTTAAGTCAAGAAGAAAGAAAGGCAAGGTTTTGAAATGGTCTACGAGACAATAGTATCAATTAAAAAAAAGAGAAATATTTTGAAGTAGTGTACCCAACAGAAATAGCACCCCGTATTCAGGAACATAGAGTATAAATAGAAACTAAGTAAGTATAATATACACATTGGGAAAATCATTAAAATCATGTGAGGTACTTTGCTTATTACAAATCTGCAATCAGTAAATTATCACAGTACTCTAGATAATATTTTAAGTTGTGCCTTCTTGAACGTTACGTCGAACAAATTAATTTGAGATTCAAATAGTACGAGGGCGGTTCAATAAGTACCCGTGTTAGAAATGAAGACACAATTTTTTTCAAAAATTTTTTTTTATTTTTTAACATAGTCTCCTTTTAGAAATATACACTTCTCCCAACGTTCCTGCCATTGTTTTAACCCGTCCAAAAAATAGGATTTGTCGAACTCTCCAAAATACGCCTCTATCTCGGCGATGACTTCCTCGTTTGAGCTAAATTTTTTTCCCGCGAGCCACTTCTTCATGTTAGGAAACAAGAAAAAGTGGCAGGGAGCCAGATCGGGTGAATACGGGGGGTGCGGCAGCAATTCATAACGCAATTCATGCAGTTTGGCGGCGACAACTCCGGATGAATGTGCTGGTGCGTTATCGTGGTGAAACAGCACCTTCTTTTTCGCCAAATGCGGCCGTGTCTCCTTCAATTTTTTGTCGAAGCTGTCTAATAACTCACTGTAGTATTGTCCAGTGATCGTTCTTCCTTTTTCTAAAAAATCCATGAGGATGACGCCGTTCGCATCCCAAAAAATCGTCGCCATGACCTTTCCGGCCGATGGAACCATCTTCGCCTTCTTTGGAGCAGATTCACCGGGAGAAATCCATTGTTTTGATTGTTGCTTAGTTTCTGGTGTGTAATGATGAATCCAGGTTTCATCAACGGTGACAACTCGACGCAAAAACTCCTTCGGATTTCGCTTAAATTGCTCCAAACACTGCTTCGAAGTTAACAGCCGCATCCGCTTGTTGTCCACCGTTAGCAATCGCGGCACCCACCGCGCCGACAATTTTTTCATCGCTAACTTATCATGTAAAATATTAATTGCCGTTCCGGTCGACACACCTACGGCCTCTGCTACTTCATGTACTTTCGTTCGTCGATCAGCGAGAATCATGTCGTGGACTTTTTGAATGATTTCCTCGGTAACCACGTCTGCCGGGCGTCCTGGTCGCTCCTCATCAAAAACGGATGTTCGCTCACGTTTAAATTCGTTGAACCAATATCTAACTGTGGTCATAGATGGCGAAGTGACCCCATAAACAGCATCCGACTTTGCTTTTATCTCCTCGCATTTTTTCCCATCCAAAAACAGAAAGCGAATTACCGAACGATACTGCTCTTTTTCCATCTTAGCTAAAATCACGAAACACGTCTTACTCAAATGGCTGTCAAATCCAAACTAACCTATCAATCAGTCTGCACTTTGTTATACCGTCGTTTGATAGATGGCAGCACACGATGATAACACCAACTTCCCTCAGGAATGCCTCCTGTCGTCAAACACGGGTACTTACTGAACCGCCCTCGTATATACATACATATAGAATTAAATAAAACTGGTAAGTTAGGTTTTGAGTATTTTTATATACCGCTCAGTTAAGAATAGAGAACTTAAAATAGTTCTTTACTGGATAAGAGCAAAATGTCCATTTCTCTACAACGCACAAGAAAAATAGAAAACCTGAATAGAATTAATAATTAGACAAAACAATCTTATTCTGTTGTAACTGATTTGCTTGGTCTTCTCAGAACAGAATTTAAAATCTATTAAAATAAATAGAAATTACCACAATAATTAGTACAAAAACAGGTACTCGTTTAATGTTCACCAATAAAACCGAATTGAATTAATTGTTTACGATTTCCCTTGCCCACAAACACAAACACGCAACCACTAGTAAAAACCTTGTTTGCACATTATTAAATTCACAAGGACAAGACAGGGTGCAACATCTTCAATATACAATTTAAACTCATAAACATCGTCATAAAAGTTTTACGATCTCTGATTGAAGTTTGAAGTTATAAAATATTTATTGCAGCTTAATATTTACTATAATTCCACATAATCTACTTCCAAGGTCAATAAAATTTTTCAATTCTTTTAAAAATTAAAGATTTTGCATGCATGGTAAACAAAGGAATTACATTTTTAAAATTTAAAAGAAAACAAAAGAATCCCTATACGTATGTAAGAAGTAATAATAAAAGGGAGTGTTCGTTGTATTGTTTTGGGATAAGTTAGCAATCACATCACGTATCATATTGGATCATTTGTAGACCGATTCTACACAAATGTTCGGAAGAGATTTTTTCGGTATAAAGTTTGGAAAACATAAAAAGTGGAAACGACGAAAACAGATATATCGAATGAAACAAGTTTATAGATTGTTTTTTGTTTCGGTTTCCGAGATTTGCTGCTCTGTATGCTGAAGAAATAATGATTTTCGTTGCAAGTGATCCATTATTAAAACGTTCGTTGTAAAGGCTGGGAAATTTTAAAAAGGAAAGGTTTCGGTTTGTTGATTGTATCTGATTTGTTATTATAATAAATTCGACTGTCGTAATTATGTACTTTCATTTTTTTCATACTTTTCATTAATAAAATAAGAAAGGGTCTATGTACACTCAGATCTCATAACTGTAACTGTAAAATGCTTAAAACTTGTTCATTAACTAATTTTCTTACTAATTTCTTGTGAGCTTTCATTGACCATGCTAGAGTAACGAAGCCATTAGAAACTTAAACGTTTCATACTATGCTTACTTCTAAGGCTCAGAAGAATTTGGAAGTTTCATTTTCGATTTATTTTGCTATATTTTTTTGTAGCAGTGACCCGAGACTTCGTAGTGCCTTCTTTTGTATTTGCCCTTACTATTTAACCCTTTAACGCTCTTTGGTAAGGCAGGCATACCAACAGACAGTAATGTTTATGCTATATTCGTCCTCCTATAGCTGGAAATAGTTTCAAAGTGCCTTAAATGCATTCAGATTGTTACTCAGCTGCCATATCTCGCATTTTATTGGAATTATAAGAAATCTCGAAATACCCGCCGTCGCCGGTCATAAAAAGCGACAAGGACACTTTTGGTATTACGGTTATATCAGCGCTCATTCCCGCTTTCGTCCTTTTTTATGTCTGAACTTTTTGAAAGCTTTCTTTCTAAATATATTTTTGATTAGCGATTGAATTATTATTTACAGTGGCTCACAGTTTATTTGATACAGTACCTGTTTTACAATGTAGACATCAGTAACTTCAAAGCTAATAAGTATATCGACAAAATTTGAATGTAAGTTTGTAGACACATGTTTAACAAACAGAATGCGCAAAAAGTGTTGCAAAAATATACTTTCTCGTCCCTCAAGAGAGGAATTAGCAATTACGCTGCAAAAAATGTAGCTCACAGTTTATTTGATGTAGGCACGTTTGCGAGCCTAGCCGACAGATTATCGCGTCTTTTATAGGTATTTGGTCTATTCTGCCTTTTTTGGTTATGATCGCAAGTAGTTGCAGCCAATTTTTAGTCTGTTCAAAGCAAGCGTCAGTATCGGAAGCGGAATTTATAAAAATGGGTCTTCGCACAACAATTGAACAGCGTGAACTGCTCATACACCATTATAAAACTGGGTAATCAATCCGAAAAATTGCTCAAATGGTCAATTTGAGTGCCTCTATAGTGCAGCATATCATCGAGCGCTTCATACATGAGAATCGGGTGAAAGATAAGGGCAGAAGTGCAGCATGAATTAGCAAAGTCACGCGCACAACTTTAATGGCCGAGTAGCACGTAAGAAGCCATTCTTAAGCAAAAGACATCAACAGAGCCGACTTGCCTTTGCTAAGGAATATGTCTGCAAAAAATCTGACTTTTGGAACACAGTAGTACCTTTCTCTGACGAGTCCAAATTCAACATTTTTGGATCCAACGGCATGTCCTACGTCTGGCGACAACCAAATACTGGACTAAACAAAGAGAACCTCAAAGCTACTGTGAAGCATGGCGGCGGTAGTGTGATGGTTTGGGCCTGTATGTCCGCAGCCGGCGTGAGGAATTTGAAATTTATTGAGGGGATAATGGACAAAAGTAGGTACCTCACCATACTCAAAAACAATTTGCTGCAAAGTGCCGAGAAATTGGGTATACGCGAACAATTCCAGTTTTATCAAGACAACAACCCCAAGCACAAGTCTGGACTGGTACTGCCTCCATTTGATGTCACCGCCGGCGCAGTCACCTAACACGAACTTCATTGAGAATCTGTGGGCTTTGTTGGACACAAACATTCGAAAACACAAAATCTCCAACAAAGATAATTTGAAGAAGGCGCTGTTAGAGGAATGGCAGTTAATCACCCCAGACATTACACAAAAGCTTATCGATGCAATGCCAACCAGATTCCAGGATCTTGTAGAGGCACAGAGATATCACACTAAATACTAAAAGGAGCATTAAAATAAATAGTTTATAGAAGTTTTAAGTCTTAATTGAATTGTATCAAATAAGCTGTGTCATAAAATTTAGCAGTATTTTTACTTTTTAGTTATCATGTTGGTAAATAGAAATTTGGTGAAATCAATAAAGTTCCTTGGTTAAACTGTATATCATATTCTTCAAAACAGCATTCGAATTTTCTCGATATTCTTTTTAGTTTTTAAATTATTGCCACTTGAACTTTAAAACAGGTACTGTATCAAATAAGCTGTGAGCCACTGTATAAACAGGTACGTCTATTGGCTTAATACATCCAAGATAATGTAAAAGTTGAGAATCGTTACTAATTTTTTATGATAGGGCTTCTCACAAATTATAAAATTGACCAAACTTTCAAAATGTAAACCATTTATTGTTATTATCATCATTGCTCAAATGTAGGACCGGACTGATTTTTTAGTAATAAAGGAAGCTCAGAAACGTAAGAGCAAAAATCTTAGATTTGTAGTTTATGCTAATACGGTATAAGTAATCAAGGAGTTGTTCAAGTATTTTTCACCTTTCACAGCTTCTTTACAGGGAGAGCAATTTTGATTTTGTTTTGGACGTTTTTTGGATCCTATTCGGTTACTATTATTATTGGAAGGGACCTCTCATCAATGAGGAATTACCTAAAGGAGTGGAAATCGCTGCGGATAACGCAGATGATGAGATTATCCGAGAAGTTGAAATTTCAAGCACAAGATGCTCCACAAGGTCTACAAGATTGGTGTCACCTTCTTCGTCGCGTGTAACAACGCCAGAGCTGCCAAGAAAAATGAAACGATTTGATTTTAATCGAATGTCGATGACGATTACGATTACAATTCCGGTGACTGTTAAAAGATAAAAAATTACGATCCGAATGAACCAAGGCCTCTAGAAGCTGCCTTTCTTAAAAACAGAAATTATCAATTAAGATTTTGTGGATGAAATGAAATCAAACGTTCAGCTACTTTTTTTTTGTTATCCCTTTTATTTTTAAAATCCAGTCCGAGGAGCCTATTGATTTCTTTTAAATCTTTCTCACGGAGAGTTTTACTGATTTATTTGTTCAGCAATCCAATTTATATGCCTTATAGACACGCCAAACCTGAAGAAGATGAGAGCCTTTGGTGGAATATTTCCTGTGAAACGATTGTTGAAGGTGCATCGATTTCTTCACACAAATAATTCAAAACTACTTGCACATGGTACTGTTGAATATGACAAACTTTACAACGTTCTACACATGCCAGACCATTTCAACGAGGTGTTTAGTGCTTCATTCATCAATAGAAGAGAATATGATTTCCTTCAAATGTAGGATAAGCCTAAAGCAGTACGTGCCTATGAAGTCTTATCAACAAAGACTTCAAGGTATGGGTTTTGGCTTGCTCTATTGCAGGATATTTGTACTGTTATGGCGTTTACCAGGAAAACAAGTCTACCAGTACCAATGAGAATACACCAGGCGAACGTGTAGTATCGTACTTATCCAAAACGTTGGCAAATAGAGAATTCTGTATATATTTTGACAACTTTTCACAATAATACCACTTATACAAAAGTTATCAGACAGGAGTCTGTTTGATTGTGGGACAAGAAATCATTTACCAGACCGATCGCTGTTGGAAGACAAAAAATTGGCTATAAGCCAATCTGACTATGTAGTATGCAGTGAGGTGTCTGTTACGAAATGAAAGGATCGGGGCATAACATCTGTAAGAGTGTGCAGTAATATGCATAATACAGCCGACCACGGCCAAGTTCTTTGGACCAACAATTGCTTGTGGACTACAACAAACATATGGGAGGCTTTGATCGTTTTGATAAACGCATACCTATATGCTGCATTGCTTGGAAGGGCAGAAGATAATCGATACAATTTTTCAATTATTTTCTGGATCCAGCTATTGTCAATACATTCATCCTTTATAAAGAAACTTTGAAAATAACTAATCCACGAAAAAATCGATGCGCTACTTGCAGTTCAGGAAGACTTGTGTACTGTTTCAATGGATTAAAATAATAGGAAATTTTTACATTCAACGAGATTGCCATATTTCTAACACAGTTTGCAAGAACTCTTTATTATTATTAATATTAAATGACATTCATTGTACGTATGCATGCATGGTACATCAGCAAATATTAATTTAGTGATTTTATGGTATTTAAGTTAGCTACAGGATATTTTTCAATAAAAATGAAACTCCCTTTTTTCCTGAAGTTTTTCACATTTCTAATTTCCACGAGATCCTTTGGAAATCTACACTTCTGGTGCCTATCGTTTTCCTTGCAAGGTCTGTTATTGTTTTTTGTTTGGAACAATTTTGCTTATGGTAGAAGCAGGCAGTAGTAGCAATATATAATTGTTGTATGTTACATTGCCCCATATTTTTAAGGTATTCCTATAAGCCTCTGTAACGGTCACTTTTCGCTACCGTTCCATGTATTTGTTAGGTCTGCACTTTCACTGTGTTCTTTTATTTTTTTTAGTTTTTCCTCGCTTGGTGAGATGATTGAGGTTGACGAGTTCACGCTGAGAAATTAATTAATCTTTTTGTAGTTTTTGAATTTTATGTAAATAAATTAGGGTTTCGAATTACTTTGTTATTATTATTGTAAGCGAGACGCAAGGTATAAGTAATTTCAACTTAGTAAATTTCTTGTTCTAGTTTTAGGGAATTTGAAGTGCTCTTAGCGGGATTGATTGGTGTTAGTCTTAGGATTTGGTTAGTAAAAGATTGAAGTGGATTATATCAGTCGAGTGGGGTTAGAAATTTTTAGTGATTCCGTGAAGCTTTTTGTTCATTTATTTATTCTGCACCTTGGTGAAAGTAATAAATTTAGCGAACTGATATTGAGACTGAAGTTAACTATCAAATCCCTACTAATTTTTGCTAATTGGGTTCTGGATTAAACTTCTTTTAATAGAAATTAATTTGAGCATTTAACTTGTCCTGCGGAACTTATATGAAATTGTTCGGATTGATTGAGCGATTTGTGGGTTTTCTTTGGGAGGAGAGGAGTTTATTGCGTGAAAAACCCTAAATATTGGAGTAAATTATTTCCTCTTTGTTCTTATTGCAAATGTTGATCGGGTTCTTTTTTCTTGTAATGAGCTTTTTCGGGGAGACGAGATGGTTCCTAAACCAAAGCAAAAATCTGTTTGGAAGTTCCTTCCGTGAATTTCTTTCAAATAAAAAGATTTTCTCGCAACAAATCTTTCACAGAGTCCCGCTCTAAATATACGATCGCCGCACTTGCTTTTGGTAGCAACCGGGCCTTCTACCAAACTTCTGTAATCATACCATGTTGTACAGTATTTTATCCTCAACAAAGTCTGTTGGTACTTGTTTGATTTTGTTCTGTGTACAGTTGTAGGCCACTTCATTACTAAAACAAAGCCACTGGGGCAAAATGAGCAAAAATAGTAACGTAAAAACACCTACTTCAGACAATTTTTTTCATAAAAAGGTATTTCTTTCTTTGTTGCAGAATGGTAAGGAAATACAGGAGCACCAGAGCTGGCCCCTTGAAAGCATGAAGCAGGCGGTGCGTGCAGTTATTAGTGGTTCTATGGGATATAAACGGGCTGCAGATCAGTTTCAAATGCCTCAAACGACGTTAGAACGTTAAGTACGTAAAAATCGTGCAGATCCTGATTATGCAGTGGTAAATTCTCTGGTCAGAACTACCAGCGTTTTTAGTAAAAACCAAGAAGAAAAGCTAGTAGCTTATTTACACAAATTAGTGGCTCAGCTTTTTGGTCTAACAATCAAGGAGCTTCGTACATTAGCTTTACAGCTAGCTAAAAGGAACAACCTTCCTCATCCATTCAAAGGTGAAGCTGCCAGATCTGATTGGGTACGAGGTTTTCTGATACGCCATCCAGTTTTAAATCTAAGAAAACCTGAGGCAACATATGCAGCTCGTGCGATGTACTTTAATGAAGTTGCCGTTCAAAAGTCTTATGATCACTTGGCTAACGTGGTCCATACTTACCACATAGCTGCTGACAGGATCAACAATTATAACAAAACAAATGTGTCAGTAGATGCAAAAGAATTTTCCAAGATAATAGCAAAAACTGGAAGATAATTAGGAGCATTGTCATCGGTAGAGCAAGGGGAAACTGTAACTGTCGAAATATGTTTCTCACCAGCTGGGAATTATGTTCCACTAATGTTAACCTTCCCTAGAAAGCATATGAAGCAAAAATTTGAGACAGGTCTTCCACCTGGTGCATTTTCAGTAGTGCATGAAACAGACTGGATGACCAAGGAGCTTTCCTTCAATGGTTCATAAAATTTATTTCCTTCGCAGGGGTAACAAAAGAGAGGCTCGTTTTATTGTTGCGTGATGGTCACACAACTCACACAAAAAATTTAGCTTTGCTGGACATGACTCGTGACAATGGGGTCATTCTATTATATTTCCCATCCTATTGCTCACACAAACTTCAGCCTTTAGATGTGAGTTTTATAAAGCGTCTGAGCAAATACTATGAAGACGAACTCCGCAAGCGGCTGAAAAATAATCCTGGAAAGGTTGTGACTGTGTTTCAGATCGTGATGTTGTTTGGGAACGCTTACATGCTTGCTTCCACAATGCTGACGGCTGTTAATGGGTTTCAGAAAACTGGAATGTTGCTTCCTGATAAGAACGTTTTCACAGAGGCAGATTTTTTACCTTCTGCTACTACTGACATCGCCCTTCTCCCAACATCAGGAAATGGGTGGTCTCTACTTCAGATGAACAAACATCTTCTCAGTGTGAACTGCAAAAGTCTGCCATTCACTCAGCTGTTGATGCCGCATTAAATCTCCCACTTACTTCAATACTAGCAGCTGCCACTGCCAGACCAGGAACGTCAAGCTGCAGTTCTTTTAAAACTTCCAGTCCAGAAAATATATTGCCAGTCTCCAAAAGTGCCCAGAACAATAAACGGGCTTCCCGAAAGAGAGGGAAAATGTCATATTGACATGCTGTCCATACAAGCAAGAGCTAGCAGCTACTGACAACAAGATGCACAAGCTGCCATCAATGCCTCATGGTAAACGGGCCAAGAAAGCTACTCCATCACCTTCATCATGCACGAAATGGGCTCACAACTCCTGCGCAGGGGTCTAAAAAGAGAATGAAGAAGCTGTCCACATTTCGTTTTATGTGAAAATTAACAATTGAATTTTCAACTTAGTGACTGCTAAGTCATAGATTAAGTCTTTTGAAGAAATTGATTTTTTTCTTTCGTTTGAGGAATACTGTAATTTTTCTAGGGTTTAACAAATTTATTGAGTGGGTGTCCCATTTTGCCCCACCCATAGGGGGCATTCGTTCAGAAAAAGAGAGTAGGGGGCCTTGGCTGCAAATTACGATAAAAAAAGGTCCCTGGAGGGATCGTGTCTCTTATGTATGAGGTGAAATCTAGGTACGGAAGGTACCACCGTGTTTTCCAAGAAACATGAAGTTTCTCCATAAATTCTAGGCATCACATAGATTTAAATTCAAGGCACACGGACAAAACGTAGGTTTCAAAGGAGATTTCGAAAAAGCAAAATACTTGGTAATAGAAAAAGAAAATAAAAAAATCTAGACATAGGAAATAAGATAAAACCATGCGAAAACTGCAAATGTTTAGGGGTTATGTCAGAGCATCATACATAAAAATTAAATTCTATCCTATAATCAGAAAAAATCACCAATCACACAAATAAAATAATTTGCCAGACGATAGTTCAAAGTATACTATATGGAACTGAATAAGAACCGGTAGACAATTGTAGTAGTAGAAATGCTTCTCCTGTGTAAAAGTGCTAGGTTGCAACGTGCGAGCTCAAAAGAGCAATGTAAGTTTAAAAAAATCCTAGAGTGAATGGAAAAAAAGAAGGTTAATATAGTATAGAATCTCAACTTTGGTGGTTAAGAATAGGAAATGATAACCACCTGCTAGATGAAAAAGATGGAGACCAGCAGAAATATGAAATAAACAGAAGGTAGATGGAACTCTCTCTAACCTAACATAAGGCTTCCATACCATTTAGGACAAATACTTGATTAAGATAAACTTCGAAGAACCAACCTTAAAATTACAGTTATTAGTAGAACTTAATACAACTTTCTTTAAGCGTCTTATTTATCATTTTAATTTAGGGACACTAATAAATGTTTCACAACAAAACTGAGTTACATGGATTGTGTACTTTAATAGGAAATCCTAAAAAGGTTAGAGAATGCTAAGAAAAGGCAACTTCAGTGTAAAAGCTTATTGAAGCTTCTAATCGGCTTTTGGAGAATTTACTAATAAATAATAACATAACAGTGTGTTATCATAAAATTCGAATTAAAATCACGACTTAATACCATGCAATGTGCATATGCCACATGTTCATATGTTTCCAACTGCGTTATCATTGAAACCTCCAAACGACGTCTTAAACAGAATTCTACAAGAAACAAATTTTTTCGTGTTTTTAATGTTTACGAAACTTAACTCACCTTATTTTCGCGATTTTCACTACAGGCCTCATAGGTGTTTTCAAAATTCTCTGCGAGTAGGAAGGATCAGATATCCTCCCAAGCAATGGACTTCCTTCTCCAAAGTCTGAACTTTTTAGAGAAGATAAACTACCTCTAAAACCATCACTTTTATGAGGTGAAGGCACCGATTCACTTTTCGAAAACCTAACAGAAGGGGTTAAAGGTAATGTACGACTATTAAAACTGCTCCTTTCACTATTCGAAGATTTTTGTTCCGTAACATCGTATGAAAAACAAAATTTCTTAACTTCCTCATTTTCATCTATATCCGAAATATAATGATCGTTGTAAAAGGAATTTTTATAAAAATTCGATGCATTTTCTGCCTCTTCTAAATCTTCGTTGTATTCACCAAAACTCTTATGCAACTCATTGGATAGCTCTTGCACCTCTTCCAATTCCCTAGATAGATCCGAATCGGTCGAAAAATATTTTCTACGTCTCTCCTTTTTGAAGTCGGCATTTTCTTGACGATTAACAAAATAATCAGGACACGCTGGTAAAAGTCTCCTAGTTAAAACAGGTGTCCCACTAAACGATCTAGTTCTTTCATCATTTCTATTTCGGCACAATCCATCATCAAACCGAAGTGAAGTTTCAAAACTTCCTGATCTCCCAATCGCAGGCGACCGTCCAAATTCGGAACTTCCAGAATGCAATAACCTTCGAAAACTATAAGCACCACGTGTGGGTAAATCGAAACGTGACGTCATAAATAAGTTGGCCATTGGTGGTGGAGTTGGTATGGGTAGATCTGCTAGACATGAGGGTGGACGCATTGTTCGTTCTTTAGCACGAGGAGTTGAAGGGGCCGATTCAGATGCCCTCATGTTCTGTTACTATTATACCGAATATACACTAGGATTCGAACAATGAGACGTTTGATTGTTCTTCGTGATTAAACACCTGTCATGCTCCTCCGGTTTGTTTTGTTCTGTTCTTGTTGTCATTTATTTTACACTACACAAGAGGATCCAGCTTTTGTTCGAATCCATGAATGTGTGCTTCTTAAATTAAAAATATGGAAATAACACTAATGAAATTATCAAATGTTTAAATAAAACGCTAATTGTTGAGGTATTTCGGTTGCATGTTTCGTGTTGTACATTTTAAATTTAAATTGTTCTAAAATTAACGCACCCTTCTAAAAAAATAATTAAGTTCAAAAGCCTCCTACTTTAGGAATTAAAAAGGGAACATTAAAAGAGCTCAGCGTAATAAAAAGGAATTGTTATTGTTTATCTTTTGATCTAACAGGACCAAGAGAGATTTATTTCTTTCAAATGGAATTCCGAAAGATCTCTCTCTCTCTTAAATGTTTATATGTCATTTGTATTCAAAGCCTTTGCTCACCTACAACATCATTATAAATTCACTCATTATATTCTCTTGTACTTTGTGCCTTTATATAAAAGAATAAATTATGATTATTTAATAAAAGTAGGTCGAAAAGAGAAAACGTTGCTTAATAGTTTTAAAAGCAAAACTGTTTCTTTAATAAAGTTAAAAGGGTAGTCGTTATAATACTACAACTAATTAAGGTAAATTAGTACAAGAAGTCGTTAAAGAGGGTTCTAATTAACATTTCGCTGCTGGCATTTTAAAAAACACCATTATTATCAGTATAATAAAAGCACAATAATCGTAAAAGGACTAAAAATTTCGTAATAATCCATAAAAGCCTTAACCATAAAATAAAACTATAAAAGTAACCCCAAAATTTTCTTCTATAAAAACTGCTAATAAAAAGAAAAATCTGATAATTCCGATTCTTTTATATCCCAAAAAAAGGTATTAATGCAACACGATATACATCTTATATTCAACATTTTTAGCGCTCTATAAAAACCTGATAACACCCTGCTCTGCCATTTCAACAATTTTCTTCCTTTATGACTCTTTTAGTATAAATTCACTCGCATTAAGTTAGTTCTCTTTATAACAAAACCACGTGTAGAACTTGTATCGATTCACGTTACAAACACTATCGAATATCAGCGGCGCCTAAACGGGACAACTGAAGAATGTTTCAGCTTTACAATTTCAATTCGCAAACACTGTTTAAAGAGCACACACACCACTACTACTGGTCATACTAAAAGTGTACATAAACTGAAAGTGATTAGACATTGCGAACGAGAAGCACCCCTCGCGTAACACGAGGTCTAAGGGTGCGTGTGGGTGCCGGGGGTGTCAGGAGGGAGCACATACGTAGGGTTACGTGGGGTTTGGTGACTAAGCGGGGCGGACGTGGCGATATGATACGATTAAATGTTGAGGTATAGTTCGTTGTCGCCGAAATGTATTATGAGTTAAATTTTATTGATTCGCTTTTTAAGAATTCAAATTTCGCGGCTGCATTCACGTTTTACCGGTTGGAAAGCACGCACATAATCAAAAGCTTGAGAGTTGCACGACACATATTTGAACACCTCCTTTTGCTTTTATTTACATTTACAAACTGAATGCAACTTTAATTTTTTCAAGACACCATAAATCATGTATCTTATTAACGCGTACGTCCGTGTTGTTATTGCACATGACAAGAAAAACCTCCGATTAGTTTTTATCACTGTCTTATCAGATTTACTTCCTACAAGCAGTAAGTAACACGAATATAATAATAATAAACAGTTTTACAAACCATGGGGGTCCTTCACGCAGTATGTTATTGGAGAAAACCAAGAATATTTTAAAACCAGTCCTGTTATGCAAATTACATGACTAGAAAATTGTAAACTCACATTTATCTTCTTTAATCCAAATTTTTAATAAAAGTAGAAATTATAAGTATTATCTCCTTCAAACTTTATACATGTTAGAAAACAACATATCAGACAACATACATAGCTTAGAAGGTTTTTACTTATTATTTCTAGCACTACTTGATCAAACTTGCTAATTTTCACAATAATGGTTAGAATATCTTTTCTCATGAAAATCAAAATAAAAATCAAATCTGGTAATTGTATATGATTGTCCAATATAAGTGGGGTCGCAATGTGAACACTTTCTTTAAGCAATAAACAAAAGTCCCTTATTTACGATTTGTTGAAATAAGTACTTGTACAACAACAAGGATAAAGTTTAGTTACAACCTAGTACCATTTAAGAAAAAATAAAAAACAGAACAATCAAGACATGAGTAAACAAGATGTATGTTTTGGTTGTGTGTTTATCTGTCTCAGCTTATTTTGATTTCGTTTATTCGCGTTCTCCCACATTGTCCCGATTCCATTGTCTAAATACTGGATGTTTTTCCCCAGGTGTTAATAAATCATGCGTTAGGTGTTTTTTGTTTTGCTCTTTTGCAGTTTATTTCGCCATTTCTGACACAAGCATTAAAAAGAAGTTACGATGGAACTTTACGTCTTTTGATTTAAATTTAAGTGCTGATTTTCGGCAAATCTTAAAAATGTTCTACATGAATTCAGGTTTCCGTAGTTTGATGCAACAGGTCATTTTGCATTATATCTCTTGATGTAAACAACACGGGGTAGGAAATTATAAATATTTTGAGTATTTACTAGATTAAATACGGTCATAAAATCTTGTAAATTTGCAGATGCTTCGATTTATTCTTTTTGCTGCCATCAGATCGTCTTGTAGCTTTAAATTGATTGTATTTAGTATTCGTTTGAATAAAATACTTTAATAGAAATGCTCTATAAGTTCTCAACAGAAACTTATATCATCGAGAATAATAGAAATTATACAACTCAAGAGTCTTTATACCTTCACATAGCTAGCTTACAATTATTAATCTCTAACGAGCTGCTGATATTGTATATCTATATGAAACTCATCTTAAGAGTGATAAACCAAATAAACTGTTAAATGGTTTCAACATTATTTACAAAAACAAAAATTCTCTACATAACAGTAGAAAGACTTAAATATCTTTAGCCAATCTCTACAATTAAATGCAAATATAGAAGCCACCACAGTGCAGATACATGGTTGCCCTCTTCAAATTACTGTTTGCAAAATTTGAACTTAAACAGCTTATTTTCCAATGTTACCGCTACCTTCCATTATCGAAAGTGTAAAAGTAGTTAAAAACGTTATTTCTAATTAAAAGGTTACTCACCAAACAACTTAAATGCTTATTAGAAACAATCTGGCTAATGATGACTCATCTCACTTTGGATCGTAGGTGTCAGATAGTTTTAAGATTAAATTGGGATCTACCAACACTATCATAAACCACAGGTCTGTTACTAAATTTCTATCTTAAACCCAACAAAAACACTAAGGATATCGATAGTTTAAGTATATTGGACGCCAGAGCTTTTTTGTTTAAATTGGAAGAAAAACTCAAAATTCCAAGACAGACGTGGTGTTTATCAATAAGATATACGCCAAAAAACTGATATACAATTTTATTCAATCAATATGTTAACGCAAAAACACAAACAACACAAAAACGAATAAAAAGAGAAGACCACTCATCAACACGAGTGAAAAACCTTTTTTAAATTTAAATAATCCTTACTAAATAGAGGTGACGTCACCCTAGTTTAATTATCAACTAGGTTAACAAACAAATAAACATCAATAACAGCAACCTAATTATCAATAAACAAATAGATATTCAGAATATTGAATATATTTAATCATTGAACAAGTGGATATCATCGATAGCAACTAATTGTCAATAAAACAAATGGATAGCCACAATATTGTAATATTCTTCAATTGTTAAAACAAGTGGATTTTAACAATAACCACTAATTTATCAAAAAAAAACCAATAGGTGTCATCAAATCGCAGTATAACAAAAGCTTCACTTTTTCCTATGAACAAATTTAAAGAGAAAATAAACGTTAAAGCAAAACACAGGTTTAACACACAGATATGTATTTCCTGGCTTTATCACATTCTTCTGAGGATATACATTCAATGTTGTTTGCTAGATTTTCATTGTTGATCCAGTATCATTGTATACCACACCTTTGTGAGGTTATGAACGATATTACCTCTGTTGAATTCCTAGCTCATATTAATAAGAAATTCAAGTTTTTCTGTTTTTTCTATGATAAACGACAGGATTGTCACTTAAAGCAACTTCGCCAACCATTAGTGGACCCACGCCTATAACGGATGCATTTGAGGAATTATTCAATAATCTCAGTTTTTCCAGGTCATAAACAACCAAAACAGAATGCAAAGGCTAAAATAAAAATTCACAACGCTCGAAAAAACTCACTAACACAATATTTATTCAGACTCCGCTGAAGAAATCTAATACTCATTGCAAAATTATTACCACCGATATGGCAACTAACCTGTTCATTGTGCAACTTCTTTCGCAATCCCTTCTCCCAGATGAAACCGGAAACCTAAGAAAAGTGTCCACTCATCCGCCAAATCTCAAAAGGTGAAAGTCAAAAATCTAGGATCAATGTTTTGCTTTTTTAAATTAAATTAGAATTTCTAAAGAATTATCAAACACAAATGAAGTTTTTATACGGGAAAATAACAATTATTCGAGAAAACGTTGAAATCGAACTATTCAAGAGCACTTCATTCGGGGATTCCCCGAGACAATAAATTCGCATTTTCCTACAAGGGATGATTTTAAATAAGAAAAACTTAAAAATATAGAATTCCTAATTCAATTTAGTTAATAAACAAACCAAATTTTGAATTCAACAATAAATTATGGAAATTAACTTAAATAAGTCGAGAGTATGCATCCCATTATTTTATGACATTCTCGTACCAACTTAGAATAATCAAATCTTAGGATATTTAAACAATTTTATGACGACGAGTAACGAACCGTTACAAAAGATGGCTGCGAAATCTTAGAGAATGATTTAATTGCATTCAGGGTTGGAAAAACCCCTGGTTTTATATAAAAGAACCCAGCCCAATGCTTTTTCTTGAGTTTTATAAGTGAACTGTATTGAGTCTTTTGTATTAATTGGCGAGTAATTCACAAAGTTAAGGTGAAAATTAAAATTGTTGCTGTTGTCTTACTTAACTTTCTTTTCATATACAATAAATCATATTTTCCGTCCTTATAACGCCCCAAGCGCTGTAATGAATCATTACGCCCCCGTTTCAAACCAAAATGAATTTAGTTTATGGACGAAAAAATGTTGTACGTCTCACGGGAGTAAGTAATATTACAGTCTCGAGCGCAATAATCACGTACTTTCCTCCCTTGGTACGTAAATAACTATTACCTAATTTAAGTCGGCCTATGACCATTTCAATCCTAATTCTTGTCAGGACACTTATCTCTTTATACTGGTCAGAGTACTACAGTTGCCGAAAGGGTAACAGTTCGATACAGAATTAGAATTAAACTTGTACAGAAGGAATCTAACTTTATCAATGCATTTATATCCATTCAGAGAATCAAAAGACACCTGCGGAAGGCCTCTCTGAAGCCAAACACTTGAGATTTGTTTTTACGTGACATTAAAAGTCGTGCCATTTGATGTTACGACAGTGTGACACTTTTTTGTGGATGTTTTCACACAATTCAATGTCACCGCAGTTTGTTACTGTTCAAAATGGCGTCAAGTGAAGTGGTTGTAACTGACTTCAAAAATGTCACGAAAAATCAAAAAATTCTGATGCCGTGACATTGAAATCATGACATTAAATTAAATGTCATGACAACGCGACTTTTAGTTTTCACGATGACAAAAGTCATGACTTTTAGTGTCATGACCGTAAAAGTCACGAAAAAATGTCACGTGAAAACGAATCTTTAGAAGATTTTTAAAAAAACTTCGAAAATCGACGATCTTGACAGTTCACTAGCAAAACGACAGCCATGATACTATAATATCGCGTCAACGTTCGTGCTACTCTCCGACAGTATACCAACCGACAATACCACAACCCAGTTTCTGTAACTCACCTGGAGAACATTGCCTCCGGACAAGCATGGGTGAATTCATTAAAAATTAACTTTTAACTACTACTAACCTAACCACACCCTCGCTAGGCCTCCCCCGCAAGATTGGGCCATTTTGCGAGTGAAAAAAGACGCCTATAACATCCATACGCGGTTCATGTTGCAGTAGGGGGTTGATAGTGTGCGCAGCAGCTGAATTAGTTGCCAACTTCATTGTTTCTATCGTGCACCATAACCTAAGATGTGCTTAAAAATCGTGTTTGTTTTTCGTCGATTTCACCAATATTAGAATAATTGTCTTTACCTCCGGCCACCTAATTGTGTTCTGTGAGTAATTCTCTACCTGCTGATATCAAAAACTTGCTCTCAAAACGTTACGCTCTAAAGTCCTTCATTTCTATTAAACAGTGTGTCCTAAATCCATGGCTCACCATTGGCATTTCGGAAATCACAAGAATTATGGAACTGGTTAAACTAGAAAAAAGTTGCCTATTTTAAAGCTGAGTGTACTGATCTTGTTTTTTTCAAAAAAGCCCACGGCTTACTAGATATTCGTTAAAAACAAAATTATCGGATTCACTTTACAGTTACCGCCAAAAATACCAAAATTGTCATTCTGCTAAGACAGCTCAAGAATGGTTAAATATTAAAAAATAGAGTACTATTCGTGCCAAAAGTGGACAATCCACCTAACAGTTCCCAGTCTCGCCTCATAGAGCATTTCTGGTCAATTTTAAGTAGATTAGTCTATAGTGATGGTTGGGAAGTCAAACCGAAGACCAACTCCGGAAACGCAGTAAACAGAAAATTAAGGAAGTTGACATGAGGGTCGTCCAACAAATGATTCTAAGATAAACTGAAGACCAGAACCAACTTCAGTTGTATAGTTTGCTTAGTAGCAATGTTGTTAGTCATAAAAATAAACATTTACGCTCTAAAGTCCTTCATTTCTATTAAACAGTGTGTCCTAAATCCATGGCTCACCATTGGCATTTCGGAAATCACAAGAATTATGGAACTGGTTAAACTAGAAAAAAGTTGCCTATTTTAAAGCTGAGTGTACTGATCTTGTTTTTTCAAAAAAGCCCACGGCTTACTAGATATTCGCTAAAAACAAAATTATCGGATTCTCTTTACAGTGGAATATCTCAGGAACGAGCAAAGATAGAAAACAACGGCAAAGAGGGGTTTTAGATTTATTTGATAAAAATCCACGATTTTGATAGATTTGATGTCATAGCACACTATAATGAAAATCATTTCCACTTCATAACTTGGTGAGACAAAAGAGTAGCTATGCCAAACCTTATACCAGTGAAAAGCATTTAAAAGTGTGTGTAAAACCCGAGCTTTTGGGTATGGGGGTGTTGCCATTCGACTGTCATCTTAAAAATAAAGCAGCAATTAATTTTTGTAATTTATCTCCGTAACCGTGAGTCTGACAAGAATTTTGTACAGAATATATTTATGAATGATACAATTATCCACAAGTTTTATTCATAACTTTTGGACATATAACATTAATAACGAAAAAGTTACCGATTTCCGTTTTAAAATCAACTAATAATCAATAAATAAGCACTCCAGAAGAGGTTACAGGTTGCTCCGATCCCCCTGGATCCAGACCTAGGATTTTAGAATTTTGGCAGTATTCCTATTGGAACGTGTGCAACAGTCGAAACCGATACTCACAGTGTTCACAGTATGAATCTTATTTTCCCATCGTTTCTCCTTTCCAATACGGCGATCACTTTTGAATTAGTTTTAGTTTTTCGCATTTTTGACGCTAAAGGTGGCGTTTTTCAGAGTAGCAATTTCAATGGACAATTGAAGGCAATATATGAAAGTATCGGCTAGAGTAAACCACAACACAGATACTCCATGTCAATTTTTTCGAAGCCAAACCTGTATTAAAGTTTATATTCTAGCTTACATAATAACAAAATCTCGTGTTGATACGACTTTTCGTTTTGGAGATTCAGTTCATTTCTTTTGGACCAGAGGAGAAAAGGTGAGTTGAATCGTTTTTGCGCCCAGCTGCTTAAAGGGTCGGTTCTATAATTCGACTCAAATAGAAAGCGATTCGGACAATTTCGAGGATTTTCGTGAACTTTGTAATTTTGCACCGAGCCGGACCTTTTTTCTGCTTAAGTACGCCTGCCAATCTCTGCCCTCTTAGCTCTTCTTGTTCCTCCTCTATGATTTTTTTGTTCAAATCTGAAATCCTCCCACCGCCACCCCTGTAGTAATGAGAGAATGTTGTTTTAATGGTTATCATACATTACCACTATGAAAGTAAACACCCCAAACCGGGTTTCGATATTTCGCAAAACACCAATCCTTCCCTCAAGGATGACCCCTATAAGACTAAACTCGACTTTGGTTAACTCAAAACAATAGCGGAGACATCCCAAGAACAGCGCTTCTGCTCAAACTTCTCGATTCTGGGCACTAAGATCCACCCGGTTTTTCTAATCTGTATCTCCAGCCCCTTTACCGGCGAGGGAGATGACCAAGTGTAGTCGCTATTGGACCTTAGGGGGATTATATACATTCAGAAATTATCAAAATTGACCTGGTGGTTTTCGAGATCTAAAAAAATGAGTATTTCTTACACTTAGACCTTTTCGTTGTCTGAACCTTGGTGACGACAAGAAACTGGGAACGGGCATGTGTCGAACGCAATAGGTTCGGTTTGAAGGCAAGCAATGAATCGAAGTATACTGCACGATTTATAAAACTTATGTCGTTTAAGTAGGCTGGTAGATCAATAAAGATAAACCAGATAACAAAGTAAATAAGTTAAATTGTTTGTTAGAAAATTGCCTATAAAACAGCTAAGCAGCATTTTTATTGTAGGATTGAAAATAAAAGAGTTATATCTTCCCAAAGTTCTTCATTCCTTAGTTTTCCTGTTTTTCTGTTCATAACTTTTTTATTATAGTTACGCCAAAGAGCTATGAATAAAATTTGTAGAGAATTACATTATTCACAGAATTTCTGCCAGACTCACGGTTATGGAAATAAGTCAAAAAAACTAATTGCACCGGTATTTTGAAGATGGTGATTGAATGACACCACCCTCAGTCCCGAAAACTCAGTTTTACACTCACGGAAGATCCTCCTACAAAACCCAATAAAATTGCTGCCTACCCAAAACGCACGGTTGTCAATTTTTTAAAGGCACATTAACTGTACTAGTATGTATAAAAACATTATGAAAAAGGCTGATGCTTTGTACAACCAAGAATCAAATTTGGTAACTGGAGCGTATTGATCAAGTCCAGTTCTAACCATCTATGCTGAAATTGGAGAGATCACTTTTGGGAGCGGACATTAATCTTTAATCACGTATTCATTAGATTACTAGCGTCCACAAAACCTAATCATATTAACTATGCACACTTTCAAAAGCTATAATATTTATAGGAAATCCAAATCAGTTTCACACTATTCACTACAGTTACAATATATCCGATATACGATCTCTCCCAAACCTTTCTTGTCACAGTTTATTCCACGATAACAAATTCCATTGTTAAATATCAGATTGATGTGTTCGTATAACAAAACGTGATGCGTGGGATCGAAAATAGAAAACGCCAATCGCTGTGGATATCATAACAAAAAACGAATATCACAGTATCGATACAGTCTGCCAGATTCTAGTTCCATATTTACAGAAAACTCTTAGAACCAAAACTTTTCTGACCAGAAGAACATCATCTTCTCTGATTCACGCATTTTCTCAAGGGACGCCCTTGTTTAAGAGTAATGCAGGACATACTACATATTACGCAATCTAAAATATTACATAAAGTTTAATTATCTTCTCGCAGATTCCATTCCGCGTCGTTCGTTACAAATTTCTGTTTCTGGAAAGAGCAATGGTTTCAGAAGCTGTAAGATGAGGTCCAGATTGTTGGTACTGAAACGCAGCTCGCTGTGTAGCGGAATTGAGTTGAGATCGAGTTGATGGTAGCAATGGCTAAGATGGTTAATGCGTCAGCAACAAACGGAGGTAATTCAATTGTGGTAGTCTTGAATTTGGTGCTTGTTGCTGAAATGAGATCAATATTGGTGTTATTAATAGCGGTGCTAGAAATAGAATGGCTAAGTTGTCGGTGCTGGTAGAGATGACCCATGACAGTGCTCGACAGCAGCGAGTTGGTATTTGAACGATGAGAGAATTTAGAATCAGTGGCAGGGGTGAAGGATGACTGTTGGATTGTGGTTGAGCATGTGGATCAACGACTGAGTTGGTTTATATACAGGATGCTTAAGATTTTACGGAACATAGGTAATTCCTGTGAATAGATAATGACAATGATAAAATTCTGTAAGAACGATGAAGATAGAGAATTCTTTATTTATTTTCGATGCTTGTGATTTTGTCAACGACAATTATTCTTCTTTTAAATACTACCCCATTAACAAACATAAATTGAAAGAGCTCACTGTCTCTCTTGCTATTATAATAGAACTACATTACTGTTATTGTCTAACCACAGAAATCATTGATGATCATGTGATTGATGATTTCAAGCAACTCGTATACCTATATGAAATAATTAGAAATTGGAGGAAAGTAAAAAATATATGGTCATTTGATTGAATATCATTTCAAGGATTATATGCAAAGTGGGTGATGTGGTTGATTTAGAATGATTGGATTAGAGAAATGGGTCTGCTCAAAACCACAACCGGCCAAGGAATTTCTGGCAGCCCTGAAGATCTGTGAAACTCCGGGAAGTGTGTTCACACGGTTCGCAAAGTTTCATACCTCAAGATTCAGGCGTCAGCAGAGCAGGGTTAAGGAAGGCTGTAGTCAGACCTGCGCTCTCACCACAAAGACGCAGGGAGACCAATCGGTTGAGAAGTGAGCAGGCGGTTTGCAATCCAGAGACGCCGATTGTCAAAATTTAACTACATTGTTTTTGCTTCAAAACAATTTGTTCCTGAAAAACCGTTACAGGGTAACCAGAATAACTTTTCGTACTTTTGGTCTTTTTTGGAAACTTAAAAGTCAAACAAACAAAGTTGCACATTGGAACATGTGAGCAAATTTGGTCAACTATGTAACTTTCAGCCAATTGATAGGATGCATCACTAAGCGGTTTCTCTTAATCTGATATACAAGGATTGTTTGATGGAAACACGTTTGATCAGGGTATCGGCGATTTCCTCGCCATGGAAACGAAATTTATTTGAGTTTTCGTTTGTCAAAAATATCTGCATTTGGCTCTTCTCTAAGCATTGTTACTGAGTTACAAAATGACATCCATGATCGAAAATCCGTCCAGAAATATTCTGCGTGCTGTTTTTCAGTTTTTGGCAGCTGATGGTCATTGGCCAATGGAAATTTATACGAGACTGAAAGCTTTATATGGTGACTACAGTTATTCGCATACGGCAGTATTTGAATGGTGCAGAAAATTTCGAGAAGGAAGAGAATCCATTCAAGATTTGGCCCGCCCTGTGAGACAGCTGGAAACTGTCAAAGTTAGAGAACTTTCTCAGATGTTGAGTATCAGCATGGAAACGGTCTATTAAAACAGTCAATAAAAGGGAGGCGGTTCAATTCGGACGCAGAGGTAGAGATTTTTGTTAGGGAATGGTTCCGCAAACAATCTAAAATATTTTATCAGCAGGGTATTTATAAATTGGTTAAACAATGAGACTCAGGCCTTACTGATAATGAAGATTTCTTTTGAATTTGTTGAATAAAAAATGTGTTACAGCTTCTCAACACGTTTCCATTGAACAATCCTCGTATTAATTTCTAGCAAACAACGAAAGGCTGGCTAAGGTTAACGCCAGGCAAAGTTTCCGCATGTGCAGAAAATGTCAAAAGTTAACTAGGCAGCAGAAAACGGTAACAATATTGATAATTTCAGGGGATACAAGCAACACCATAAAGAAGGAAACTAAGTCAGTTTATTTAATGCAAGTATTCAACACCAATGTATTATCTAAACTGTATAGTAACTACCTCTGAAAAGGTATACAACCTTAACTTCTAGTTTTTCGAACAGGAGTTTTCTAAGAAAGCTTCAACAATGATATAAGTCAGTTTTTGGCTTTTTACAGCATCTCGTTAGACTTTTTTCTACTCTGGCAGAGAAATCATGCAGATTAGACAGTTAAGTGGATCGATCTGTATGCTAAAACATTTGCAACTCTTGTTAACAACAGCATTGAGAAAATGCCCACAGAAGAAAGCTTTATCTATCATAGCATAAGGTAAGCTCAGCAGTTTTGTATCAGAAATACTTAATGCATGGCGCTCTAAGCCTTGCTAAAAAATGGTTTCATTTGATAGCGGAACCTGCACGAGTTGTGAGAACTTCATCTCTTTGGTTAATTTCCAAATGATACAGGTATCTAGAGGTGACTTGAGATTGCACCCTAGGTCTTTGGACTTTGAGGCGCAAGTTTGGTGGTAGAACCAATCATTAGACTAGTCTGCTTATTAGTCCTGTCACTTTTCCACATATTGCCTAATTTTAAAAGCATGCACGTCAAAAATTAATACGGAAAAAAGGTCACCAGAGAAAAAGCACTCAGACATCCTCAGCACTATACCTTCGGTATGACTGCTAATAAAAGCAAACTATTTGAGACGTTTATAAGAATTACTCAAAATTGAATAGAATAGTCTTCTATATTGATGGTTAGAAAACAAACAAATATAAAGCGCCAACAATCCAACATGTAGATTATTTATAAGTCTGGATCGACATGGGTCTATGTATTAATTCGTAATAATATTGAAACGTGCTGAGAAGAAATCGATGTTTGAATTTGTACAGATGTTATATTAATTGCTGTTATGTTGTTTTGATTAGTGTAGATCTAACAAGTTAGATTATTTCTGAGACACAAATTTAGATTTACATAGATATGCGCCGACCACGACTTATACCTGGTATTAGCTGTAAGTAAAATAGAACAAAACTAAAAGGTTTAATACTTTTCAATAAGAGAAGATTTATACAACAAGCACTTCAATCAAGAATAATAACTGAACACATAAGAATTCCAAATCAGAAATAAAAACGAAATCCAAACACACCCAATTTTCAATATTACCAACTCTTGATTTCCATTTAGATAGTTCTAAATTGAAATATTGTGTACATTTTACGTTCATACATTGATCTTTGAACGACATTATTGTAATAATAACAATGCAAATTACCAATTCATCAAAGATAACTGTTCTTAGATCTTTGTTCATTAAATGGCTAATTGTCAATCACAACCGTGGAGTTCTCTTATCTTAAAGGTATTTTCCATCGGTTCTTTTATTCTTATCTATTAATTAACAACGTTTTAGATTTTTTTTTTATTAAATCCTTCCTTTATTATAGATGTCCTATATACTTTTTGATATAGATTTATTTCTGACTGAGAAACCTAATTTTTACATATATTCAAATCGAAATAATTGAACTAAACAATTTCTTCTAGTTTAATAAATACACAGTTTACATAATACCGGTTTGGTCTACAAGCTGACCTCCCAATATTCAATTTTCTTTCATTAAAATTCAATCTAAATTAAACACCCACTACGTTTTAATTATGAAACCGTCGATTTATTTTAATGAAGTAGTTATAATTAAATAATGGAAGGTTTTTTTTTCTTCATCCTGCCTGATTAGTATTTGATCGATTCGATTAGACATGTGACAAATTATCGACTATATTTTATCAGATATTTGATTTAATGTCGCATTTAAAAAAGGAATCGTCACTCATTAATAAACGGTTTTTATACAAAAAAATCAAAAATTTAAATATTTTTATCTTTTTAATCTAAATCGAGTGTAATTAACTTGTGTACCATAGGTATCTCCCCTTACATCGACATTAATAGAACTTTAATGATGAAAGATTTACTAGAATTTTCCGTTTAAAATTTAAATTTTATTGTTGAATACCATGTTAAGTTATCTTTAAGAGATTAACCGAGAAATTATCTGGTATGGTTTCAGTTCACAAACTTGAATTAAAATTTATGTGGGGAGTATCACATGTGTCATTTTGACAAATTAAATAATGAAATTTGATGGGGAATAGATATTTGTTGCTTAATTTCTTCAATGGTTTTCGATCAAAACTTAGGGGATATATCGAGGGGTGACGTGTATTGAATTTATAAGTGATATAGGCAGGCGTAGTCAGACATTTTCGCTTAAAATTAAGACTACAGAATAAATGACATGCACGTGCTGGTTTAAAATAATTTTTGGATAGTTTTCGAGTCTTATTGACCAAACTATTTTTCAACGTACCCTAATATTTGAGACACGTCATTTTATTACGTTTCATTTTAGTTGATTTTGCCACAGTATATTAAGCAGAAAATCTAAACTGTCCTAACATTTTTATAATTTACTAACACCAATCAGCGTCTCCACATTTTTAGTTCAATAATATAAATGTCAATTGTAAACAACCACGTAGTTACTAATTAAATTTCTCATTTGACTGTATCTAAATAATGAATACACAATATCAATATATAATACTACAATTTTCTTTTGAAAAAGCTTTAAATCTTGTTAATTAAACTTCATTGTTCAAAAGAAAATAAACGCAATAAACCTACAACAATTGAATATGCTGTCAAACATATCGATAACTGCGCGAATAAAAGCTTACACCTTTATAGTTAATCGTTTTTACAATTCTACTTTGTCATTGTGAACACACGATTTTAATACGTAATGTTATGCTCGTGTGTACAATTAGTAATTTTTGCTTGAATGCACTTTATTGTACTATTCAAGTATAAGGAAACGATATTCGAAACTCTCCGTGCATATTGTTGGGATGGTACATAGTTTCTTAGTGTTATTGGTAAAGAATAATTAACAAAGCCTTCTTTTGAATTACAGAAGTCTCAAAGGAAACAAAATTTATTCTAAATCTTTATAGAGAAGAAATTCATTTTAGTCAAGAATAGATCACATTCTTGATAAATATGATGTCATCAATCAAAATGATTTATATGTTATAAAACGATAAAAGGTTTACATCTCGCATACTTCATTTGTAAAAAGTATGGAAGCCGCAATAAGCAAAATCAGTGTGGAAAGCAACTAACTGAGAATCTATAAACAGCCATAAATCAAACTGCTCTTTATTGCATATTTAAGATTTTTGTTTTCGATTTACAAACTGATTTCTAATTTTTAATTGTACTACACCATTTAATATATTCTAGAAATTCATTAAATTTGTTTCAGTCAATTATATCTACTTTATACTTCTGATAGAATTTGTTGCGTAAACAATACTTCTTGAGTATGCCTCTCTGGTGGTAGATTTTAGCTACTCCGATTCAAGCAAGCCACTTACTTTTATTTTAAACCTGCCGTCTGTTTTTTCCTATCTCTAATAGCAATATTTTTATTTTTGATCTTGCAGACATTTCGCCTTGCATCCGAGTTTCTCCGAATTAAAAAAGATGTAAATTTTTACAAAGACAAGCTAATCAAGTATTTACGAAGTTATCCAAAATTTACCATGCCTTTACATTTAATCAAACCAGAAAGTTTGCTGATTTTATTTTACAGATAATCAACACCAAAGCCATCATTTAACAACTGTAAATAAAGTACATTAAAATACAGTAGCTCATTTAATATAAGCGTGAATTTATTAAAATTCACAAACTAGCTCCTCTACAGATCCCTGACACCATACCCGTAGGCAGGGGGATTGATTTGGGTGATCAATCACCCCCCGAGATCTTAGATGACTATTTATTTAGAAAGTAAGTCTAAAGTAAGTAAAACATATTAACCAACGGCTCGTGTAGCGATGAGCGCGGGTGGCGCCTCCGCTGACCGCGCCGTACACAAGCGACAGATCGTGGGTGCCATTGGTCGCATTCGTAAGACTCAACGGTTACCGCTGCGCTACCGTCCCAACATTGGAACAGAATCATTTTATCATACGCAGACGTTACATTTGCTGTTTCCGCCAGTAAACTCGATAGTTCTCGCAAATGTAGCGTACTTTCAGAAAGCTACAAAACATGGGCGACCGCTCCCAAAGTAACGATAAAGTAGCGCTGCATTCGTAAGTCAAACAGTAACTGTTCCGCAATTGTTGAGTTTTACGAATGCAACCATTGATGTTCATTTCATTCGTAGTTCATTCTTTTCTGAGGGCTATATGAGCGAACGAAGCTTTCATCTTTTGATTACGTGCAAAGTTCGTGTTTTGTCCAACTGTTTGGGTACCATTCATTCAATAGGGGATCTTTTTTTTTGTACTTCAGCATTAGGCACCAACGTGCTAAAAGAAACTATTGAAAGAAATATGCCAGAGAGTAGACACAAAAATCTTATTGCTGTGTGTAAAACACGCTGGGTTCGAAGCGTGATCAGGTTTGATGAGCTGTTGATCCCCATTGCTGAGGCTCTTGAAAAGTTAAAAGAGACAGGAAACCGTGATACATCCTTAGTCCGGCTTC
>VTPC01090163.1:49810-144858 GCA_011009095.1 Ignelater luminosus
AAAAAATGACTGATGCACTGAAGTTGAATAGTAGGCAGCAGTATTCCAACGGCAACTCAACCCAGATTTGCCATCACTCTATCTGCCGGTACCCTACGCTTAGAATCGGGGCGTAGGCCCGGTAGAGTCCCAATTCCTCAGTCTCGCCCGCAAGGCTTGCTCTGGGAAAGGGGGCAGGTATCAAGCAACTCCACCGCCATTCTTGTAATTCAAGCTTGAGGCTCCTCGAATGCAACCACTCCACAGCTGCTGAAATTCAACTTTCGTCCGTCATCCCTGGATAGTCCCCTTCCCCCTTCCATCCTTTTTCCCGCCAAATCCTCTCGCAGCGAGAAACTATGCGGGGTTGCGTTTCTGAAAAGAACCGTCTACCATCATTTATCACCTTACCTACTCCTCAATATATTATTATCCACAATCATTCTTAAAAATCCATCATCATTCTCAATCAATTCAATTTCCAATCAATTATAATCCACCAAATATTCCAATTTCACAATTTAATTTCCAAAAGCCTCTACCACCAGCTCGAACTCGATTACCACTTGGTCCATCACCGCCGTCGTCCACAGCAAGCAAGCAAGAAATCCACAACAACAAATACCAGTAATCCAAAGAATCAGAATCCAATCTCAACCAACCATCATCAAGAACCGCCGTGACGCCAACGAAATCAACATCAAGAATCCACGCGCCTCTCAAGCCAACTTTACTATCTTGTCAACGCCGATGCCTTCAAGAACAACATCCATCAAACCGAAGCGTCGATCACTGTATCAGCATCTACTGAACACCACTCCATGGGCTAAAGAGAGGTCAAACGATCTCTAAAGCCGCTGCGCCTTCGGCGCGGCAAAAGCAATAATTTCTGTCTGTCTATCTGAAACATCCCAAACAGCCAATCAACTGATTTCAGTCATACGAAGTGATGATTTTTTGATCACATTAAAAATAGTGTTAAAGATTTTCATGATAACAGTTAATCTCTGCAAATTCCTGCAAAGAGTCGACTGAGATTTGTCGATTGCGGGTAAGCATGTAGATGACGTGATAAGCACATTATCTCAGATTCGTCAAAACGCCGACGATCATTACTCAGAATTGTTCAAACATGCTTTCGACGCAGAGAAACAGTTAAATGGAGATGACTATGAAATTTCCGTGTCCCGTCGAGTTGGGCGACAAATACACCGCAATAATGTTGAAGCTGATACGGCAGAGGAATATTTTAGACGGGCTTTTTTTACCAATAATACATCATGCCATTAACCATCTGACTGAGAGGTTCACTAACCACAAATCCGTGTTAAGTTCTCTGGCACGACTAGTTCCAAAAAGATGTGTCGATCATGAAGCAAAAGATTTTGTTGAAGTTTTAACTTTTTATAAAACAATTTTGTCAGAAGAGCATTCTAGTTTTCCAGGAGAATACGCTGCATGGAAAACCAAATGGCTAAGAACTGAACAACGACCAGTCACGGTCATCCAGGCTCTTGAAAGCTGTGATCAAATATTGTTTCCTACAATCAATAAGCTGCTCAGGATACTGCTGACATTGCCAGTGAGTACTTGTACACCAGAGCGTATCATTTCAACATTGCGTCGAATAAAAACATATTTACGAAACACAATGTCTAATCAACGCCTTACTGGGATGGTACTCTTAAGTATTCACCGGAATATTTATGTTGATCCTACAGCAGTTGTGCGAAGATTTACTGGCACCCACACGAACAGAGAAATACTTTTTTAGTATGGTTAAGTTTAATTAAATTTAAGTAAAATAAAAGACTTAGCCGTGTTGTTTGATCGATTGTTAAACTAACTATAGTTAAATCTCCATAGAGATTTCTAACTAATAGTCAACTAGTTAACCACCTAAAAATTTCATTCGCTCCCCCCCCCCGAACACTATTTCTAGCTACGGATCTGCCTGACACTACCACTAAAGCCAAGACTACACTTCTAATTGATACCTTAAAAAGAGGAAGATAACATTAACTTGTCATTCAAAAAGTCTACTCATCATCCAAGAGAATTAAATAATTATCCATAATATGCTTTGCTTTTAAACAAGACAGATACGCTTAAAGTAACATTCAAAACTAATGCCAAAAGAACAACACACAATCTCATGAATACTTCGTGTACTTAAACCAAATGCTTAAAAATTTTGATGTTAGAAGTTACAGATGCCAACACCCAAACAAGTCCAATTATGTCAAACACCTAATAGAACAAAATCATCGTATGACTACAAACATTTTTACACTCTACCAATAACAGATATTTTGAAAGAAATCGAAATTTATAAACACAAAGTACCTTTACCTACTCCTGCCCTACAGTTAGAAACAGGTTTGCTGCTAGTTTAGTTACCAGCAGGGTCTTCCATGCCAAAAGCTTTGATGAAACCGAAAGCAATTGATAAAATATTTTTATTGAATTTTATAGCCTAGCTTGTTTTAAGTTGTCAGTCCAAGTTGCAACTTGCTTCGGCTATTCACTTGTTTTTTTTATAGCATTTTAAATTAAATGCTGCAATGGAGTTAAAGCGTGAGCATTTTCGTGCGATGGTTTACTATAATTTCAAATTCGAGTTGAACGTATAAAAAAATTAAGTGCTGTTTTTGGTGAATAAAGTCCTTGTCATGCAACAGTCTATCGGTGGTAAAGTGAATTTAAACGGGGACGTACAACAATGAGAGACAAAGAAAGAAGCGGACGACCTAACACTGCAGTCACTCCAGAAAATGTTAATGCCGTTGAAAATCTGATAAGAGATCATCGTCGATTAACTTGTCGAGAAATCCAGAATATTATCGGCATTGGATCGGCAGCAGTAGAAAGTTAGATATATAAGTGTGATGCAGAATTAAAAAGGTAGTCACAAGTGTGGGTGTTCGAATGTGAAGAAAGACCAACAAAAGTAAGAAGATCAAGAAGCGTTGAAAGAAAATGATCGCCAGTTTCTTTGCAAAAAGTGGCTATCTAGCATCAGTGCCTCTAGAGGCACAAAGTACTGTTACCGCTGAGTGGTATGTTACCATCTGTCTAGCACAAGTCTTTCGGGTAATCGAAGAAAAACGACCGAGAATGAGACTGCGCGGAATTCAACTTCATCACGACAATGTTGCTCCACATGCAGCCAATAAAGCATCTAGTTTCTTGCGGGACAATTTGATTTCCACGGTCGGCCACCCACCATATAGTCCAAACTTGGCTCCGTGCGATTTCTTTTTATTCCCTAAAATAAAGGAAAAGTTACAAGGGCGTCTTTTCCAATCCCTTGAAGATGCGTTGGTAGATTTGAAGAGGAGGTACGAGCATTTTCTGGAGAAACGTGAAAATTATGTTTTGAAAATTGGTTTTCTCGAATAAAACTATGTATAGATACTTTGAAAAAATATAATACAAAGTTTAAAAAAAATCTTTTATGTAACTGGGAAAGTGATACTTTACTGGACGAGCCGAAGGCGAGTCGTGGGAGTCTGCAAGTCCAGTAAACTGACATGTTACGTACAATATTTTTTCTAACACCTGTTTTTTTTAAATGCCGTAATCATATACAGGGTGGTGTCTAGTAAATAATGTGTTGTACAAATGGGTATATCAAATTATGCTTTTATTTTCTTCCCAGTCGATTTTACGGCAAATATGTAAAAGTGTCTAGGATGGAACTAAATTTATTTATAATTGAGATTTTCTAATAGTTAGTTTATTTATATATATTCTTAATGAATTACATTTTATTATTAATTTTTAAATGTAAGGTCCTGTACTTTAGATATTACCATAATTGGCAAATTTTAAGAATGGAAGAATGTGGTCATGTGGATACAGCATCTGACTTCCGATATAGAGGTCCTGCGTTCGATCCCCGCTGTAGAACACCTTGTGACGTTTTTAATTTTTTTCTTTCATTTTTTTATAAGTAAAATTATGTTTGTTATTTATTACAAAAAGGAAATGTCAAATCAAGATTTAAAAAAATAGAAAAAAAATTAGTAGCCGGATCTCTTGATTAGCAGTCAATATCTGCAACCAAACAACCAAATTCTTCATTTGTTGAAACTGCCAAATTTCAGTATTTGCATGGCAGCACTTTAAATTTGTATTAAAAATTAATAATAAAATGTATTTTATAAATAATGAATAAATAAAGTTGGACAGGATTTAACTGTGAACGTTTTTTGCATTTACATATTTGACGTAAAAAACTTGAAACAACATAAAAGCAGAAATCACAAATAATTAAACATCGTTTGAATTTTTTTGCAAAAATTATGTTGTCTGAATCTATATGTACGTATCCAAGGTGACAGAAACAAAATTATAAATATAAAGTCAGTTATTCGCAATTTTGGTTTTGTATTTCTTAAAAATTAGTAAAAGTGAATTAATTTTACTAATGTTAACAATTAAATATAGATTAATAGATAGAAACAATTAATTGTTAAATTTGGTTGACAAAAAATAAATGTTTTCTTGAACTTTGTACTTTACCTGACTAGTACGGTAAGGTACTTTCCTGCCTAGTCAAATAACATCTAGTTTCCATTGCAAAATGAATAAAGATGAACCTACTTTCGAATCGGTGTTAGAAAAACTACTATTACGTGTTTGATTCTCAAAATGTTTAGAACAGCCAACGTTTAGGTCAATAGTGAGAAGTCAGACAAAAAGTGATGCTACCATAGTATAAGTTTCAACGAAGAGCAATCCAGAAGGTGTAATCACCCCGAAAGCGTAATAGTAAAGAAAAGTTGAATTTTGTCTAAATACGGCCACCTTACAATCATAAAAAAGTTCAAATCAGCTAAAAACTGTTCCTCTGTGTGAAAGACAATAACGCCATGGAAATATTCTTTAACAAAAAAATCACAATAGCGATAAATAACATGGAAACTGACAAGTAAATTTATTTATTTATAAGTTAAATTTGATATCAGTTCAAAAGCTAACTTAAAACCTAATCTACAATAAATTCCTAGCTTAGCGTAGTAACCTTAAATTATTATGTCAAAAACAATAATTAACCAACGCGCAAAACTAACCTTTTTACCTATATTCTTCTATAATTAACTTTATTTAATTCTGATATACACCGTCCTGGAAATCTAAGTTGAGCCTCCTGAGCTAGAAATCAGATGTATAGAGACCTGGGAGAAGTGATGAAACCTCCGAGAAGGTGTTTAATCCCTTCGAGGGTATACGCGGGTATACTCCGCATACCTATAAAAATTAAATTTAAAACCGTATAGGTAGATTTATTATTCATCTGTTGGTTTAAGGCTTATGTCCTTATTTCACAAATAAATGCATTGAATGCTTTTTTACTTTTTTTAAATAAGAATTATTTATGCGTGAATCTTTTGTTATGATTCGTCCCACATTTGGCAGAATTCCCTCGTTCTTAGATTTCACATACCACAAAACCAGCGTTCCGTATTCCTCCCAGAGAGACCCCCATGTTTGGTCAGAAAATGCGTAAACCGAAGACATAATTTAGCAACTCTACCCTGCACCAAGGAGTCTCGAGGTTACAAATAAAAGTAGTTAACTTAATTAAGCAATAAGAAAGATAGATAAAAAAATGTTCATATTACACATAACGGTGGGTTTATTGTTAACGAGTGATCTATAAAATGTGTCTCCTCCGTTGGCCATAAACGAGGTAGATAGACAGTCCAGTATATCGGATTATTGCAGCATGCAGGGATAGATATCAAAAGTGTTTGTATGGCTGGTTAAGTTTTTTGTTACTTTGAAAACTTAAAAAGTATAGCTTTATGATAAACATGATTTCCACTCAAGAACAGAAAAATTCTATGATCGAAAGCAACTTTTAAAATGGTATAAAGTTTAATGGTAACTGGGAATATCTTGTTCTTAATAGTTTTGCTAAATTTCAAAATTAATTTCCACATTTAGTAGTGCCAATACATCTAATAAATCACTTTAAGTTCCAATGAAATTTTATTCATTTTAACTACTGATAAAAGTATTAGTAAATGTAAACTTACGTCATTCTGTCCATGACCAACCGAGGATACAAAAGGATATCTTGACTTGATCGATGATTCCAAATCAATTAAGATGTTGAGAAAAATCAAGATGAATCTTAAAGACTACCTTCTATCTTAACACCACGTGGCTTGATAGGCAAGCACCAGATTTATTAATTTTCTAATTAATACTTAATTTCGTAGCAAAGAGGATCTGAGCACCAGTAGAAATCTCAATTCAGAATGGAAAAGGTTTAATCTAATCTGATCGAAGCACCATCAGATTGGTTTGATGAAATTATACTTTACAAAATTGACTGAAATAAGTAAATAAAAGAATCTAAAAATAATTAAATAATTAGAACCTACTGAAAACACAAGTTAATAAGAGTAGAAGATTGCAATATTAAGTAAAGACCTCTAACTTCACAGCTCGAAATTTTACTACTTAATGTCTTTTATCACATTGAAGAGTAGGCAACCCAAACTACGTGCGGGTCCGGATTGATAAGGGGAATCAAAGTGTTTCATAAATTAATTATTAAAAACATGTCTCATTAGGATAAATAAAAAAAACCAAAGTAAAATAGAATTCTTTTGTTTTTCTAAATATTTCTGAAAATGTAAATGTTGCCATAGATGGAAAGGTATGTTGTTGTTCCGTAGTAAGTTATTAAATGAGGATAGGGGAATGTACACCATAGAAATAAATGTTGAAAGAAATGAAGAAAAAGCAGCTGGTCGTATCGAAATACTCATCGAATTTAGTTTAAAAAAAATTTAAAAACTCCGCAGTAAAATTTGGTATGCGTGCACTACCCCAGTCGAAATTTAAGTTTTACAGAAGTTCTGATAGGTGCTGTTTAGAATCTAAATATGTACTTTTATGTCCTTAAGTGCCATTTAGGATCTTACAAGCTCTAACAATTTTCAACATTAAGCTCTAGTCAGACCCCGGAGAGCCTAACATGTTCTCATTAGATACTATTAGGTGCTACGAAATTTTATATTGAAAAGCGTAAATAATTTTTATTTTTCTCGAGGCTCTTCTAAGGACCTATTATGCTCTATTATACTCTTCGTAAAACCTAACAAGTACTTTTAGAGTACAGTGAATAAAAAATAACTTTTATTTTCTTTTACAAAACTTAGAAAAATTTCGGCATCATGCAGGACTTGAAAAATTTAAGCAACATGCGGGACTTGGAAAAAAAATTTTAAGTGAATTATGAGACTTAGAAACATTTTCTAAAAATGAAATTCTTGATTTTTTTGTAAATTTTTCAAGCCTTATAACTTCAAATTTTATTTAGGCATAACAATAACTGAAACGAACAAATTTTTATTAAAATAAAAATGATATTATTTATTTTATTAAAGTTCTTGTTGATTGACAGGTACGCCAATGTACATTATTATTTATTAATATATTTTTGCACATTAATTCAATCTTGTTTTCGATAATTTCTAACTTTTAATACATTTTGATTGTCGTGTCAGATCGTTTCTCGCTCGACCCATTACTTTCACACTTCGGCTCTAGCGCAAGCGTAGACCGAGCAGCTTTACGTAGCAGCAACAAGAAAAGAACGACGTGCACGTGGTTGTGTTGATTTTATTGCGTGTTATTTTGAAGTTTTTTTAGTGTTCTATGTGGTACTACTTTCCTCGTTAGAGGTAAGTAAATACATATGCATAAATTTATAAGATCTCGAGGTGTTGACAGTACATGCCGACGATCTGTTAAATTTAACATGAAAACAAAAAGATGGTCACTAATATGGCGGCTTGGCGATCGATATCTCAGGTACATATACCTTATCTCATTTCTATAGTTCCAATCCATTTCAAATGTTTACCAGTTTACCTATGAAATGAGACTTTCAGCTATTAGACCACAGATGTCGCTAGGAGTATTTTTAAACTGTCCCAAATGTCTTATTTTTTTCGTCTGTCATCTGTCAACAATATTCAATTCATTGTTTGTGATGTTTCATACAACAACGCATTTTTTTCGCTCTTAAAAATGTCGAATTTCGTGTCTTCAAATTACGATTTGCGGACATCGTTGATTTTCTGTTATCAATTGAAGAAAAACGCTTCTCAAGCTCATCAAATGCTTATAGAAGCTTACGGTGGACATGCTCTAAGCAGAGCACAGTGCTTCAGGTGGTTTGAAAAATTCCGAAGTGGTGATTTTAGCGTGGAGAACGAGGAACGTGGCCGGCCACCGAAAAAGTTTGAGGACACCGAATTGCAAGCATTGTTGAATGAAGATGATGGTCAAACGCAAGAAATGATGGCAGAGCAGTTGGGAGTGACCCAAAAAACCATTTGCAAACGTTTGAAAGACATGGGCATGATTTTAAAGGTCGGAAGATGGGTGCCGCATGAACTGACTGAAAGGCAGCAAGAGAACCGAAAAACCACTTGCGAAATGCTGCTCTCCCGGTTCAAAAGGAAGTCTTTTTTGCATCTAATCGTTACGGGTGATGAAAAATGGCCACTGGTGCATGCGGCTTACTCACCAGACTTGGCGCCTTCCGATTATCATTTGTTTGCATCGATGGGCCACGCACTTTCCGAGCAGCGCTTCAATTCTCACGAAGAAGCCAAAAAATGGCTCGATGATTGGTTTGCGGCCAAAGACGGCCAATTTTTTTGGTGCGGCATTCACAAATTGCCTGAGAGATGGGTAAAATGTGTCGCTAGCGATGGCTATTATTTTGAAGATTAAATTTGTAACCATTTTTTGTTAATAAACGTTTAAAATTGAAAAAAAAAAGTCTCATTTCATAGGTATACACCTAAATATAGTTCTAGTTGCATGCACTGTTATACCCTACATTTATTTACATATGTTAGTGTCACTATTCCTAGTTACACATTTCTCACTAGAAAATCTTCTGTCAAACGAATGTCGTATGTCGAAATAGGGTTAAAATGTAGCAGATTTGTTTTTATGTGCAAATCAGTTTGATTACAATTAATATTGAAGTAATAAACAGAAAAAATAAATTTTTATTGCAAATAATAAACAAACAACAAAAGGTAACTTTACGAAATGCAAACATTTACCTTTTCTGAATGACAATCTAACCTCTGATTTTAAATAAAAACAAATAACAATATTGTCAACATTTCTCAATGAAAAATTCTAGTGTTCAAAGGTTTTGTTATCAACACAATAAAACTTTAACAAGAATTGTAGAAATGAGATAAACTATAGGTTTTGTTTCTTTATTATAAATATTGTGTTTGTTTAGGTTCACGTATTATCATAAATATTGTAAAATTGAAAAATGATGTCATCATTATATTGTATTTCTACTAGGACTTGAATAATAAATTTTTTTTACAGAAGGAAATTTCACCTGGATGCAAATTTTATATGGATGAATCCAATATAGCAGTAATTAATTTAACAGCCAGACAACCTCAGACGTCGACTGATTCATCATCTAAATACGACTGGGAAACTATCGTCTAAGAAACGTTGATTGAAATATTTTTTTATGCAGTCAAATATATTAATGGTTAATTTTTAATTTAAGGTTGGGTCAATCAGGCTGCTCGAAAATCATCTCCAAGAAAGATTTCACGCTATTTGTTAGTAAATGTACAAGTAACAAAAGAAATTATGGGAAACAAATTAAACACATAATAGATCATTTAAAAACACTTTAAACTTTTTTCTGTTTTAGTAGTATCTTTGTTGCACCTGTACAATTTAAAAAGATAAATAAAACTTGAGTTATAATAATAATTGTAGTAATAATCATTTATAAATTTTTTTATTTATACCAAGAAAAAAAAATCGATTGCAGAAATAACTTAAAAATTACAAAACTAAATTAAAAATTACAATAATTTAAAATTAAAATTTCGTTCCAAGTAATTATTAAAATAAATTTAAAAATCGATTTTTTTTTCTTTTTTCCGTTCCCTTCTTCCAATCAATGTAAAATATTTATATTAACTATACAGAATTAAGTACTAAGTAAGATCTCAATAGGTTCTAAGATAAAGTCTAAATAAGCTCTATGAGGTACTGCGAGAGTTTTTAACGAGAACCTAAATAAGTACTGTGCTGAAACTGGAAAAAAGCAAAACTTGCCAGATCCTAAATAGAACATAATTTCTATGTTATTTAGGATCTAAGTAAATACTTTTATGCTCTGCAGCGAATAGATCTTAGCAGAGCCTAACTAGGACTTAAATTTCGACTCGGGTACTTACCAAGACCTTTACTTGCACTCAATCTGTAGAAACTAATTTTGTTGCAAAAGTGCTTTAGGAGGTAGGAAACCGCTTTAATCTCCAGAACTCCTTTTGTATACAGAAAGCTCAATTTCGTTAGGAAAGAATCTTGCTTGCTCATTATTTCTGTATTCATGCAAGATTTTGTGAAAAATCTCTAAAAACCATAAGAGGTAGGTATAATGCGGAGAAAAGCCTCCACCCTACAGAGACAGTTTTGACAATTTAATTAAAATTTCGTTAGTGTACTACAAACTGTTGCGCGGTTATTAAAAAAAATTGCCCTCTTTATCAAAACTTTAAGGCGGTGTAAGCTTCACAAAAGATCGTTTTAAGAAATAAATCTTATCTAGGTTTTCTTTTTATTATTTCCTGTAGAATAACACCCTTATGTTTGTTCCAAGCAATTTAGAAACACTCAGTATCAACAATCTGTAGACTTTGTGATAGAGTACTCAAGAATATGATGGAAAAAGAAATTGAAATTAAGAGAACAGAGGGCGATCTATAGCAGGAAGGTCACGCGTAGATAATATAGTATTCACTTGAAAGCAACTTCTTCAAAAGAGAAAGATAAGAAACAGAGAAACATACTCAATACTTGTTGATCAGCAAAAGGTGTAATGTTAGAGTGTCACTATTTGAAATCCTTAGAAACAACACTATGCATCAAATCACAATAATAAAAAAATTAATATCAGAATTAAAAACGTTAAGTGAAAATGGGAAACTTTCGCTAACTTTTTATTTTACTGACAAAGTTTAAAAAATGCTGAACTAAATGCAGAGAAATGTAGATAGACGTAGATGGAGGATATATGCATACGCTTTTGTTTGTTGACGGTAGTAATGATAATGTAATATGACATAAAATATATAATGAGGAAATTGATAAAGATTTATGAAGAAATCGAATCTGAAACTAAACTTCAAAAAGATGAAATATCTAGTAGAAGTGCGAGGAAATAGTGAAGACATAAATGCAGAAGGAAATATTACTAAGAACACAGAAGAAGATGAAGGAGATTGAAATGGATTATCTCGAGGAAGCTGTAGAATAACTAGGTTAAACCTCATCAGAAGTAAAGGAAAAAAGATAGGAAACAATTTTAGAAGAAATAGGAAAAACGAAGATTTACACTATAGTACGGTTACATGCGACGGATGCTACCCAAACAATAGTCATTTACCATAATAGACAAAACAGAGGACGTCCTCCTAAAAATTGGAGGTTTGATGCGCAAAAAATTGTACAAAGAAGAGATTACAAGAGAATGGCTGACAAAGAAAAGACTGCATTTAGGATGCAAAAAACTCTAGAAACGGCAATGAAGAATTAGACAAGTCCGGAAAACAATTGGTAAAAATAGAGAAACCCAATTCAAAAATATTTATATCAAGTTGAAGCAACAAATTCTTAAAAACATTACGATAAAAATAGTAAAAAAAAACAAAATGGAGAACGATAGCATCAGAAAACAAAACACGACTACACAAATTGAGTATCTACGTGCAAAGAGTCTGAAGAAATTGTAAACTATCTAACTTGTCCATTGATCGTGAGAATTTATCAGAATAGTGAATAGATTAGAAGAAAACAGTAGAATCCAGCGCTTGTCAGAAAATTAATTTGCAATTTTGTTTGGTTCAAGTTGGGCACGCGTTTGCCCGTGGCAACATTGCTGAACATGTCCACAAGCTCATAATAATAGATCCGGAAAAACAATGCCAGGAAATAAAGAAAAAAGGAAAAAGGGAAGTCCCTAGGTAAAAATGAAAGAAGCAATAAACCAAACTGCAAAAGTACTAGAACACTTGTCAATATTGAACCGGCTCCTTATTTGAAGTTGAACCAAGGAAGTGACAAGACTGATAGTCTGATGTTAAATAGCATCACTAAGATGCTGATTGGGTTAACCTACAGAGCCCTCTCATTAACAATTGACGTCCAATTGTGGCCAAGAGTATGGCATGTTTCCGACGTGCGTAAGAAGCATCAATCAATTGACCTCAATTGAATATTGCAGTAAACCTGCTTAAAGCATATTAAAGCATTGAATCAATTAGTTATATAGGGTCATAAGAATATTCCGACTTAGGACATAGAATACGTCTCTTAAATTGGACTAGGAAACTTTTTGTATGTATATGATGATACTGGCAAGTTAAATAGAACAAGTACTAAAAATAGATGACAGAAAAACCGCCAACCCTTCCTGGGCTTTTACCAATAACATAATTCATTAATTATAATTGCAAATTTCACTACTTCTTTATCATTTTTGTTCTTATACCATATTAAGCAATGATAAAGTAACAGTGGTGGCGCTTTACAAGTCAAAAACATCACGAGTCAAAAATGCTTCGTTTTACCACGAGGCCACATTGAAAAACAGCACTGGTCGTTATATTTAACGAGTGAATAACGAAGAGTAATAACAATAGTACAGGTCTGACAACTTCCAATAAAAAAGAATTAGGTACACATTGTACTTTTTCAACATAAATTGGAAAAGTATAATAAAAACAGTATTCCCAGTAGGCTACAACTAGCTTGAATTGACTTTGAGTCGAATGTAAATCCTAAATTTTAATTACTATTAAAGATGATATTTAATAAAGGTGTCAAACGTCTCGCCTTCAATAGCAGTGACTTGACAAAAAATTGCAGTAGAATAGAGATTTTTTGGATCTTCTTTTCAAGAATATCAAGATACAGAGTAACCACAAACCTTACACAAATCATAAAATCACAAAAAGGTGTCGCCATTAAATATTATTTGAATTTTCATTCCATTTCACTTTTTTCCTTCCAAGCGAATTTATTTTACAAATTCAGGTTTCCCTTTTTCCCTTTTATCGTCGTCTTTAAAGCGTGAGCCCGCATGTATACCTTGAACGTCGCTCTGTTGGAGTGAATACACAAAAAGGTTTCCAAATAAATTATTCATCAAAAGTTTCCCATCTTCGCAACCGTTTACATATCTCTATTTTATAGTATTTACCTACATCTATGACCTAGATCTCCATGTAGAGAGCAGAGATACGATCGAATGGTAGATATGAAAAAATATAATTTATATCCTCCTACTATTATTATGCATGAAATAACTGGTTTTAAAAATTTAATATCTAAAAATAATAAATGTTCCTTGCACTCTTCTTATTAATCATAATCAGTTAGAAAGTTTATTTAATTTTTTAAAACAGTCAAGATGTGACTGGTTCTAATTACATGCTTCTTTTATTTACTTACTTACTGATAAAGGATGGTTTTATAGTAAAATACTTTCAGTATGCCAATAATCAAAATTCTAGAATCATGGGATCACTAAACGTGTTGATGCGTTAATTATTACCATAGAAAGATCTCGATTAATCTGTATTTACAGGTAGCTTATACTTCTGTAAGTTCACCCATCACTTAGTAGGCATTAAAGTTCGATAACGAGCAAGGTCTGGGCTTTTCTAAGTTGTGTTTTCCGGGTTGCTGGGCACCTTCTTTACAGCTTGAACGTCAAACCTAAATTGTTTAGTTAAATTTCTGCTTGAAAGTTGGATTCTGTTTATAAATTTGGCATCTTAATCAATATTGGCTTAGTCTATCTACTTATGTACTACTAAAATGTAAAATTGCAATTAAAATTTTATAAATTATAAAACTTTTTATTTAATAAGTAAACGTAGGAAAAAAAATTAACAGATATGACTGCAGCTAGCAGCTTCGTCTGCAAACATTACAGGCGTCACGTCAGTGATTCCAGAAAGCTTATAGGAGTTACCGAGAGCGCTGTCTGCCCTACCCTGGACGACATATTCAGTTGAAGGTAATGTGCTGACACACAGGAAATAGAGTAACTGCAAAACAAATAAGCATCAATATTCAATATCGGAAACTAAAAGAAAACAACGAATGTCATTATTTTATCTAGAATTACGAGGTTATTTTCCACAACATATAATCTCCAAAAAGATGTGAAACAGAGTTAAATAGTTATTCTGTTATCATAGAGAGTTTTGTCTGAGTAATCCAATACACATAATGATTTCCATCAACATGGACTATTTCTTTGCTGTTCACTATATTGAAAATTGTTTTTTTTTCCAAAGCTAATTCCAGGAAGGTGCGTAGTGTCATTTTAAAAAAGGTTGGAAAGCTTCGCTTTTGTGTAGATTTTAGAAAAGTTAACGCCGTAACTGAAAAGGATGTTTAGCATCCCCTTCTTTATGTATCGCCCATTTTAGATAGACTTTCAGACGCAAAATTTATTAGTTCTTTAGATATTAAGTTCGCTTACTGGCAGATACCGATGGCTGAAGATTCGAAGCCATACACTGCTTTCGCTGTTCCCAATAGGGAACTTCTTCCAATTTAAACGAATGCCGTTTGGCCTTTATAATGCACCTGCCCCTTGGCAGCGCTTTATCGACCGTGTTTTAGGTCCGGAATTGGAACCGTATGTCTTTGTTTATCTGGATGACGTCATCATTTGTGCGCCAAGCTTCGAGAAACACCTTGAGAGCGTAGATGAAGTTTTGAATAGGCTATGTACATAGGTGTATACCTATGAAATGAGACTTTTTTTTCAATTTTAAACGTTTATTAACAAAAAATGGTTACAAATTTAATCTTCAAAATAATAGCCATCGCTAGCGACACATTTTACCCATCTCTCAGGCAATTTGTGAATGCCGCGCCAAAAAAAATTGGCCGTCTTTGGCCGCAAACCAATCATCGAGCCATTTTTTGGCTTCTTCGTGAGAATTGAAGCGCTGCTCGGAAAGTGCGTGGCCCATCGATGCAAACAAATGATAATCGGAAGGCGCCAAGTCTGGTGAGTAAGCCGCATGCACCAGCGGTTCCCAATCGTACGTCTCCACCAATTCCCGGGTCGCTCTTGTTCGATGTGGTGGTGCATTGTCATCAAGAAAAATTACTTTGTGACGCCGATCGGCATATTCTGGGCGTTTTCGGTGTATAGCGCTGTTCAAATCGGCCAATTGTCGTTGCTAGCGTGCGCCGTCAACTGTTTCACCTGGTTTTAATAGCTCGTACCAAATCATACCATGCTGATCCCAGAAAACACACAGCATTGCCTTGCGGCCGAAGCGATTTGGTTTGGCCGTTGATTTTGGCTTGTGGCCCATTTTTCATCACCCGTAACGATTCGATGCAAAAAAGACTTCCTTTTGAACCGGGAGAGCAGCATTTCACAAGTGGTTTTTCGGTTCTCTTGCTGCCTTTCAGTCAGTTCATGCGGCACCCATCTTCCGACCTTTAAAATCATGCCCATGTCTTTCAAACGTTTGCAAATGGTTTTTTGGGTCACTCCCAACTGCTCTGCCATCATTTCTTGCGTTTGGCCATCATCTTCATTCAACAATGCTTGCAATTCGGTGTCCTCAAACTTTTTCGGTGGCCGGCCACGTTCCTCGTTCTCCACGCTAAAATCACCACTTCGGAATTTTTCAAACCACCTGAAGCACTGTGCTCTGCTTAGAGCATGTCCACCGTAAGCTTCTATAAGCATTTGATGAGCTTGAGAAGCGTTTTTCTTCAATTGATAACAGAAAATCAACGATGTCCGCAAATCGTAGTTTGAAGGCACGAAATTCGACATTTTTAAGAGCGAAAAAAATGCGTTGTTGTATGAAACATCACAAACAATGAATTGAATATTGTTGACAGATGACAGACGAAAAAAATAAGACATTTGGGACAGTTTAAAAATACTCCTAGCGACATCTGTGGTCTAATAGCTGAAAGTCTCATTTCATAGGTATACACCTGGTAAAGTTGGACTTACTCTTAGTCGAGATAATTATTGTTAAAGTTATCTTAGAAATTCCAGCATCCACTAATGTGTCTGAAGTTGAGTGAATTTTAGGAATGGTTTCTTGATATAGAAGATTTATTCCTAATTTTTCTCTGTTAACTGCATCGTTGCAAAAGAATACAGTCTTCGAGTGGAACAAGTCGTGTAGTGCTGCCTTAAGTACTATCAAAGATCAGCTGATTTTGATCTCCCGTTTACTGTTCAAACGGATGCTTCCGCTTTTGGTATTGGTGCCGTTCTGTCCTAGACCATAGAAGAGTCAGAGCAAGTTATTTGTTATCTTAGTCGTTCGTTAAACAAAGTCGAACAAAATGTTTTGCCTTACTTTGGACAATTGAGAAATTGCACTCGCTTTCAAGTCATCATCGACCATCACTCTTTGTTGTGGCTCAATAATCTTCGCGAGCCCACTGGCCGTTTAGCTCGTTGAGCTATCAGGTTTCAACAGTATCACTGTAACATTATCCATCAAAATGGCAAAGAACACGTTGTGTCCGACATTTTGTCTCGTTCCGTCAACTCGGAAAATCGTCAAGATCAATCCCGCTCATCTTCAAGTGTTCCTGTAGTTGATAAATGAAACAGACGAATGTTTACTCAAATCATGCGTAGTCCTCTCAAGTTTTTGAACTCGAACATAGAGAATGATAAGTTATATAAACATCTTAAGAGTGAGTACCCCGAAATGCGAGACGATGAGGAACATTGCAAAGAAGTGGTTCCTAAACATCGACGATCTGGAATTCTCGTTTGTTTTCATGACGCACAAACCGCCGGTCATTTAGGCGTTCGAAAGACCTATGAGCGAATTGCTAGGCAATATTATTGGCTGCGTATGCGGTGTGACGTTCATCGATGTATTAGTAAATGTCGAACTCGTATTACTCGTAAATCCGAACAAACCAAATTTGCTGGGTTGATGCACAGACATCATGTAGTTTCAAAATCCTGGCAGATGATCTCTATAGATTTAGTCGATCCGTTACCCAGATCAACTCATGGTTACACGTATAGCTTGTCGGTTGTGGATTATTTCATTAAGTACGTTTCATTATTTCCATTGCGTGCAGCTGTTGTAGAAAGGATCGAACAACATGTCATTCTGATGTTTGGTGTGATAATTTCGAAGTAAAGAATTCCAAAACATTACCCAATCAGTTCAAGTTCAAAATTATCTTTAATGCTTACTATCACCCTCAAGCAAATCCTGTAGAGAATATGGTCAAAACCATGTCATCATTTTACGTTTCGGACAACCAACGAGTGTGCGATCGATATTCGGCTAAGGTTGCGTGCGCTATTTGCACTGCTGTTCATGAACTTATAGATTCATATTTTGCCACCTTTGGGCGAGAAATGCGTTTAGACGGATCACGGTATGGTCTGATGTCTTAATGATGATAGTGTTAGGAATGTACAACTTGCAGATCGTGCAGGTCTCTTCAAGACACCTGCGGCCTTGGGTAAAGTTTTAGACGATATAATGAGACGTATCGAAGTCGCGTATCAGCGCAGTAAAGCCCACTATGATTTGAAACGCAGGCTTGCCATTTTTACCGTTGGCGATGCCGTGTGGCGTCGTAAACATGTTTTATCTGATGCTACAAAATATTTTAGCGCCAAATTAGAACCTAAATTCGTAGGTCCATTTTTAATCATGCAGAAGGTTTCTTTATCGACCTACAAATTGTCGGATGAGTCCGGAGTATCCAAAGGCATCTAGCATGCCAAGGACTTAATGTCCAGTCCCAATTTTAACTAAATTTGATTTCTTTTTATTATGACAAGTGTTTTGATAGACAGGACTTGTCTGTCCGTGTACCAAACAGATGCTTCCGCCTTTGGTGTTGATGCCGTTCTGTCCTAGACCATAGAGAACTCAGAGCGAGTTATTGTGTTAGAGCAAAACATGCATTTTGAATTGAGAGATACTTATTACAGTTCTTTAAAGATCTGTTTGCAAACAAAGCAAAAATCGATGAAGTATTTATTGAATTTTATAAAAAAACGCTATAGCCAAAAAACTTAGACGGAAAGATGTTACAGAATTTAAACGACTACCAAAAAGTCCTAGAAATTCTAGACGTTCGATCAAATACAAAACTAAAAGTAACGCTAAAATAGTTCCAGTTTGTTGTAAATCATTTGAATCGATTGCTAGTATATTTAGGCATCGCCTTAATCAGGCAGCAACAGGGGTGGAAGTCGCTTAAATGATAAAGATATAGAAATCACACAATCTATGGTATCCTTCGTAGAAAGATTCGAATGTAAGAAAAGCCACTACATCAGAAAAGATCTATTTACCACCAAATGTTTGAGTTACAGAAAACTGATCAGAAGAAAAATGGACAATCTATAGCATCTTTCAGTAAATTCTATTCCGTGTTTATCAGTAAATTTAACATCGGTTTTGGTCACCCAAGACAAGATGTTAGCAGCTTTTAGGCTGAAATGACCTCACCTTCAGGTGAGCTGTTGTTTGTTCGATGTCAGGATATATATATATATATTCTTCCTATTCCGGCGAATGCGTTTACAGCTTTTTGTGCTCTTCTCACTCCCTTCCACCCATCAAAGACGACAGCTACGTGTTTGCCATAATTGTTTTCAAGATACTTCAAGTGGGTGGCAGCTGTAGTACTAAAACTTGCATTGTGTTGCCGTACTACTTTGTGGAGCAAATGCCCACCATCAACCACCACAAATTCCCTTGAATTCGATTTTTGTCGATGGGGGTAAATGAATAGTATAGAGCAGATTTTGTCCCTTTACGCATTCCCCCTTCACAGAACATTTAGTTTGGAAACCGACACAATTTATAACTTAAGAAGTTTCTCAGATCCTCATCGGACTGCTTTGGTATGCACATTCGATGAAAAACTGTGAGGTGGTAAATGTTACCTTTTCCACTCTCATTCTGTATGAAGCAAGAATCGGGACCTTATCCTTGCGTTTGAATGTCACCTATTGAAAGTGGTTACCAACTATTCTTCACATTTCTTTCTTACTTCTTTAGCTAAGTGGCAATTAACTTCTTCTCATCCCACTACTGCAAAACTAATGGATATCAGGGAATCAAGAGTGGGGATACGACGGTGCAGATGAAACCATTGCCTCAACTTGTTGACATCGTCATTATTTCGGACTATGCGAAAAGGCCTTGAATCCACATGCTGCTCAGAGATCGCAGAGGTGAGATTGCAGTAAGCGTTTGCTCGATAGTCATATCTGACCAAATGCCACCCCAGAATTTCTCAGTGCGTTGTATTGTGAAATAATGGTGAAATGATTTTAGCGATTCTTTGAAAAAATAGCCATTTTCTGAAAAACTATATCTCAGGAACTACTAAACATACAGATCTCGTCTTGTGCTCAGATTATAGTAAATTTAGTGTCTACTTTGAAAAAAGGAAATAAATACTGTTTGCCAAAAACGCTTAGTTTCCAAGATGTTCGGCAAAAACTGGAGAAAGTGCCAAAATTTAGCGGTTGTTTTGATGTGGCGCGGTTTCCGGTTGCACACCGAAGTCACAAACTTGGGTTTTTTATCACTGTCCATAACCAAATAACATATCAGAAATTCAAAACTACTCGACCTTTTGCAAGGAATTTCTACAGATTCGTTGTACTATATATCACAGCTAAAAAAATTTTCGTTAGCTGTAATTTTGATTATCAACGAAAATCATAGTTTACCTACTCATAAGTGTTACCATTTATATTTTTTTATCATTGTAATTACAGGCTTAAGAAGACGTGAAATGTTGAGGTTTTGTTGGCGCGTATTAAGTTTTGTTACAACATGGTATACTTCATGAAACACAGGCCTGTGGATCAACGAAGGAACCCGCGGTAACTCGAGTTCTTTTTATTCTTCTTAAGTTTTTGTGTAATTTGTTTTTCATGACGTCTAAATTTTGCTTTTGTGTTAGAAATTTCATTGTTCTGCTTGTAGTCACTTATAAGATTTTGTTGTTAAATCTAAATACTGGGAATTGCCTATTTGGTAGTTTTAATAGATTGCATAATGCAAGGTTTCCGAATTTTTAGAAAATTTCAATATTTCTAGTCTAGTGAGATTAAATGAGTGGTGTGAGTTGATAAGACTCTTTCAAATTTTCAAATAATAATTAAATTAGCTGAAAAGCACATTAGCACAATCACAAATCATAAATAATACAAAACAAAGCTCCAAATACTTTTTCTATACTGTAGAATTATATCAACGGTAACAGAAAAGAGGGCAATTCTTGTTTTATGCGTGTCACATATTATAAATTTATAGAATTCTCGTTTTTAATCAGCTTTAGAATTTCTCAGGATGTTGTTTAGATCTAAAAGCAACTAACACCTTTTTTAGTGTGAATTTATTAAGTCAATTACAGTTACAGGTGGTTTTAAAGATCTATCTCTCGACCAGGATATTCTCAATGTGCTTCTGAATAATAAGGTTATAATTAAGTGCTAAATAACGGTAGTAGCAATATGTAAATAGCAGACAGCTTACCTGTGTTAATAAAATTAAGCGGTCGCCGCATAAAAAATCAGGTTTCTTTCTTACCTGCAACAAAGAAAGCGTGTATTAGTAAAAAATGATGGACGTCAGAACAAGATTGATATTAACCAAAAAGAAATCAATACGATATTTCGGATGAGAAAGGCAATAATTGAATTATCTCACACAAAATATCAAACAGGAAAAAAATTGTATTTGTTGCGGTTGTTCAGGTTAAAGTGACCAATAAATTGTTTGCGGTTGTTATTTACCAGGAATACAAAACGAATATTGTGAGCTTAATTTGAAAGCAAAACATGTCAATTTATATGATTGTTTTTTCCCCAATAATGATAATTAAAACGACTGCACATACACCGATCAGACTTAATTTCAGTCAATAATTTGTTCTCAGATACACTTGAACTTGAAAGAGTGTCAACGACCGTGTTACATTGGCAGAGAGTCTGAACGCTGCTGAAACTTGTTTGCCTTTAGTAAATGTGGATCATTAATGGATATACTGTGAATAATTTTTATATGCAATCACATTTGCATGTTAGGTGACTTTTTCTATTTATAGAATTTAAACTATATTTCTAGGATGTTTGCGTATTCGATTTGAATTTTAAAGAGTAGTCTCGCGAGTTGGTATTACCTTATTAGAACTTTTTAAATGGCGGCTATTTCATTCAAGTGATCCTTTTTAAATGATAATTAATGTTTAATCTTATTTAAATAAATTAAATTTGAATAGTAGACTGAAAAACAGTAGCAACAAAAAAATGGCGGGATTAGTTGAAGTGCTAGGATACTATGTATTTCTTAATGAGACAATAAACAATATTAACAACACAAGAAAATAATAATGACAACAGATGAACGTTAAAATATAAACTAAATAGAAATCTAAACGATGTTCTATTACTGTTTAGCGATAAGTAGTACATAAATCAAAGACCCTAAGTGATAGAATAACTTGAAATTTCTTACTTTTGTGGTTCGTTGAAACTTGAGTGTGCAAGCCTAATGTGTTACAAAACGCTGTTGGACACCGCAAGTCTACGGTTTCATTGTAAGTTCCCAATTGAGATCAGACATCTATCACAGTTAAATACTACAATTCCGTGCTTGTGTGAACCTTACAAAATTACTCGCTTTTTGTATGCAAAAACTTGATCTGACATCCCTAAGCGGGACGTCTCCGAAATCGTGGCGCCCAAGGTCTAACACTTAGTGCCCTTGTCGGGAAGATGGACATGATTTTAAGATATTAGTGAAAATTAACCAAAAAAGGAAAGTAGATACACTAAAATGTAGTGCAAGAAAGAAGATCAAAGACTCATCTTTAGCCAAGAAGCGCTTTTGGGAAGGTGGAGATGAGGATGGGGTATGAGATAACCAAACGTTATCGAAAACAGTAGCCCCGGTTTGCTCAAAGGTCAGCATGGAAACAAACAAGTTATAAATAACACAAAATTAAGGCGTCAGCGACTCTTCTACATACCGTCCATTATGCTTTATGTTCTGAGCAATGGCATTTTTGTTTTTGATTTCAGACCCGTAACAGTATATTCTGAATCACAGAGATTTCCTGAACATGAAAACTAGGGACAGTTAGAAAGTTAATACCAAAGATAAAAAAAACCAGAAAGAGCAAAAACTCGAAACACAGTCTTTTCGTGAAGTCATTTTAGTTGATACTCTAGGTTGATGCATGTGAGTTACATCCACACTACAAAATATGTCTTTTTTGTGTGTGCTATAAAAAGGTTCTTACAGTTTAAATAATAGATAGGCAAAGGCAAAATATTTTACGCCCTTTGCAAATTTTGATAGCCAGTAATCTAGATAATTTATAAAAATATGACGGTAAGACGGGAAAAGACGTGCCAAATAGACATGTGTCCAACATATCACATCTTATATAACCTTATGAAGAAATATAAAATAAAATAAATCTATATAAAGATCGAGGTAGTCTTGGAAAATCTGATGACGCACCAAAAGAGTAAATCAGCAAGTTGATTGAGTTTAACATCTCGATCGCATTTGAGTTACGTTCAATGCTAACTTATTGTTACTTTATTTAAAAGTGAAACTCAAAATCCGATTTGTAACTGTGGTAAGTTTTATTTAAATTTGTGCAGACTTTCGTTATTCTTACAGGCTATTTAAAAAAATTCCTATAGAAAGTGGTTAGCGCAAGTAACCCGAACTTATTGTGAACTTTTTTGATAAGAGGTTTAAAGCAAATCATTACATTCGATGACTTTGGTTATTGATTCCGAGGTTATTACAATACCCAAGATTGTAGCCAGAGTGTTAGTTAGTTCCTTGACAAATTAATTAATCTTACAATTAACAATCCGCAGTTCCTAAGATGCTTTTTAGGCACCGATATAAATATCAATACAATAACGTTTTCCTACTCAATCCCATGATAATTTGCGATATAATCAGCAATTTCAGTTAACAAAGCTTGGGGTCGATTTGTCACACTCCTAAACGTGTGAATACTTACTGCAACATTAGAATCCTGCAAAATCAGATTTTGGATGAAAAACTGTTTTTCGTAACAAAATTCATTGTATGGCTTTGTATACTGGAACTTCATAATAAGGTCTGTTAAGAAAATTTGGGATGCTGATCATCTTGCGTTTCTAGGAGCTAATGTGGATACTGGTTTTCACAAAATAAAAATGATCTAGGTCATGATTCTAGACTCTTGGCCCTAGTAATGGAGCACAAAACTATACGGGCATTGAGAAACACCTGCAAGACATGCAACAAGTTACTAGAATCTCATCAAAGATTCTTTACGAAACCATACTGCACTCTTAAAGTTATTTCTTATTTAACTGTTAAAACGTAAAATAGTTTGTCGGACCTTCCAGATGTTTTCAGTATTGACGTTTTGAGAAAATAATAGTGGAAATATTGGTATTCGAAAATTTTCTCGGTGCCGTTAGCGGCACATTTTAAATATAGACTTCAACGAGGCAAGAACCAAATTGTATTCTTAGGGATTCGTCAGAATTCGGATGCTGAATCTGCGACAGTAGTCCCGTTATTGAAGATTCAGTCAATCAAGGTAAATACAATCCGTAAAGAATTGTTGTTTTTAATTTCTCGTGTCTTCACTATATCATAGCAACTTGATTTTGGTATAAGCACAAATAAATCATTTCAGTCAACGACAAGTATTTCACTGAACCAGAGTAATAGATCACATAATTGGACAAATAATGCGCGGATGTTTAGAGAGCTGATAACTTTGGCATTTTAATTGATAAACGTTTACGAAAATTAAACCAAGTTAATCTGATCAGTCAAACTAAACATGAAAATAATTGTTGAAAAAATTGTATCTGTAGTAATTGAGTGTGATCGGGTAACCTAGATGACTTTTTTGCAAATGCCTGATCTATTAATATAATTTTAAATAGACACAACTTATAGAAGAAATAAAGAATCCAAATCCAAAAAGTATAAAAATAAACAAAAATATACCCAGAAACATAAAATACGACAGGTTATGAGTAAGGATATCAAAAATTAAAAAATTAAAATTTTAAGAAAAGTATTTGGAAGATCAGTGTGTGGAATGTAGGAGAGCAAGAATGAATTGCTAGTCGAATTCGAGAAGACGAGGGTGAATGTGTCCATTAATACCAGAAACAAAAGTAAGGAGTAAGGGCCTTAAAATGATGGAAGGCTATGAAATCTCATTTTGATATCCCGCCTTGTTGATTTATTTCAACAACTAATATGTCTGTTTCCTGTCATTTGTCAATTGCAAATGGCATTGTCCTGCATTTAGCAATATAGTTAATTTTGTGCTGAAGTTTGTTGTATTGTTCCACATTTTTTCGCTCTAATTGCATTTATTGTACGAAAAAGTCTTTTTCAAGACTAAAATTGTAGGTTTATTGACAACTAATTCTAATTTATTAATTCTTAAAACAACATAAAGTTAGGCAACTATCATAACGACGATGCAATGGGTGTAACGTGACAAGCATTCTAATACATATCCTGTTTCTCAAAAGACGGCAAATGCAGCCGCAAGCATGATTGTACAGCTCACTAGGTCCAGAAACATTATGAATACTTTTTATATCAAGGTATAGACAAGAGTGACTCGCTTGGTACACAGGTAATGCATGGTCGAAGTAAAGAATTGAGAATTGTCGAAACAAAATTCTTACAATAGTGATAGTATAAGGTCCAAACAAATCAAACAGCAAAGCTGTAAAGGATAAGCTTCTGTAGGCACAAATTAAGAGGAAGTCAGAAATAGAAAAGTAAGTCATGATGAATTCAGCACGGTGAGTTCGATAGAGACATTCTGAATTCAAATACACAATAAACAGGAGACTTCTGCATGTCAAATAATTTACGTATTTGTTGTAAATACCTTCTTTGAATATCCAAACCTTCACAAGTATACGAAAGTAAAATATCAGGAATTGCTATACTGTTAACAATGAAAAAGAAAAAAATGGTCAGAATTAATGATGCGAGAGTCAAAAATAATACAAAAATAGAAGTGATCATTATTTTGTACAGCCTAAGCTGAAAGGAGAAGGTAGACGGAACAGATATGATTGAATGCATAAGTAGATATATTAGGTTGTTATTAAAAGAAACTGAAAAAAGGTCTCAAAGGGAAATAAATGAACAGAAATGCTTTCGAGAAAGTAATACTAAAAGCAGGTACCATACAAGTAGAGACAGACCTACTTCAGCGATCTAGCAACCTTGCCCACGCGAGCTCTTGATTTTTCTCAATCCAAAAGCAAAAAAAAATCATGTTCTATCCCTAACATCCTTACTCCTCCAGAAATCCTCTTTACCTTTCCCAATCCATTCTCCAATCCGCCCTGCCAGCATGGAAGATTATGGCAAAACACCCTCTATCATAGTGAGTTTAAAACGATACGGAAGTAAACCCCAGGTGGGTAGAGAATGTCTGCCTCAAGGATTCTGAGAAGGCAAAAATTCGCCCATATCATCATCAAAAGAAAAACTAATCGCGACTTATAATATAAGGACCATGAGAACACAAGAACATCTAACAGATTTGGAACAAAAACTAGAACATATCAAGTGCGACGTACTGGGATTATGAGAAACACGATTCCCTAGAGAAAAATGTTACACACTGAAATCTGGACTGGTGGTCTTTCAAAACAATTCAAACCAAGACTGGCATTACTCAACTAAAGAAGAAAACACATAATCACCAAATTCCACGCCATCTCAAACCGTGTTATACATGTCACAATGAAACCATCTAAAAGATATACCATACAGATCATCCAAGTGTACGCTCCTATCAAAGCATCAGAAGATAAGTTTGTGGAAAGATTTTATCAGGATATAACAACTGCCAGGCAAGCAGAGAACACCCACTATTAGCTAGTCATCAGAGACTTATGTTAAATGATAAAGTAGAGACAAAAATGGACAACTTTGAAAGCATAGAAAAGTTTGGTATCGGAAACAGAAATAATCGCGGTGAAAGACTAATAAAATACCTACAATGTAAACAATTCTACTGTATGAACACCTACTTCAAAAACCCACTCAAAATGGAATGGACGTGGCAAAGTCCAGACGGGAGAACTAAAGATGAAATGGACTTTATCTTGGCAAGCGACAAATCTATGGTAACAGATGTTTCCGCGATAAATAAAATACACGCAGGTAGCGACTACAGACTGCTAAGAACCACAATCAAAATCAACGTAAAATTTAAACGACGTAAATTAATCAAGAAATTCCGCCCAACAATAGATGCACTCAGGAAAAAACGAAGAAAAATACCAACAGGGACTCAAACAGAAACACACACCGCTGCTCAACTTTGAAAACCTAGAATTAGACGATCTAACTCAAAAAATCACAAAGGGCATACAAACTGCAACGGAAAAGGCAGTAATTCAAATAAAACCAAAAGAAATAAAAATAACCAACGAAACAAAACAACTAATTAACTTGAGACGAAACTTAAATAGAAACTCCGACGAATATAAACAAATCAACAAGACCATAAAACGGGAAATCAGGGAAGACAAGCGAAACTATAACACAAGAATGATAAAAGATACAATTGAAAACAATAAAAACATGAAAGTCTTAAGAAACATAACATCACATGGTCAACAGCAAATGTACCGTATGAAAGACAAAAATGGTCAGTTAGTCACAGGCACAACAGGAATCTCTAAAGCCATCGAAGACTTCTATACAGAATTATACGAGTCAAAGGTACCAAACCCAAAAGCAAACCTACCAGAAATAAGAATACGAAATGTCAATTCTGAAGAGATACCTACAGTCACCACTCAGAAATTACATACAGCGTTACACCAAATTAAGAACGGCCGGTGCCCAGGAGAAGACCGGGCAGCAATAGAAATGTTAGAAATGGGAGGAAACCCGATGACTAAAGCCATCCAACTACTGATGAACCGCTGTATCAATAAAGGCAAAATAACAACAAGCTGGAAAGGTGCAGAAGTGATATTGTTATTCAAGGAAGGTGACACCACTGACATAGGGAACTATAGCCAATTAGTCTATTATGATACCTGTATAAGTTGCTAACAAAAATCCTTACAAAGAGACTGACAAGCAAACTGGACTTCCACCAACCTGTCGAACAGGCAGGATTCAGCAAGGGTTTTAGTACCATTGACCACCTTCAAACCTTGCGAACGCTGATTAAAAACCTTCCATTACATCTAGGGACTAAACGACGCAAGAATAGACTCCCGTTATACCACCTTGCTGAAAGACATCTATACAAACGTCACCATGCATGTTAAGATCAATGAAATCGCAAATACTGGTGCTAGAAAACGTATTTAAAAACATGAACTGGGTAGAAAAGGAAATAAACATAGATAGTACACCTCAATCATCTGCGCCTTGCAAAAAACATAGTCATAATAAGTAGAAATGAAAAGGAATTAGAACAAATGTTAACGGATCTTACCCTAAACTTAAAGATCATAAGACTATAAATAAACTATGGGAAAACAAAAACATGTCAAACAGCCAAAGACAAATTCAGGTAAACCAACAAGCCATAGAAAATATCCATGAATACATCTACCTTGGGCATCTCACTAAGTTGGGAAAACCAAACCAAACCACCGAGATCACAAGGCAAACAAAACTTGAATAGATGGCATTCAAAAAACTTAGTGAGATACTAAGAAACCAAGAAATACAAATGAGGTTGAAGAAAGAAGTATGGGACACGTGCGTTCTGCCCGTAATGACATATGGCATAGAAACAATGGCAATAACACATAAAAGCAGAAACAAATAAAAAACCACCCAACGTGTTATGGAGAGGGCAATGGTCGACATAAGTCTTAGAGACCGAGTCCGAAACACAAAATTTAGATGCCGCACAAAGATCACAGACATTATGGAGAAAGTCCTAAAGCAAAAATAGAGTTGGGCCGGATACGCCACGAGGAAACCTCCAGAACATTGAGTAAATCGAGTCATAGGATGGCGAACTATGACATCAAAAAGGAACGTCGGCAGACCACAGAAGAGATGAGCAGACGATAACAAAGAGATAGTGGGCAGAAACTAGTTGCAAGCTGTGCAGAATAAAAAAACTTGGCACAACTTAGAAGAGGCCTATGTCCAGCAATGAACGAGGGGGGCCTAAAAGAAGAAGAAGAAGAATGCTTAAAGCAGCCCAAAAAGTTTGTGGAGTATTTAAGAAATCAAAACTGAGATCAACTTAAAGAAGAGAGCGTGGCAAAGACATCTAGTAACAAATCTCGCTAAAGATTATGGAATATTTAAGAACCAAAAACGGAAAAGAAATGGTTATGCTATGAACCTGACATCCGAAGAACTTTAATACTTGAATTAATGAAAAAGTTGGCGATTATCCTCGACAGTAAAATAAAATTCTTAAGTATAAGACAAATCAAGAATTATTTAAATTTTAAGAAGCAACCTTTGTACTACTTATCTGATTATTCCCCTATTTTTGAAGTTTTGAAACTATAAATTAATAATTTTATGATTATAAAAGTAAAGAAATTAATTTGTTCAGAATGCTTTGCCTTGAATGAATTCGTGTCTTGTGTAAATATCCTATAAAGATAACTAATAAATATTATGAAAAGCTTCAAGTTGAGAAATGTTAAAAGCTCTGATAACATCAGATTGTGAATCGGCATTATAAGCAATATTCATTTCATTATATAAAGCTAATAAATGATGAACCATGTGCATATTATATATTAAAACATGTCCAACAAATGTTAATACACCAACCATTATCGTGATTAGCATGTCAAGAAATATATGCTTAGTAATCACATTTAATGTTCTCTTAACCTAGAAACCTACAATCAGTTGATACATCCTAAACGTAAAAGTTGCACACTCGAAAGCATTTTATTCTTAATCCAAATTTATTCGAAACAAAAATGCAAACAACCAAAACCAGCGAAAAACCCACCTCGTAACATAAATCTCCATTTCGTGCTTTTTCGTCATTTTACTCAAAACCAACAACGTTATACTGCCATTAATCAGTGAGAACAATGATCGTTTTTTCATTTTCATTTTCAACATACTTATTATTACATTATAATAAGGCATTCTTTTCCCGCAAACACGAACGCTGAAATGTTAAAATTAACGATGCAATAATAGCAGAAATAAACGCATTAGACTAATGAATAGTAGACCCATTACTAACACTGATTCTAACATGACAGTCTGATATATTAACTCGTATCACATTATATCACTGATAACAACACGCATGACAAATGGTGGGTAACCCTGTAATTCGTATAATAGCTTTTTGTAATTGTGGATGATATACCTGGGCTTTAATTATAATGGATGCGTTTAAAAACAAACGAAAAACATTGTTAGTGCATTTAGTTCCAAAATAGAGCTCTCCATAAAATATTTATTTTACTACAAGACTTTCTTGTAATCCTCTGAAATCTTCACAGTTTAAATTAACTGTAAATTCTTATTTTCGTTCACTATAAATAGATAGGATTAGATTTTTTTTAGAGACTATCCGGTTAAATTTAGAAAGAGACAAATATAATAACATAAAAATAAATGAGGCTTATTTTAATGAATGGTGGCAGCGCCTAAGCTACAAATGCGAATGAAAATTATGAAACATATGGCGTCTTTAGTTTCGAAATTATTTCAATATGTTCTGGGCACATACCTAAACAAATCATAAAAGTTTATATTTTCACCGGATGTCGAGTTTAAAAACCTACATGTATGTAGTTGTTGTATTTTATTTTCAACCGGCCTTAACCCTTTTGAAAAAAGTTTCTTATGATCTTGAAATTGTTTTAGAAACTTCAAACAATACAGTAGCCTGTACTTTTCGTATAAACAAGAAAACTAATTTTGTAACTGTCAATCAGGGGTTGTTGGGAGTTTAGCGAGTTTTAAGCTGTTAATATTGGTTAAACAGTGATGAACGATGTGGCTTCCTCTTGGTAGATTTGCTCATCGTGGTGGTCGTTGCTCCCTTTACTTAGTAGACAATATATGATATTACCCTTGCTTGCTGTGTTTATAGCTTCCGTTGTATAATTCTCTAATCTGTATTGATTGAAATACCAAGGGTTATTTCCTGCAATTACCAGTGGAAAGATTGCTAACACAAAGAGACTGCGATGGAATATTTATAATCGCTGTCTAGAAACTTGACTTTTATTATCTAAAAGGTATGACTACATTCTAAATGTCTTTATAAATATTAATCAGCAGAAATTAGATATCGAACAAGACGAATTCTTAAATAACTATTTAGAGACTTCTAGTTATACGGATTATTTGTAGGAACAAGGAATACGTGCAACACTTGTAATAGCTTGACCATGAAATGTTTTCTACGAGAATATCAAAGTGTGTAAATTGGCGCCCTATTTACTGAAATTGAAATTGGCCTGCTCAGCTCAGGAAATCTGTAAAATTGAAGTTCATGAATGATGAAGCTTTCCACGAAGTTATTGAACTAAGTTCAAACAATGAACCGCGGTCTGTCCGTGCCTATGTCAGTTCCATTCTTTGGAGGTCTGCCGTCCCGCTGGTTTCTAGGTCGCTCATCTATCTGTCGCTTTTCAGATTCACTCTACATCTAGAAGTTCGCACCATCGGATGCGACACCTTCTCTGCCTTCCATACCGTAGGGAAAGGGCTGAACTATTGGTAATGGATGTATACCCATCTCGCTCTCTTGGAGTTTCGTTTATCGAACACCATCCAGAGCGCTCGACTAGTAGCTTTGCGGTCCCCTAAGCCCCGCACAACGCACAGCTTCTGCACGGCGGACATATGAAGCCAGGAAGCCAACCAGTCGGCAACTTGGATCGCCACAAACCGTTTTTGCTAATACACCGTGCCGATCCTCTCTATTCTAATCGGAATCTTTACTGGCCGTCGAATATACACACAACTACTTTAATCGCCACTGCAACGCGATCCTCTGTTTCTAACACGGTGCCGGAAACCTCCGTTAAACAACTAGTACTGTATCCAGTTATATTCCACCGAACTGACTAAAGAGGCAATCTGCGGTAACTACACCACCACTAGTCCCCAGAAGACCAGAAAATAACCTTGAAGATGAAAATAGGAATAAAGATTGGTACCAGCTGGAGTATTGAATTCGTGAACAAACTGACTTCCGCAAAAGCTCAAGACTGCAAGATATTTTCATAACTAAAATTTCAGAGGATGTATTTTGAAATACATATCGCCTCTCAAAATATTAAAAATATTCTGTGCATGCATGACAGGTTCTTCATACTATACAACTGTTCTAGCAAAATCTTCATCTATCTAAAGATTGTGGAATATGAAACTTTCATGCTATGACAAAAACTGTAAATGTGTTTAGCACCTACTATTCTGTAGCTTGTACAAAAGATTTTTCAAAATCATTGCTTGAATAGATAACTTGGTCCTCTTCAGTCGTCGAAAATAATGGTTATCCAACACTTGGAGGGCCTCATTGTTAGGATGCTGATAGAGTCTCGCTTCATGTTTGACTGCCATTTTCTTGATTTCAGTGGATACCATTAGAATATTCAAATCTCGGTGAATATACCGATTTCGCATCTACCATAGGGCATTTACCATGTTACTAAGAACTTTATTTTGGAATTCTTGTATGATGTCGATATTCAAGTCTTTGCTGTAGCCCCAGAGTTGGCTTCCATAGAGTCAAACTGGTTTAAGGATCTGGTTATAGATGAGAATTTTGCTGCGTAGTGCAAGTTGGGAATTTCTCCCCAATAACCATCAACCAGTATTTTTTCTGTAACGGATATCTAGTTTTCCTCGTGTTCTTTTGATATGGTGTATTCACCTCAACTTAGCATTCATGCTCATGCCAAGATATTTAGCACTGTTATATGGAGCAGCAGTTTCATTGATTATCAAAGAGGAAGGATCCTTCAGTCTTCTATTGCTAAAATTAGTATGTATGGATTTTCCTTCATTTAATCTGATTTTTCACTGTTGGGTCCAGCAGCCAATTGAGTCTTGGTTGTTGATTCTGTTACGTCCTTGTCACTCGCCAACAACTCCGTAGCAACCGCAAATGTTGCGATGGTAATTTCTGACTCTTTAAGACCAGAGTATTGATCTTCTTGTTTTATTCTGAACCTACGGTAGGACAGATATGACGTTCAAATTTCAAAATAATGTTTTAGGAGCATCCTGTGCAGCTTGTGGCTGAGGTTGTCGTGCCACATTTTATCGAAGGCACGTGCCGCACTCTATCGATGGGCCTGTGCCACATCCAAGAACAAAGCAGAAAAAACTTTTTTTTCTTCCAGCGCTTTGTCTATAATATCTGTGATCCTATGGACTTGATCAATAGTAGAATGTTTACTTCGAAAGCCAAGCTGATAGTCCAGTGTTAAGCTGTTTTCTTCAATTAAAGGTTTTAGTCTTTTAAGTAGCAGTTTCTCGAAAAGCTTCGACATTGTTGGCAATAACGAAATTGGTGTAGGAGCTAACGCTGATTGTGTTTTTTCCAGGTTTTAGTGTCATGATGACCTCTGCCACCTTCCAAACTTATGGCCCACACCTTAATTTTAGTGCAACGTTGTACAAGTACGTTAACATCACTACTCCTTTTGGTAACAGTTCGATACAGCTACCCCTAGGATTTAACTTCTACAGCAAGATTCTAACCTTACAAATGCATGTATATATATATATATATATATATATATATATATCTCCGACGCCAAACACAGAAAAGTTTTAAAAAAACTTCGAAAATCGACGATCTTGACACTTCACTAGTAAAACGACAGCCATGACACTACAATATCGTGGCTACGTTCGTGCGTACCAAACGACAGTACCACCACCCAATTTCCCTAAATCACCTGGAGAACATTGACACCGCACAAGCATGGTTGAATTCATTAAAAAATGGACTTTTAACTACTACTAACCTAGTAACACCCTCGCTACGCCTTCGCGCAAGATTCGGGTCAAATTCATTAAAAAAATTAACGTTTAATTCCTTCTAACTTAGCAATATTTGCTTGGGATGAAATTCATTAAAACAATTAACGTCCATACGCGGTTCATGCTGCAGTAGAGGGTTGGTAGTGTCCGCAGCAGCTGAATTAGTTGCCAACTTCATTGTTTATATCGTGCAACATAACCTAAGATGTGCTTAAAAATCGTGTTTGTTTCTCGTCGGTTTCACCAACATTGCATTAATTTTCTTTACCTCCGGCCACCTAATTGTGTTCTGTGAATAATTCTCTACCTGCTGATACCAAAAACGTGCTCTCAAAACGTCGTTTCCCAACGGGCACCTATATCGAACAATTACCCTCCTTTCCTTGGTAACTGCTTCAATATCATGCCCGCGATCAGGTCAAATCCGGGAACTTTTTGTGGATTAAGATTGGTTTTGATTTCTTCCATGATTTTCTTGAGAGTAACCATCAGAATTATTTTTTCATGCATCCAATACATGCCACCAAAAACTTTTCATGGGCCTCATTATGACACTGTTAGGTGGATAGGTACTAAGCTAAAAGGCTGCTTTTCAAACAAAAGGAAAACACATTAATCAGAAAACAGTTTATCTTGTTCGTGAAATAAATACATTATTGTATAATGTTCTTTTATTAGTTTGGGGTTTTCAATATTTAAATTGTTTTCTTGGTTCTTTTCCCAAGTTTCGCATTTTTATCAGTCTTCTTTTGATTATACTCTTGTCATCATTCACCATTCACTAGTGTTACGGCACTGGGCATCTTTTCATTTTTTCTGTTACTGTCAGCCTACATTTTCTTCTTCTGGCCAAAACCGCGCTCTCTCGAGTGGATTGAGGATGGAGTGATCTTAAAAAGATTCATAGAACGCCTCTACCATCTTATTTTTAATTTTATTGTGAGTTTTTTGTTTACCGTTTTAGTTAGATAACTGTGCTGATTTTGCTACACCTTTAATTCTGGAGACTTTTCATCTTCCTTTTCGGCTTCATTTGGAATAGGTTTTGGCAACATTCTTAAGACACAACCTAGAGAATTTCACGTTCTAATTATTTGAATATTTAAAACTTTAACTTTATTATTGTCCATGTTTTTATTATTATGTTTTTTCTGTAGGAGCCTGAGTATGTTGAAGTTTATGAGAATCGCTACTGGAAGAACTTTCATTAAGCACTCTTTGTTGAACAAATGAGGATTGAGGATGTATTAACAGACTTGTCTAATAAATAATAATTTCAGCATTTTAGATGATCCACCGTTATTATTATCATCAGTTTTTCATTGTTACATAGTAAGTGCTAATTTATCTGTTTCAAGCTAAAGGTATCTGTTTTATTTTATATAGAAAAAGACTTTTCAATGTCATCTACGTCTAGCATTTCCAGGGTGACATTTGGCATTTCAAAGAATTTCTCTTCGTTAATTAAATTCTCGATATTTTCCATTGGATAGTTCCTTACTGAGGTTTGCTTGATTTTTTCTAGACGTCTAATAGTCTTATCGCATATGCAACTAGTCCAGTAATCTTAAAGAGATTGTTGCTAAAACTGTTCCAGGTCAATTCTAAAAATATCAAATGATCTTCAGTCATATGCGTTTGTTTTTGAAGTTGTCTGATGGTTGTCATCCTTGTCTGAAAAAACCATTCACCACTTCGGGATTGCATAGGTACAATTCTCATTTCATCAATGCATTTTGAATAACTGTCGTAGTCAAACGATCTCTTATGGCTGCTTCCTAGTATAGGAGCAAAGTCACGTCTTCTTAAAGTTTCGTATTGATTTTTAGCCCTCTATGAAATAACTTGTTCTTTCCATTCAGTGCATTTGGATATAATGAGACTTGAATAATTTCATTTTCTATGCAAAACTTAGATACTACAGTAAATAGGATCGGAATCTTTTCATACCGGAAAATTAAACATCACCGGGTGCTATTGTCCCTGTAGCATTGCTATTTTTGAGTACAGTAGAATATTCTTTCTCGTTGCCGTTTAGGGTCGCATATAGTGTTTTCTAACCCTTTGGAGCTAGAACTTTATTTCTATTTGGACTAAGAAAAAACGCTGACGCTTCAGCCTTAAATATACATTTACGATCTTTGAGAATGTTGCACAAATAATCGCTAATTTCCAAGAACCATTTTCTTATTTGAGTTTTACTCACTGATGATCTACTCATAGTTAAATTTTGAAGAGTTTAAAGACTAATTTCGAAATGTCGTTGAAGAAAACTTTGGTACCACTTTCGTCTTCAAACGACATTTATGATCTTTTTATTTAGATTTTACCCAATAGAACAATAGATCTTCTTTTTGAGAAAAAGTAGTAGCTTGGCCCATTTCTCTTGATTTGGGTTGCATGCGTCTTGTCAAATTTCCATGCCTTGCCCTACTGTTTTATAATTTAAAACGGATAATATTCACTAACACAATGCTTTTGCCTTACGAACCATCCTGGAAACTTTTCGATGGCCATTAATAGTAGAAGTTTGTACTGCTTGGAAACTCAGACAGTACTTGGGGTACTGTGTATATCATTTATAATGACGACAGGTTCAAAAAAGCTGCGCTGAAAATTCAGTTACTCAATTAAGCAACAGTTGTAGACTGTAACAGCCGTCGAGTTTGGGTAACGCATCAAATACAACTTAAACGTAGCCGTGTGATGTAACGCAAGCTTATGCTCATGTTTACTTTCATTCTAATTGTGCAAACAGTTTTGATTAGTGAATACGTTTTTAAATTATAGTCTTTGGTGGAACACCTGTTGATGTAAACACATCTTAGACGTGGTGATATAAACATCGTTCAGATTTAATTTTAGAGCAAAACTTTCTTTGTTGGCTTTTATTTCCAAATCTCTCTAAATCTTTTATATCCAATAACCAAGACTATTCAAAACATTACAACCTACAACAGCATGAATTTCAATCTACCTTGACATAACTCAATATTCTAGAACAAAAGATATGGATACATCAGGTCCTGACATGCATTCACTATCATCTAGACTAGAAAAATGGAGGGAGATTATCACTTATTTACATTGATGCACCTTTCAAATCAAATCGGAATTTGTTGCATTGTTCCTCAAAAAAATTATTGTTTACTCCCGTGGGCAATCTCATCACAGTTATCGATGATGACACGCGTAATAGAAGGTAAGTAAATGCTATTACCATTATCGTCGTTTTAATCAATGCGCCACCTAAGCGCATTCAATTCATTTTCAGTTCAGTTTAATTCTAGTTCTTTATAAGTATTGAAGATGTTATTCGACGGAAGGAGCTTTATTCGCATTTGAAAGAAGGTTGATAAGATGCCAGCAAAACGGAAGCCGTGGAAGTATTTAAAAAGTATACAAAACAAAGGTTGGCTGCAGTGTGATTGTTTTTTGGCCAAAGAAGAAAGTTCAGTTATGGTTAAGTTACACAACTTTGTGACAGTGCTGTTTAGAAAGTTGAAGGAATACCATCATACCCATCAAAGATTTGTAGAGGACAGTGTTGTTTGGCTAAACGAAGTTGTAATCATATCCAGCAAACGTGATAGAATTCCATCGACTTTCATTGGAGGGCGGCCATCATTAGAATTTAATAAAAGTTCAACAAGAACTAAACAAAGAAAAGCGAAGAAGATAGTTGGTGAGCATGCTACTGATGAACTTGCAACTGCCCTCGAGATCAGCTTTCAAAAGGCGGGTAGAAGGAACGCGACGGAATCGTATTCTCTTCCAAACATAAACGCATTTTTGGATAAACCCTCGATTAAATCATCTTCGGAAATTAGACTACAATTGGACTGCAAATGGAGGATAGATGGGAGTGGATCCCAAAGTAATTATAAGCAAACGTTCGAAGAGGAAGGAAACAATGACAGCAATATTTTTGAAAGGTCTTTAGTACCAATTCAGTTGCATCACAAAGAAGGTAACCAACAGATCTTCTTGTGGAACAATGGCCGTACCTCTTCTATCCGTTTTTGCTGTCCTGTAAAAATACAGTTCACAAAAGAAACTAAGAAAGTAATAACAGAAGGATATCGAGTTGTAGAAGAACAAACAAACAAGCAAAATAAACTTTGGCGATAAATGCATAACCATTTCCAATAATTTATATAAAAATCATGTTTTATTTATTTGTAAAGCGAGCCCAAAAGATTTTAACGAGTTGGACGTTTTGGAAAAACCTTTCAATGTTGATTTTGAAATGTTGCTCCATATATCATACAGAATTAATGTACAAGATTGGAAAATGAACAGCGAACAATGTTTGAAGCGAGAAAGCAACTCGTGTAATTCAAATTTAAAAGCGACATTGGGCTTTTGGTGCCTGGTTTTGGGAAGAGTTAGTTTCCGATTCTGAACCACTGTGAGGCGACCGTAAGTCTATGTCATTAAGTATAAGAAATTGAGAGCGCAATTATAGTAAAAGTAAGCTAATAGACATACATAAAAAACCTGGTGTGCCTAAAATTCACTGGCCGAGTTCACAGTACATATGTAGGTGATTTCAGGTAGGATTTTTGATGCTTAATTACGTCATAAACTGTATGGTATACAGGAAGATGTCAGATACAGTTTAACATTTCTTTCGTTTTTGTACTAGTATGACGTATATAAGTGACTTCAAACACTCATCTTTTTGAGTGGTCTGTTAGGGGATTACGGCAGACCAAATTTTCTTATCAGTACTAATCGACCTCATGGTAATTTTACCTTTCATGTGTACCTTATGACGTAGCTAAACTGTCAGAAATCGTACCAAAAGTGCCTTATTTACTTTGAAGCCGGTATACCAGGCTTTTCAAATACGTCAACTCTCCACTTTTATTACAAACACAATGTTTTTTTGTACTCGATGACGTAGAGTAAACTACGGTCGCCACTTGGACTATAATGAAGTGTCTAAGAATAACAAGCTACAAAGCTGAACAACTATGAACGTTACACGCCTGTCGGGTCGCAATGATGTGAATACATTTAGTTTTACGATTGCTTTGTGATTCTCTGCAGAAGCCCAGATATGTAATAAAGTGAAAAATGACATTTTATCCTGTATTATTTTTATTATACAATAAACAGAAAAAAAAGCTTGAGACTTAAGATTTATTATTTATAAATCTTATAATACTGACAATAATAAAATGATAAATCGGGAATCGTTAGTTCCAAGGATTAACTCAATAAGTTAAGGATTACCAACAATATCTATCCGCACAAATTAAATTTCAGTTAGAAGCGTCCTTCAAGTTTCTCATAAAATATTTATCACGTTAAAGCACAAGACACTTTCTAATTTATTATTAAACGATGAACTTAAAACAAAAGAAGCAATTTCCAAATCCCATACTAATTAAGAAAGATTTACTGATATTGTTGTTGTTTACTCATTTCTGTAAGTACAGATGTATGTCAAAAAAGAAGATTGATGTTTATTTGTCTGACTGGATTTTATGTACCAGCATAACAATAAACATAAGCTATTACATACATGTTAATTACATTCAGTTGATGCTACCTGGATTTAAATGCCAACAAAGCGAATTTTAAATGCATTCTGTTTACTTTACACACTCATTATACACCGCACGTACATTTACAAGAATTTGTTTGTATAGGCACTGCTAATACATGAGTTTTAGTTTAATCTTAATTCTTTAGAAGTACTCAGTTATTTAAACAGAAAAGTTTTAATTATGTTTGAGGAATGTTGCTAAAATAAAGAATTTTAATAGTGGGAGTATACGTTTAATTATTGTAATCGACTTTAGATAGGTGAACTGTAACAAGGTCGTTATGGTAAAAAGCCTTTGTATTTTTATGTACATAAAACGTCAATCTCATTTTCTTCTAATAACAACCGTTGTTTTTGTAAAATGATAGAATTTAAGCTATCTGAAAAAGAACAATACCCAAATTAGATCTACTTGGTGTTCTTCCCACTTTGTTATTGAACATTAATTTTATTATGAAATATTTTAGTTGCGGATCGATATTCCATCAGAAATCCAGATAACGGTTTCTGTAAATTTCTAAAAATATAGTTTGATCGTATCACTGTGTTATGCAAACATTTTGTAAATCGTTATCCTACTTGCAAATTAATATTGGTAAATTACAGCCTACGTGAGATTTTCTGTACTGATAGCAACATTAAGCAACTTCACTACAGTAATGAAGCTAATGATAGTTACGCTATTAAACAATCTGTTATAAGCTAAACAATAAATTTGTTTAATACGGATAATTGATTTACTTAATGCATGCAAATATGATTATAATAATTATGAAATGTTACGAGAAAAATAAATAATAATAATAATTGTCGTCGTTTCGTATAACTTCTCAAAACCATTCAGTTTTATGCTGTATTTGAACTTAGGTCGTAAATCAAGTCGCTATAATGTAATTAGTAGCTTTTTCAACTGATTATTGACGGTAAATACCAAGAAATAACAGAGAAAGATCCTTTACGGATTGTATTTATGACCTGTAAATCAATTTATGCCATAGGACCACTGTCGCAGATTCAATATCTGAACTTTTTATCTGTTGTTACGACTTAACTGTTAACAATGGGAATTATTTCGTATACACTATGGCGATTTTTATATTAATAATTCTAACTTTGTTTCCTTAGTTAAAAAATTACTGGCTAGGCCTCTCTCTCTCTCAGTTATCATCATATCAAATGGTCTAATACTGTCTAAGTCCTTTACTTTTTTTGTCTTCATTGGCTCGTGACGTTAAGATGATAGCATCTTTCAAGACACTACAAGACCAGAAAGTCTGGAAGGTTACTTTGGCAACATTGCTCCATAAAGTGTCTTGACAAGCTTCTAGTAAGGAATCATGAAAAGCTATTGCTCTCCCTAAAATCCACTTTATTGTAAAGAACTAATTGTGTATACACTATCTCTTGCTTGCAATCGTATAAGTAGTTCTCTTAAATCATCTTTCACTTGACTTAATGTTATTTAGTTAATTAGCATAGACTCTATTACGAAATATTCGTTTCTTCAGACGAACATAACATTTTGGTTAACGAAAGTATGAATTTATGCAGATCAACGTTTCAGTATTTATACCAGAAGTGCCTAAAAAACATCTTAAAATTAATATTTCTTAGGAGTTTGTTTTAGACTGTTGATTGTAAGCTTAACTGGTTTGTCTAGGAAAGAACTGTAATACATAGCCTCTGCTTCCTTAGATCTAACAGAACGAAAAATTAACATGCATTGAGGACTAATTGTCGGAGTGTTGTTAACCCTTCTAATTGGGATGACACGATGCTCACTAGGTCGTGGATTCTTAGTCAAATACTTAATACAATAAACCTCTAGAAAAAACTGGACTGCTTGTAACAAGTTACCGTTACTTTTCATCAATAGAGTTTAAATTTCATTTCAACAGACACGATAATCTTTATAATTTCCAGGTACTATTGATTCCATATAACGCTTAAGAATAGAACTCTATAAGAACAGTAGGCCACCACTCCCGGTAAATTCTTGATTAAACCAACTTCAAGAAATCACTTCAACAATCTGCTTTCTTGCAAAGAAATTTCATAATAAATTCAATTTATTTGGGCTGATTGAATTTTATGGAAACTAGGCTAAAGATCCTACAAGAATAACGAAAAGTTACAGAAGAAAAAATGAGAATAACACTCACCAAAGTTACAAATCGTCTTTTGTGTGTTTAACCGTTAAATTAAGCACTAGTAAACTGAAATTCCCGTGCGGGGTTGTGGATAGGGAAATGCCTTCCAGAATTTCTTTCCGGGAAAATAAAATACTCGGGGCAAACCAAAACTAGTTTGGTCTCGGGAAGCAGCGAGGCCAGTACTGAATTAATACCAAAGATGAATGATGTCGGCAAGGATTAATATCAGATACTTCTGAGCAGAGTTGTATCAGCGATATGGTCAGAACACTGCGATGCGGAAGGCAAGAGGAACCATAGTAAAATCATTATGGCCACTACAAACTTAGAAACGGCCTTCAGTTCCGGGCACTCCTTCAGTGGAGAGAGGGTGCCAAGAATCATCCGCGCGAATAAAACATTGATTACAACAAAAAGAAGAATTGGCACATGGAATGTACAAAGTGCGTATCAATCAGGAAAGGAAATAAAAAGACTTCATATAGACATATTGTGCTGGAATGAGACCAGATGGCCTAATAATGGAAGAATCGTATCCGAAAACACTATATACATGATTAGGGCGATATTACAACAAAAAACAGAAACGGTGTTAAGGTGATCCGCAGAAAGGAAATAGTTGGTGCCGTTATTGGTTTTCTCCCGATCTCAGACTGAGCGGCGTTATTGAAAATCACACAAGATGTGCCTCCATATCAGAATGCACAGAACAAGAAATTGAACACTTCTACGAAGAACTTAATAATGCATTAAAGACTACAAAAAAAGAAGTGACTATAATTATGAGCGACTCTAATACAAAAATGAGGAAGGGTGCAGCTGAAAGTATAATAGTAAATAGAATATGGACTTGACTCACAAAACGATAGAGGTGACCGTCTGATTCAATTCTGCCAGGGAACAGACAATGTAATCATGAACAATCAATTTAAATTACCAAACAGATAGCAGATAGCCCACAACGAATAATTGGAAATCAAATTGATTATATCCTAATAAATAAAAGACATCGTAATGCAATCACCTCGACGAAGACCTATCCTGGGGCTGACATACGCTCTCACCACGTTTTACTGTTGGCAGAAATTAAACTGCCCATGAGAAAAGTTCAGATCTCGAAATAACATAAAATGGACACACAGAAACTAAAACAGGATGACAATGAACAAGATAGAGGAGAAAATAACTTGATATTGATTCAATGTGGAATGAAGTGAAAAATACTCTCGTAACAGCAACAAGGAATAACCTCAAGCAAGAAAGAGAAGTAAGAGAACCTTGGTTGACAAGAGCAGATTTTGAAACTCATGGAACAAAGACGAAGATATAAGAAGAGGGACATGAGAACTACAACAAGTTTTACAAGAATCTTTAGAAGATGTAAAAACTGCCAAAGACAACTAGCTAGCAGAAAAATGTCTTGAACTCGAAATCTTAGAGAAAAAACACGACATATTCAATTTTCACTAAAAAATATATAGAAAACAAGACAGTCCGGTACAATACTTCAGAAACACGACAACATATTGTTGCATTTTGACAAAAACGTGTATTTATTTTCAATATTTATTTATACTTAATTTATTACAATTTATTTCCAGTATTTATTTACACTAAATTATTTATTTATTTATATACAGAAGAATTTATTTATCACTAATTAACATTTATTTCGTTCTTAGCTACTAGCTGATTGACTGTAGAACTGCCTTCTTCTCGGTTAACGCCGCATTATATTCGTTTCCGCGTGGTTCGTGATGAGCCCAGAAAGTTCTCGTCCCTTCTGGAACATTCGACGGTGGAACAGTCTCGATAGTTCGAGATTTCTCCGGCACATTCGATCAGCTTGTTCGAGACTGTTCGGGACTTTTTCTAGAATATTCTAGGGGTGGCGTGTTACAATATTATTTGACACGAAGGAAAAATTAAAGTTTTGAAATTATTGGAAGACGAAGAAATTGAAATTGTAACATAACTTTTTAATCGAATAAATGAAGTCGGCAAGCTACCCGAAGATTGGCACCTTTCTGTGTTTATTCTGTTACCAAAATCACCAAACGCCAAGAAATGTGAGCACCTTAATGAGCCACGCGTTGAAAATCTTCCAGAACATAATCCCTGCACGCATATCTATAGGAAGGGCATTGCTGATACGCAGTTTGTGTTTTGCAACGGTCTTGGTACGAGATAAGCGCTCTTTAGCATCCAAGTATTAACACAAAGAGCGAGAGATATCAAAGCCGATGACTTTGAAAAGACCTTTGACAGAGTCCTACGCGAGAAGCTGATCGAAACTCTACGAAACTCATATATTGACGACAGAGATATAAGAATAATATCTAATCTCTAAAAAAATAGCGAGCAATAGTTCGCGTGGACGATCAGCCGTCCTAGGAATTTCTAGTACAAAAAAGAGTAATACAGGGTTGCATACTCTCTCCCCTGCTGTTGAACGCGTATTCATAACAACTATTTCAAGAACCTCTAGAAGGAACAGAAGATGGGATAACCATCAACGGTTAGGTAATATGCTGACGACACGTTATCAGTAAGAACTATGAAATGAAACTTAATAGCAAGAAGACACATATCATGATCATAATTAAAAATCAAGTTATCAACGCAGAGTTCAAGGCAGGCAATGATAGTCTGAAGAGAACAGACAAAATAACATACTTGAGATGTAACATCATAGACACCTGGGACCACATACGATATGAGATTAAGTGCAGAATTGACAAAGCAAGAGGAGCATTCAACCACCTTAGGAAGGTACTATTCCATCTGAATTTGAATCTAAATATCCGTCTTCGAGTTCTCCAATGTTACGCGTTCTCCGTTTTTTTTTTGTATGGTATGATGGCAGAGACACTCACTGACCCCTCTAGCCGGCGACTGCAAGCTTTTGAGATGTGGTGTTATCGCCGTATGCTGAGAATATCCTGGATACACCAGGGATCAATGATAGTGTGATTTAACGTCTGCAAAAAGAACCGGTAATTATGAATACTGTGAAGGAGAGAAAGCTGGCATACTTCGGACACGTTATGCAGAATATCGACAAGTATCGATTACTACAAGTGATACTGCAAGGAATGATCGAGGGAAGAAGGGGATCAGGGCATCGCCGATTATCTTAGCCTAAAAACCTTTGGCAATGGACCGTAATGACAGCAACAGACGTGTCAATAAAATAATATGGGGAGAGGAGAGGCACCTTAAAAAGAAGAAGAAAAATTGACATTAAACCTAACTGACACGAACTTTTAAGTCTATACAACGCAATTTAAGGCTTAACAATTATTCTGTTTGCAAATTTATTATTTTTTTTATTGACATTTGGACCATCAGATCCTACCATAATTAATTTATCAACTGCAAGTCCTGCATTTGCTATTGATTTTAGTAACAGACAAGAAGCAGTATCACTCTGGATTTTCAGTACTAACAAAAAAAAGTCTAAGTGACTGACTATTGCTTTATTTTTAGTTTCTGAAAAATATTGTACTAAAACTTGCAGTTCTTTGACTTTTGCTGCATCTACTGTTTCATCAAATAAAATCAAATAGTAGTACAATGCACCAATATCATTAATCAACATAATTCTAAAATATGGACCGAAGGCCTCGGCCACACTTTTTGTGTCCCATATAAAAATCAACATTTGTATCTGGAAACACGACCTTAAGAATTTCCTCTATTTGATCACACGATGCTGCGGAGAAGTTGAACTGTACTACATTCTAAGCCCACAAAATCTGAGCTTTTATAGACAGTTCTTTCTTCTTCTTCATGCGAATAAGCCTAGTTAGGACTACGCAAGCACTTAGGAGTTTTGGTTGGCTTTTCTTTATGTCCATATTTCTTTCATTCTCGAGTCATGAGTTTTTTTCTCTCTTCCGTTCAAGTCGCTCCCGTCTTCTTTTACGGTCTTCCCTCTTAGTCAACTTGCCATTGATGCACTTTGGATCTAAGGATTTCTCTTTGTTGGATATCGTCTTCCGTGATTCCTACTAGTTTTAGATCATTTTTGATTTCCCCGATCCAATTCATGGTCTCAGTGTTTGCTGTACTTCCGTTTCCATAGAATTCAACAATTTTTTTGGTGAGTCTATCTGTTTGTGCCATATACTACTTTGGTGCGCTTTTCTTACAGGCCATGTATTCTGCTTTTTTTCAAATGATATTTGAAGACCAATTTTTTGTGCCGTTTCTGTTAAAAGTTCACTCTGTTCTCGAGCTGTTATGATGTCACGGGCTAAGATTGCTAGATGATCTACAAAAGCAAGACAGTCTACCTCTAATATTCCTTTCCTTCTGGCTAATGCGATCGGCCAATTAATTTTAAGGATCGATGTTTGCTTGCGCCACTCTTGTATTACTTGCTCCAGTACGCAATTGAAGAGCAACGAGGAGAGTCCACCTACTTGTCTGAGTCCTGTTTTCATTAAAAAGGGTTCCAAAATTGAGATTTGAAATCTAAGCCTTGTTCCTTCAGGATTTAAAATAGTGATTAACGATCGATTGAGTCGTAAGCTTTTTTAAAATCCACAAATGTGCAGACTAAATTGCTACCATAAATTCTTTACTGTCTTAGGATTAGTTTCAGATTAAGTATTTGTTCTGAGCATGATCTGTGGTTGTGCTCTATCAAGAAAACATTGGGATAAGATTCTGTATGTAACTGCTATTGGTGATACACCTTCTTAATTATTTACATCCGTTCTATCTCCTTTTGCAATAATTTTCCAATCCTCTGGAATTTACTCTGTTTGCCAAACGTCTTGCATTAGTCTGGCGATTTCGTTCACAGTTTTTAGCCCTGCTGCTATTAATATTTCTGCTGTAATTCCATCGTCACCAGATGCTTTGTTGGTCTAGAGCTTTTTAATTTGGTTGACAATTACCGCCTTTACTTGGTGGTAAGGAATTCGGGTTTATTTCTTTGGGTTCTTCATATGGAAATCGTTGTGTTGATTTTGAGCAATTAAGGAATTTTTCAAAATACTTAGAAAGTTCCCTGCACTTTTCTTGATTGTTACGTGCCAACTTTCCGTCTTCTTTTTTAAAGCATAAACTCTGTGGTTGATATCCTGTAATTTTAGTTTTGAAGGTTTTACCTGTAAAAATTTCGTGTACTGTTCTTTTGGAAATCTGCCTCGATATCTAGTAACTGACTCTTTTCAAATGTTCTTGTAGTCTGTCTCATTAATTTGGCTGACTGTTTTCTTGCTACCAGGAATGTTTTGTGATTGATTTCAGTTTTTTACTATTCCAGTCGATGTATGCTTGGTATCGCAATTTGATTGCTTCTTCGCATTCCTCATTTCACCAAGGGTGTTTGCTACTTTTCGGTAGTGGGATTAGTCTTTGTGATGTTGCAATTAATTTGGTTTTGAGTTGATACCAGTTTTCTGCCCGTTTTCTGTCTAATTCCTCTGTGAATAATGGTTGGAGGTTGGATTTTATTGTTGTCGAATTTTGAGATTGTTGACTTCTTTATAATGAATTTCTTAGGTCTTAACTTTAGTTTAATTCTCGTCAGGTAGTGATCTGGATTTATATCTGCAGCTTTTCTAACTTGAACATTTTTAATTTTTCCATGGTTTGAATAGCTACATGGTCGATTTGAAGCTCACCCATGATTGAGTTTGGTGCTCGCCGTGCATTTTGTTTTGATGGTTTTTTTAAAAGTGTGCCGACATGATTTTGAGGTTGAATATTCTATTTGAGCCCGTTCTTTCATTGAATACAAATAACTTTTACTGAATCTTCAATGTTGGATGCAGAGGGGATTCCTAAACTTAAATCAACTGTGATGGATTCAGTTTCTGTTTACCATTGTCTTGATGAGCTTTATAAGCAGCATGCTGTGTTATTGCTTGACAACTTACAAGTGAAACAGCAAAACGAAAACAAACTCACAAAATATAAGCAGTATAATCACCCAACTTCGAGCATCATTCATTTCTTTCCAACCACTGTTCGTGCACTTTGCAATTTCAAGGCATTATTCCAGATTAAGATACACCGAATAATTAGTAAACACTGCGCCATTACGGTGCACATTTGACAGCTAACCAACCTAACCCACATGGGTACGATAGGAAACCTGCGCGTGACGTACCCTGGGGGTACTACTTATCTCTCTCTTTCTTATTCATTATAAACCATATTGCTCATCCTTTATCAATCTCTAGGTTATTCTAATTTATTAATACAATACTTCAATTAATAAAGATGAGAGGATACGTTTATAATTGATGAGAAAGGGATAAATTGTTGTACCCCCAAGGTGTACGTCGTCGGTTTCAAATGATTCAAACAAGCTTCATTCATTGTCCCATATGCAACGTACAGGGCGTACAAGAGATTTTTATCATTTTGTTTTTATTTGTTATAGAGAGCTAGAAACGTTTTACAAATAAATAATACATAACAAAAATTAGAAAAAAATTCAAATTAAGTGAATAAAGTGAAAATTTTTCTATTAAGTGAACAGAAGTCAATTGATTCAGAATTAAGTCAATATAAGTGAAAAAGTAAATCTTGCTGTCCCACAAGAAATTATTCAAATAGAATAAACATTTGATACACTGTTTATTGGTCTCAGAATTGGGTTAAGGTAGTAATTTCCAAACCGATTCTTTCTTCGAAGTGACAAAGATGACTAATTGAGACTATTACTATTATGATCTTTTTATTCAAACATGCTCAATAGAGAACTGGATACGCAGTTTGAGATCTAGGAAATTCTATTCTGGGAAATTTCCGTTATTATAATAAAGCGAAAGTGAGAACAGCTGAATCAACATCGGTCGGAGGCTTTTGAACTAGATGAAATGTACATAGGCAGATTTAGTCCCGACAAAGATAATGGTGTTCTGGAAAAGGCTTGAATCCGTCTAATTAAAGAGATTATATGATCCATGTGTCTACAGCTCATTGAAAAAATCTTCTCTCCCATGGAAGATGTCAAATTGATAGTTGAAGGTCACAACAGAAAGTAACGGCTATAAAGCGAGAATTCTGCTTTTTACAACCATCAATTAATGAAGGCAAATAAAGCAAAAAATTTAAGATACCTGAACTTATAATCGTCCTTGTAATTATCTACGTACCACAGTCAAGCTTTCCTGATCACCAGTAAGTTAAAGTTGGTTATCGGACTGAAACTTGAATTATTGATTCGGAATCTAAATTGGAACAATCAGTGCTTAGCATCCGTAAACTGTTACAAAAGGGAAGCAGCTAAAACTGATAATATCTAATTGCCCGGTAATGAATCTTCAAATCGTCCCATGAATTTATCATTAAATCGCAATTCTTTTAATCTCTATAAGTGGTTATTACTTTACAAAACAATGTAACTGTGTGGTTGCGGCAGTTAATTTTTACTAAAATCATTTTACGAGGACGTAAAATGAACAACGAAACGTATCTTCATTTATTGTTTTATTTCTTTGCGTTACTCGCAATCCTTCAGTTATTTTATTATTATAGGAAATTGAAGAAGTGTCTGTTTACGTGTAAAAACCTATCATTAACTCTTTTTTCAGTTTTTTCATTTATCCAAAAAACTTACATATTATTATTACATTCGCAAAAAAAATAACTTAGCATACAATATGCAGATTGTACAAATAATTTCGTATTTCTCACGTTCAACTACGGTTTGCTGATTATTATAATTCCCCCTCAAACCGAACTACATAATAAGATATTTCATTTCGAATTCCCATACGTAATAATTTTGCGGTAAGACTATTTGCATATTCCAAACATTATCTTTATGATCTTTATAAGGAAATATCTCTTTTCCTACAAATAACTATAAAGTGCGATTTTTATTACTAGATTATAGTAATAATTAAGTTGTTGAACAGACGATTACCATCTTTATTATTGGAACGTAGGAAGAGGATGATTCGACTTTTATTTATTTATGTGAAAGGTAGTTTAGCTTCTGAATCCCAAACATAAAATTTGTTAAGATTCGCCTTTTTATACATTTTCGGTCAAATTAAAATAACTCCTAAACAAACCCTAATTGCCTACAGCATCAAAGCTATAAATTCACAAGGATTCTTCCCAGAAAATTATTTTCTAAAACAAAATTAAAAATAATGGGTCTATTAATTCTCTCGTATATTTACTAAAACGGTAGGGGGATGACAGGTTATTATTGTGAAAGACAAACGTGTGCGCATATACACACACACACGAGCCGTATAGATTGCCCATTTAAAAGTGGCCCAGATCCACCACAGCTGACCGTTGACCCTAAATGTGTATCGGAATGGGCCCGGTCGTAGCGTTTACGCACTACCCAGGGCATCATAAATTTAAACGTTTACTATGCCAGGACACGCTACCCCGTATCAGCTGCACCCTATCGCGAGATTTTAGCCGCTTTTTTGTTGGTTATACAAGGAAAAAGTCCATGCGAGAGAATTTAAAAATATCCAACTAGGTTTGTAAAATAACAGTGGAAGTGATAAAGTTTGTACCTTAAGGAGGTTGTTAAACGTTTCAAAATACAATTAAATGACACGCAATGTTTTTGTTCGAAATTTTTGTTTGCGTTTCGTTAGATTTTAAATAGGTTAAATTGGTTTGCCTGCGCTTCTTCTGGGTGTCAGAACCTCATATTAAATAATTTCTTCTTTTTTTTTATTGGAAGGAATTTTCTGTTAAAGGTCACAAAATTATCATGTAACCCCAACAAGGTTATTTTCTCACATTTTTAAATTTTTTTTGCCCTATATTTGAAGATATTCTTCCTTATAATTAACGATTATCCCCAAGGTAAAGGTAGTCTACATGTCTAGACTGATTTTGAACTTTCGAAGTTTGTTAACATTTAAAATGCAACTAATTAGCCCCCTTTTCCATAAAGTTAATTTCTCTATTTAATTTTTATAGTATCTAACAGTAAGAGCAGTATAATTGTAATGAAGCAAGTTTTTAATAGAAATGTCAAAGAAACTATCTTTGAAGGCAAAACTAAACTGTTTAAATACGTTTTCAACGAGGTTATTCTTTACCACAGTCCAAAACAGATTAATGAGTTTTAAACCTTGTGCACGAAAAAATAAATAAAATGTATATATGTTACCGGCCAAACCCGATTTCAGGACAAACTAGTTTTGCCTAGGCTAAACTAGTTCGACCTAGCCCCAGTAGGAAAAATTAGTTTAGGCTAGGCCAAACTAGTTCATCCTAATATAAGTACGCACATACCCAGGATAAACTAGTTTGGCCTAGTCTAAACTAATTTTGTTAAGTCGAAAGTAATTGAGCGACATGTCAGGACTTGTACATGCGGGAATTCCCGAGTTTCGCCCGGCGCCGCTCTTCGCTCGCCCGTACGTCGCTTTAAACACTCAGTGCCAGCCGTCCGTAACGTATTTAGTGATTTTTATGATTAGTTTAGTGGCTGCAGTTTAAAAATAAAGGTTTAAGTCTTAAAGTACATTGCAAGTTTACTTCTTTTTCACTATGGATGAACCTACTTCAAGTCGACAAGCAGATCAAAAACAATGGAGGGAAAAGTTTTTTGACGGAAGTTTTACAAAGTGAAAATAAAAAGTCGTCTCATTATAATGTGTTATCATCAGACCAATATTTGAAACTCGTTGAACAAGTTGAAGATGCAGAAAAATGTGAAAAGAAAACACCATTACAACAAAGAAGATTGAAACGATTTGCTGTGCTAAAAATCGGGGATGTGAAAAAACTGATTGCGCGAACTGAAGGTAATATAAAATATTATCTTTCATCCGATGAACTTTATGATGTTATTGACGCAGCTCATGTGGCTGTCGGCCACGGTGGCCGTGACAGAATGTTAGCCGAGACATCAAAAAAATATGCCAATATTACAAAAGAAATGATAAACCTCTATTTATCTATGTGTAGTGTCTGTCATCGAAAGAAAACAAAGAAGAAAAGGGGATTAGTTTCTAAGCCTATTCTACATTCAGAAATGAATAGTAGGTGCCAAGTGGATCTGATCGATTTTCAGACACAACCAGATGGAAATTTTAAATTTATTATGGTTTACCAAGACCATCTAACGAAATTTGTTTTGCTACGCGCATTACAATCTAAGAGAGCAACAGAGGTAGCCTACCAGTTGAATGATATATTCCTAACTGTAGGAGCGCCGTGCATTCTACAGTCTGACAACGGTAGGGAATTTGTCAATAATGTCATAAGTGAGCTAGCTAGTCTTTGGCCAGAACTCAAAATTGTGCACGGAAAACCCAGGCACAGTCAAAGTCAGGGATCCGTTGAACGTGCAAATCAAGATATTGAGAATATGATAGGTTCTTGGATGAAGGACAACGTTTCAACGAAATGGTCAGAAGGCTTGAGATATGTCCAATTCATGAAAAACCGTGCCTACCATTCAGGGATAAAACAATCGCCTTACAAAGCATAATTTGGAATAGAACCCAGAGTGGGACTTTCGACTTCCTCTTTGCCGGAAGAAATCATAAAAGATATTCAGGATGAAGAAGACTTGAAAAAGGTAATCGAAGAAGATTGCAATGTTAATCTGACAGAAGACAGTGATGATAACGTTGAAGAAGTAACCAAGACGAAGTTTGTTCATTTGAAAATGAAATTCAGAAAGCTAGAAAAACTGCAGCAGAAAATCTTGTTAAACAAGCAAAGAAAATGAAAGCTACTTCTGACAAGTCTCATCCACCTGCCAACATTGGAGATAATGTGACTATACCGATTCCAGATGTTGACAAAGGCAAAGGTGATCTGAGAAACATCATTGGAGTTATTCTTCAGACAAATGACGAAGGTTTTTACAAAGTTGGAACCAAACATGGTGTACTTGAGAAACTATACTGCAGGTTTTGTTTTTTCTTATTAAATTATTTATCTTTCTTTTTGGAGCATTCATATTCTAAAGTAATATATTTTCTTTCAGATCAGAATTCGACGTTTGCAATCAAGCTTTTTTAGAAGTTGCAGATGTGAACCAAGGCTCTGAAATATCATTATGGACTGCAGCTACGAGACATTCAGTTGGATCAGGCCAAGGTTTTGTGAGATGCAGTTGCAACAAAAACTGTTCCACGAACAGATGCAAATGCAAGAAAGCAATGATACTTTGCAATTCTAAGTGCCACCAAAGTACACCGTGTAAAAATAAATAATTGAGGTATATAAAATTTTTGACAACTCGAAGTGTAGTTATAATAATCGACTCTATGATTGTTTGTATTACCAATTATCTATTAGTTTTAACGACAAATCTTAATAATTTTAATAAGTATGATTATTTTTCCAATTACGGAGTATTTTTTGTTCAGTTTACTTGATTCCAATTAGTACATTAAGATTTTGACAGCTCGAAGTGAAGTAATAATAATCGATACTGTGATTGTTTGTATTAGGTACCATAATTGTTAGTACCATTAGTTTTAACGACAAATTATTATATTTTAATAAATAAGATTATTTTCCAATTACGGAGTATCTTATTTTACCAATAATAATTAAAATTTAATAAAATACCAATTTATTTTGCCTTTCCAGATATTCTAAAATGTTTAGACAAGGCCATACCAGTTTATCCTGGGTGTGTACGTACTTATATTAGGATGAACTAGTTTGGCCTAGCCTAAACTAATTTTTCCTACTGGGGCTAGGTCGAACTAGTTTAGCCTAGGCAAAACTAGTTTGTCCTGATATCGGGTTTGGCCGGTAACATATATAACGTTTATATTTAGAACTAGTTAAACTTTAACTTAACTTTCTACCTTAAATTTTGTAGTGTCAGGAGTACCTGCCAGCGATGCTTTATTATTTCACTTTTTCTGAAAATCACTAAGATCTTTAGTAGTTTCTTTTCATTTACGTAATTTTCACCCGAGTGTAATATCTTTCGATATCTCAAAGTTCTGAACAGTTGGACAAATTACTGTCTTTGCACACAAAAGTGATTCCATTTATTTGGTACCACTCTGTGATGTTGTTGGCATAATGAACTGTGGTTAACTCTGGCAAAGAGAAAGTTGAAACTCTATAAATCTTAAAAAATGGTAGCAAAACTCTTTTTCCAAGCATTTTTAAATAAATTTCAATGTTGATGGTTCCTTTAGTGATAACGTCTTCATTGAGTTTGCCACACGTGCAAAATTTTCTAGTAAATGTTAACATTTTCTTTTGCTGTTGAAAGTCAGTTTTGACCAAATCTAGTACACAGTTTTCTTGCACGAGTATTCGCTTTATAATTTTGCTTTTCATCTCTATTTGGGGTTTTTTGTACTTTAAAGGCTTAAAGCCCATTTCGTATTTATACGTTTTGAACATAACATGAAGATGTTTCAACTTTTCTTGCCATATCTCTCACTGACTCGTTCGGATGTTGCTTAAAAGCTTCTATCATTTTTCTTCTGTCCTTTTGCAACATAGACTTGTTTTTTTACTAGAACTAGGCTTTTGGCTTGCAATAGTTTATTTAGATACTACCTGACGTTTTCCAATTACCCAATATGACATTGCTCGATTGTCAGTCAAAAGTCAGTCAAATCATAATTGTTCAGAGGCTACTGTAGGAATATACCTCTTCGGCCTAGATGGAATCTGGAAGTTTGGTTGATAAACGCTGCTACACGCAGTCTGGATGGGAAAGAAAGCTTGATTGCAACTTTGCTCAAAACGTGTCCGGCCTGGATCAGGAAGGGATTGGAGGTCCAGCAGTCGACTCTGTCGTCGGTCAGGTCTCCAGTTCTCCGTCAGCTTTACCGTCACCGCTGGTGTAAGGGCAACCATACCGAGCGCGCCCACTCATACTACGAGTGCACCACAAACCACTTCGTCGCAATTGTCAGTTCGTTAATACAAAATATTTATGCAAACCACGTATTGTCTCGAATTCATCTCTAATAAGGATTGGTAGGAATAATTAAAACTGATGTTTTGAAAAATAACTAAATCCAGACTACCTTATAATGAAAGGTCACTTGTTTTTGATGTAAACAAAAATCAAAAACAATTATTACACTTCAAAGAATTTTTTAATTTTTATATACAGAAAGGTCACTTCGTTATTTGCATTTTAGAAAAAAACCTGCAAACTGGACAGATTTTTTGTGCACAAGCTTTATTTGCCTTCATTGTTGTTTCTAGTTTTAAGCATCGCACTTAATAAAAACTTTCAGCTTATGTTGAGTGCAGCATCTCAAAACAAGAGAAGATAATAAGAACAGCAGGGAACTGTGCAAGGTGCCTATCAAAAGCGACGTCAACAATAACAAAACGATTAATGCATGGAGATGGGGAGGAAAAGTAACACAATCTTAGACAGAAAACAAAATGAAAAATAACAGAACTTCAGTAGACAAACTTTTAGCAAATGCCAACGGCAGTGTATGGATGGATCACTATATCAAAGAATGATGTAGTAAAGAGGGATACGACTAGACTAGAAAAAGACAAGATTGAAGTAACTTACGTACTTTCAAGGTTCTTTTCAAGAAAAAATGCAGCTTGTGGCATTGTATAACTGCCTTCCAAACTACGCTTGAAATGATTAGATCACCTCAAGTAATATCGGGCAATATGTTATACAACAAACTTAGGATGACCAATTCTCGCAAGCGTTTTTGCATTGCATTGAGACTACTACAGCTTTGCTTATATCCCATTTAGATCTAATATGAAATTATTGTCTTTACAATGTCCATAAATAAATCTACGCACGCCACTGACTAAGCGTAGCGACATCTGTTTGAACATGTTGGTATTATCCCGTAACTCTAGTTGAAGGTCATGAAAAAAAAACAAAAGATGCTAAAGAGTTGGTTTAGTTTTTAATAACTACATGCAGGCTAGACATTTAGAGCATAATTCCAAAATACTCCACTGAGGGATATTTTCGATGGTCCTCTTAGTTACATTAATTGAAAAGCTATTTACAAGGTAAAAAAAATTTCTAAAAACCAGCTGTAGTATGGCGTACTACTGTTTTCATAACTAAGGCAGAAATATCGAGGCGCAAGTTAAATTGAAATGCGTCTGGAAAAAAGATTGGACATATCTATCGGACAGCCAATCTAGCAGGTCTACCGGTACACACTGCCAAAATTCTGCCAAGTCTCTTGCCAAAGTTTTCCTTCAGCTTTCCTACTTCGTTCGGAAGTTTGCATTTCGTGTATTTTTTATTGTAAACTTGCTCCGACATACAAGAAAAGCTATTACATGCTGTCGAATCACAAATTTCGCCAAGAGAGTTGACTTGTTCAGTACTAGTTCAACCTCGTCCAGTTGCATGGCTGAGTTGACTGGGGATCTCGACACCTTATAGATTTCCAACTCTGTGCTATTAGACGGGTCACTTTTTGGAGAGTCAACATTTTGAGGAACTTGCACGTCTAATTCTCATACCGGTTTTAAAGACAAAAAAATCGTTACGAGATAAATAAGTTAGGTTACAGTAAACTAATCGATGAAATGAATAAAAAAAACAGCAAAATCTGCATATTTATCTCAAATAGGAAACTATTAGGGTTGTGCAAAAGTCTTTTTGTTTTTTTAATATGAAAATCATTTATTTATGTGAGGTATATATTGTCCATCGGGATGGTCCAAGCTCATCTGATAAGCTGGAGATGCTTTAAACCTCTTCATCTACGATAGAGGGCTGTCCAATTCGAGGCCGGATTTGAAGACTGGTGTGACCACTAATGGATTTTCCAAACCAATTTTGAGCCGTACGATCTGATATAGCATCTTGACCTTCAACCTCGCGGATTATACGAGCTGCATCAGCAGCACTTCGCCCTAGTTTAGGGTTAGGCATTTTGCTCACTTTGTAAAGTTCAGATTTGAAGAATCAAAATGTGATACAACAGAGATTAATCTGTAAACTGTGCTCTTTGATATGACATATAACTTGTCAAATAGTTCAATTGTTTAATAACTTTTTTAGAGTTAAAGGTAACTATCTCAAAAAAAACGAAAAGACTTTTGCACAATCCTAATATTAAAATTATAAGTCCCATGACAATGACAGATTTGATACGTTAAAAATACCTACTGAAAATTGGATTTTAGCGTAAGTAAAGTGAAGGAAGGAAGGAGTAGAAAACGGACGTCCATGCCTTGGGGAAGGGCTTGAATTGTTGTCGTCAGCTTTAAAGCCTTTTCTACTCTGGTGATAAATTTGCTTACAGAACAACATTCTCCATTGTTATCTCGCTGCATTCCACCATCGATACCACCACAATGAACACTTCTGTCAGCCACAAAATCCCACGTCCATCTCCAGTACAGTTAGCTGTCATGACCGCCGACCATGATCTAAGACCAGACGCTTCTGATAAAGATGATGTGGCTCCCAATTGGTTCACTTGATTTGGTGAATATGACGGCGACAGTTTCTATTTTAGTGCTTTACAGTTATTAATTCTGCAGTATAAACTGACTTCCATTCAATTGTTTGATCGAAACAAAAGCTCAACATTGTGTTGTTATTGTGAACATGTCAAAGCATGATTGTGATTGGTTCATTGTCGTGCATTAAAATAATTTACGAGTGTATAATGCCACTTCTTATAACAGAAGTTCGAGTAGAAATATTTTCGTGACGTAACAACAAAGACTTTCTCTACCACCCATAGAACCCTTTTGAGTTTATTATTCTTAGGTTGCAGATAGCTGTGGTAGGGCTCCACAAGTGTCTATTTCACTTGATTCTGATATTTCTGTCAGTGTTAGTTTATTTTAATCAGTGCAGTCCAAAAAATGTTTCTCTTTTTTTGATAGATGAGTTAGCGCATTGAAAGTCCTGAAGTTCGTCTGGCAAAGAAGGCAGTAGTTAATACAAATATATTGCTAACTGGTTGAAAACTTTCCAAATCCACCCGAAAAAGTTACTTACATATAGGTTAAAAATCACCTTGTGAGTTATAGCGCAAACCAAGCTTATGGGGGAAAACAAAGCCACAAGAAATTTCTGAATCCAAGTTAAGTCAAATTAAATCTAAGAAAAATAGTATACCTATCAATAAAGTATGCTGTTGTTGCAGCATACACAGAGAAAACGAAGATATTATAACTAAAATAATTTGTCAGCAAACTAATACGTTCACACTCTTCACAAACATCTAATAAAGTCAATGAGAGCAACTAATCAAATTCTAATTGTAGAAACTGGAACCAAGCAAAACCTCCGCAGAGCAGCCCAAAGTTTGGAGAACTAAAGCACAAACTTTCTGAAGAAAGAAGCCCACTAGGTATGTAGCCACTAGAACGTCAGAAGAAAAATGTTACAATACAAAATTCAAACTGAGAGTTAGAATTGGTCAAGCAACAGAAGGACAGTCCATCATGCATTAAAAATAAGTGGTAGACTGCTAGAACAGACCCGACTATACGTACATCGGATTTCATTTCATATAGATCAAAGTATCAGGACTTGACGCACGTGCACCATTCGATCAGAAGACACCGAAAACCACAACTGGCTTCAAAGCCTATTACTTCAGTCATTAATCACACCAAAACCGAAAGTGAGAGCTGCCACACATAACTAACTTGCCTCGATGTCACTGCATAACCAATTACATTCAGGACTGAAGATGGGTAAAACACCTAGAATGGCCTCCGGTAGTGATGACAACGAGGAATAACAAAAATCATGTTTGAATTAATTTCCGGCGATATAAACAAATGGCTAATAAGCTACGCATATGTTATGTATTCTCAAATCTCTTATGGTAAGGCATGCTCAAGTAACCTATAGAAAGATCGACATCTGAAGAAACAAATTCTCCAGGCCACAGCTGCCCTTTCATAAATTTTCTAAACTTTAAAAAAAACTCTCCGACTTCTTCAAGTCTTCCAGGTTGTTTAGGTTACCTGCACCTGTAACTGTTTCAGTCAGTAATCTTGGATAAAAGGCATCTTAATTTCGAATAATTCTTGAGTATTAGTGCCTTAACAATTTTGAGCAGGGTCAAGATACAAACACAAACATTGGGATACCGAGAAGGTTTCTGTTAACCGGACACCTTGACATATGTCAAATGTCCCAGACTTTGAAGATTAAACTATTCGAGCTGTTTTTCGATTATTGAAACATTCGTGACCAGATTTGTTAGAGCTAAACGGACTGTCTAGTTTTAAGAAATCCGGCCACGAATGTTTCAATAATCGAAAAACAGCTCGAATAGTTTTATCTCCAAGGTCTAGGACATTTGACATTTTGTCGAGGTGTAACCTTTTGTTTCATTCAGGAGAGACTAGAGATAAATCAGCCTTGGTTTGGGATTTTTAGGTTATGATCGGGAAGATGTGATTGGTTTAAAGGTATAACAAATCTTTAAAAAGCAAGGCTTATCCTGGTTTGAATCCGATTCAGGTCTAGTTGTATAACTGGTCTGACTTAAACCCAGAACTTTGAAGCTAGCTTAAAAGAATTGAATGCTAAAGTGTAACTATTTCTTTGGATGAACTACTTACGTCCAAGACTCCAATGAAAAGTCAATATTTGAACTGGCTGCGTTGAAGAAAAAGTCCAAATGTGTTTATTGAGTAAAACACGATAGGAATAGTACAGATATTAAGCGACACCCACAATCACTGAAATGTTTATTTTGAAGTATAAACACACGAACAAGAAGTAGCAAGAAAACATTTATTATTGAATAACTTTCAATTAAACAGACAAGCTGACCTAATTATTTTATAACTCAACATTTAGTATTCGAACACAGTTTAATGTTTAGGAAAACCATAACCAAGACCGCCAACTAACTAGATGGGTGCATTTTAAATAATGTATTTGTTTAGCTACTGTACGCTACGAATTTGGTTTCCACAGCATTACAGATTACTTTTTGATGTATTAAAAAACCAGCTCCCTACAAAAAATAAATTAAATTAACAAATTAGAATCTTCTTACGTCATAATTGTTTTATTCATACTCATGCACAGAGACGTGGATGGCTTTTTATTGTTTACACCAAACAAAAGATTGAAAGAAAAACGTCGATAAAAAATTCCCCTCAGAGAACATGTTGCATGATACCCATCACAGGTTACGTATAGCGAAGCGAATTTCAGATCACGCCGTATAAATGTTACAATGAACTTTTATTACATCAAGTACTGGGATTTGTCTTTGGTATGATTGCAAATTATCAATCTGACAGAACATAATTTCCTATTTACGTAGGCTCTCTATAGTTTTTCCAAACGCACAATGGTTTAGCAATCACCTTATCGTAGCCACGGCACGTTACTGGTTTTATCTGTTTTAAACAACTCTGACGTACAGTTGAATACGATTATAAATTTATTAGGTACGCACGTAATATTATGGCGAATGCGTAAATGCGTAAATGCGTATAGGGTATGCAAACTTTTTCCAAAACAACCAGCTGCATGTGAGGTCTATTCTTATAAGAATAATACATTGAAAAGTCTGAAAACAGGTATTTCGTTTGGTATACAAGAGAAGCATCTCAAGAAAACATGCATTTTTCAGTTCCTGACAAACTCTTTCCAACAAAGACGGCAAGAGAGGAATCTTTTATTTATTTCAGCTGTTGAAATTCAACAAGTATTGTGTTTCGCTTTTCATATAAAAAGTGAGAAACCATTATTCTTTTAATCAACCCCTGAAACACAAACATACAACGTATTTACATAATAAATTTTCAAAACAAGAACATCTCCACCTAACCAAAAACTGAAAGCATTCCAATAGCGTGTTAACACATCTTTCGTTACCGAAACGGGACTGGCACGAAAATAAACAGAAGTAGGTGTATATAGTAGTGTCTTAGAAGTAAACTTGAACACCTCATTTTGAAGGCATTAACAAGCGCATTTCCTGAAACGGTCGTAAATTAGTACAAATCCTGAAATAGAGGTGCCTCCTTAAAGGGTGAATAAGGGTGAACGGTCTCTTTCTATATTTAGTTCCACTCGTAAATAAACCGATCGCAGGTGTGGCGTTGAAAGCATCGCAGCGTGCCGCGAGGCATTTCCGCGAGAACAAATCGATCACGTTCCTGACTCTCGCACTGTGTGTGACTGCTGTCCGTGTTGTACGCTCTACTCACGGCTAAATCGAATCTCGCTGAAAGCGAATGAAAGCCCATTTTGTGGCAATGACTTAATTGCTGTTGAATTTTTCCAGAAATAACCATTTGAATTTCGATGCTTGGTACATTTTTCCATTAGGTTTATTGAGAGAGAAGGAAATGAAATTATAAAGCTAAAATTGTTTGCTACGCTGTCTGCATGTAGATTACAGAATGAATGGTATTTTTAAAAGGTGGACCGTTCCTGTAAATTGTTAATTAAATGCAATATTATTTTACAATTAGTACCCTTTCTTTTCTCTCTACATCAGTTCTGAGGATAAACAGTGTATGTATATGTATATTGCAGGGGTGATTTTGGTTCATTAATGCAGGTACAGTAATTATAAAAACGTTAAGTTTTAAAGCCTTTTTATATAGTCTCGCTTTCAGTTATGTCGTTCAACTTATAATTATTTTATTAAAATGTTTCTTTTCTCTATTTTTCAGATTGTTGCACGAATGAACTGGTGTAAGAGCATAAAGAGGAGCAGGTTAGGGAAAAAGATACAACAGAGACAATATAAATGAAGTTTCTGAAAAAGAAGTGTGAAATGATCTCTTAACATTTCTAAGCATTTTAGAAATACGAGTATTTAACTGGATAAAAAAAATGATGCAAATTAGTTTGACTTTCTACACACATTGAGAGTCTTACCAAAACAAAGTGAAACAATTAATAGAACTCATCACGTTCCTTAATAGACTACCTATAGATTTAGGAATATGTTGATCTTTCAGTATTTAGATTATCAATCATAGAAACAAAGTCCGAATGTTCTAGAATCGTGCTAATCGTTAAGATAGAATGGTACTGCAGTAGTATCAATTTGTGGAGAAGGGTCAACCGTTATTTACAATTAAGTAAATACTTGCTCTCATAGTCTAGTGCAAATTCGACTATAAGTAAAGAAGCAAAACCACCAAACGAACGTTCAACAGGAGTTCTACACTGTTGGTAACCCAATATGCTTACTTACTTCTTTTTCTTGAGAGGTGCCGACCCGTTCTGTCGTGTGGCTTACTAGATTTTAACACAGTAAGGTAGTGTTTTACTTCGACTTTCAAGCCTCTTCTTGTGAGCCAGAGATTCAATTTTTTTCTCATATTTTTGGATGTCTTCCTCTTAATCTGCTTTCGTATAGTGAGTTGTGAATGCATATTTTATGCTATTCTTCTTTCTTTATACTGTTTTCCTATCTTCTTCATTTCACTATATCTTCCACGTTACATTCTTCTCTAATTTTCTTATTTATTAGCCTGCTTCTTAACTTCAATTTCAAGATAATTTTTTGAACTAATACTCTCTTTCGTGTGTCGGTGCTCGTCCTCTGTACTTTGTTAATTCACTTTTTATTCCGTATTGATTCGGTGCCTTTCTGTTTCATTTTCTAGTTCGTCTACGTTATCAGTCTCTGAGTATGATATTGATATTCTTTCTTCTTCATTTTAATACCATTCCATTAGAAAAATCTGCCTTAATGTTGCGTTTACTTCATTTCTTATACATTATGTAGTTTTGGAATTCATCTTTGTTCTAGTTGGTCAAACATCTTCATATTGAGACTAATCAACTTAAACTTGAACAGTTCAATTTGAAATTTATTGGTTCTAATTTAAGCTTAAGGAGGTACAGTTGATCGCTCTAAACTGCAAAGTTTTATTCTCTTCGAAAGAGTTTTTGAGTGAAATCTTTTAGTATCAACAATTGCCGCCAAGAGAAAAACTAAGAAAGGAAAGAAAACGATGCAATGTACACCGGTTACAAGAAGAAAGCACAACGCAACAATTAGAGAACAAAATAAACGAAAGACTGGAAAGGAATCTCCCAACTTATGATACATAGAAGAAGAATGGACCGAGTTACAGACGATAATGACAGAAGCAGCAGAAAGTACGCCAGAAAATATCGAACCAAAGAGAAAAGAGTTCTGGTACGACGAGGACGCACTAATAGAATGAAATAAACCACAGGTGGGAAAACATGTCAATAGAACACCAGAGACTATAGCTAAATATGAATTAAAAAGAAAAGAAGCTAAGACAATTTGCAGAAAAGAGAAGAGAGCAGTTAAAAAATATAGAAGACCACTATATTAATAAAGAAGTAAGAAACTTCTACCAAGAAGTTAAGAAAACAAAGAGCACAAAACATACTACGAGTAAAACACTTTATTGCAGAGGTAAGGAAGGACTGCTCCTAAGAGACACGACAGAAAAACTGGGTAGATGGGCACAATATATTGAAGAATTATTAAATAGCCAAGAAAAACAAACAGAACAAAGAAGACCACAGGAAATGCAAGACCAAGAAAGAAATAATGAACAAGACCAAGTAAAAGAACCAACAGACCAAGAGATACAGAAAATAATAAAAGTACTTAAGAACAACAAGGGCGCAGAAAAAAGCGGAAATTTTAACAGAGGGGGAAAAAGACTTAAAATGAAACTGTGTCACTTGATATTGAGAGAGAGAAGAGACCATGCCAGAACGATGGAACAAAGCAGTTATAACTATGTTCAATTTACAAGAAAGGCGATATAACACTTTGTGAAAATTACAGAGGAATCGCATTATTAGATGTGGTTTACAAAGTATTAGCAAAACTAATAAGCACGAGATTAGAAACTACCAGGAAAGTACAGTAGGAGAGTACCAAAGACGATTTAAAGCAGAAAAAAACCGATCAAATATTTATACTGAAAATGATACAAAACAACAGCTATGAGCAAAACTTAGGAATTCGCATGCTATTTATCAATTTTAAGCACGCATATGATTGTATATACCGCAACAAATTAAGTGAAGCCTTAGAAATGCTAAAGATTCAGAAAAAAACTGCAAAATTTAGTAGAAGTGACACTAGCAAATACAAGCAACAGAATATTAGTAGACGGAATCCTATCGGAACGATTTAGAGTAAAAAGAGGATTAAGTCAGGGAGATAGATTCACTGTCGTCTGATTTGTTCAACTTCGTATTAGAAGCAACATACAAACAGCCGGAATAATCTACCATTCTAAACAACAATATCTGACATATGCTGACGACGCAAAGTGGTGATATTAACAAGATTCAAAAAAAGCTAGAAATAGCTTTTAAGAACTTTAAAGCAGAAGCAAGAAAATATGGCCTGACAATAAATGAAACTAATACAAAATATATCGAAATGTATAGACAAGTGACAACGGACAATAAATACGAGGTGTGTGAGAAAAGTAATGAGACTGGCAACACTGCGGGAGATCTGGCAACGTTGTGTCTACCGGCCTGCGCTAAACCGGTTTGTTTATTGCTTCCACTTCCTCAGTCCAAGTTACAACTCCGTACAGCTAACACATTATTTTTGACAGCGCCATCAGTGAAGTTGTGTTTTTGTTGTGTGTTACAGAAATGGAGCATCGGAATTTAGAGCAACGTTGTGCAATAAAGTTTTGTGTTAAACTTGGTGAATCCGCGAGTGTGACTTTTGAAAAGTTGAAACAGGTCTATGGGGAACAGTACTTATCAAGAGCACAAGTTTTCCGCTGGCACAAATCATTTTTGGACGGCCGAGAACACGTTGAAGATGAACCTCGCTCAGGGAGACCTTCAACTTCAAAAACTGACGAAAACGTTGAACGTGTGAGGGCTCTTGTGAGATCAGACCGTCGTTTAACAATAAGGATGATGAGTGAACAGTTAAATTTAAACACTTTCACCGTGCATCGAATTTTGACATGCGAAAGATTTGTGCCAAAATGGTGCCGAAAAACCTCACAACTGAACAGAAAAACATTCGAAAAAACGTGTGCGTTGATCTTCTTGAGTGGATTGCCAATGGCCAAGAATTCTTCAATTGTGTGATCACAGGTGATGAATCCTGGATATTTGAGTACGATCCTGAAACAAAGCGGCAAAGCGAAGAGTGGCACACTCCGTCATCTCCTCGGCCGAAGAAATGTCGAATGAGCAAATCAAAGATCAAGACCATGCTGATTTGTTTTTTTGACAGTAAGGGTATCGTGCACAAAGAATTTGTTCCACCAGCACAAACTGTCAACAAAGTATTTTATAAAAGTGTCCTTGAAAAGCTCAGGAAAAGAGTGATTCGTGTGAGACCAGACATTGCAGACAAGTGTATGCTTCATCATGACAATGCTCCGTGTCACACAGCAATTTCCATCAGTGAAGTTTTGACCTCAAAACGCATTACTGTTGTTCCTCATCCCCCCTATTCACCTGATTTGACTTTTTCCTTTTCCCGAAATTGAAAAATGTCCTAAAAGGACGTCATTTTGGAACTCTGGAGAACATTCAAAAGACTGTGACCGACCAGTTAAAAGCCATACCAGTTGAAGACTTCCAGCGCTGCTACCAAGAGTGGGAACAACGACTCCGCCGGTGTATAGCTGCCCAAGGGAACTACTTTGAATGGGATAACATTGTTGTTTGAAAAAAATAAAAACTTTGGTTAGTATGAAATCAGTCTCATTACTTTTCTCACATACCTCGTACATAAAATTAAAAGTAAATGAGAAAAAATATAATTTTGAACACGTAAACCAATTTGAATACTTGGGAGTAACAATATCAAAGGACAGGAAGATAAAGAAATAGATAAGCGACTATTAAAAGATTGTAAAGCCGCAGGGGCACTAAATCAATTCTTAAAAGCAAGAAACATATCGACAGCAACCAAGATCCGGACGTATGAGACAATCGCAAAACCAGTAGTCCTATATGAATGCGAAACTTGAACAATGAGAAAACAAGATGAAATGAAAATAGAAATTTGGAAGAGAAAAATCTTACGAAAAATGTAACGTAGAGAAGACGCACAAACCAAGAGGTAATAGATATGTACAGAAAGCCAAACATCGAACAAAAAAACCGGGCACAACGGGTTAGGTGGCTAGGACACATCGTTCGAATGCCAGAAAGAAGATGGGTTAAACAGGTGTTATACGAAGTAAAAGGAGGGAAGAAAAGAAGAGGGCGCCCAAGAAAAAAATAGCTAGAAGCAGTGAAGAAAGATATGAAGGAGATAAATGCAGAAGACTAGCGAGAAAGAGCAAAGAACCGTAAGAAGTGGAAACAAGTAGTTAAGAGCATGGTAGCCAAAGACCTGGATGCCTTGTAGCGCAGAAATATATATCTTTTAGTACCAAGAACTTAGACAGACATCATAAGAGTTCTTGCATAAAGGTCTTTGTGTAGCCAACTGAAACTATATTCATGTTAACAGGCTGAATTGGGAAAATCAACTACTTCTGAACGTTAAGTGTTCTGTCCAAAATGTCTTCTATGCTCCTAACTTACGACTTTCTAGCGCTTGTAAACCAATCAAACGATTTTCTGCCTTAACTCAAGATCTCCCTATCTATTTTTTTCTCTCGTATGTTTTGTCGGGAAGATAAACTTGCTCTCTTTTTATGTTCTTCCTAACACAGCTTGTTTTAGTGGTTCAGACTTTTAGTGTTTCCTGTTCTGAGTATGCGGTCGTTAGATTTATAGATAAGACACTTTTTGCATAAACGGTCTCGGTTCGATTCGAAGTAAGTCAAACCCGTTATTAACTTATATACTGCGGTTTCCTGTCTAACTTTCTCATAGAGTTAATCAACCTTTCTAAATATTTTTTTCCAGTCATGTTTTGTAGATTTTTTTGTTAGCAGAATATTTTATTCAGACAGAAAATTGTGAGACGTATCTTTCAGATTCTCGCCTTAATCAATTTACAATTTCGATGTGAAACAGCTATAAGATATAGACTGACTTAAAGAGAACATAACAAGAATAGGCATGTACATAGACGAAGAAATCAAAATTTATTGCAAACTAGACTAATTCTGAATGTAAAAACATCACACCTTAGCAACTCTGTTTACACCTTGATAAACAAGTTGTAAACCGGGACAATGTAAATTTGAAAAAAACCATGATTTTGGAAAATTGTGAGTTTTTGCAATTCGCAAAGGCTTGAATAGTGATTCTTGAAACTGGATGATGTACAGAATATAAAAATAACCAGATAAGCTATTGGGGTTTTCTTTGCAAAACCAATTGAGTAGAAAAATGAGCAAAAGCATCAACATGGAATTATTTAACTTAAAATTTTTGCACGTCTACAAATAGGGCAAAAAATAACCAAGACCTTAAAATAGACATTCGCAATAGATTCATTTACAGATTTTTGAAACTTGCTTACATCTTTCAGTGATTACTTTACTGAGCAAAACTTTGTTACTATGACGTTTTGTGCGCTGTCTTAGGATAAAAAAAGAGAAACTTTCGATCGTGATCTTCTTTAAAAGTAGTTACAATATGTTAACTTAAAGTACCAAAATGATGAAACTCTTCTGTCCAACATTATTACTTTTTTTGCATCGTTTTAATCCTTTGCCTGCATTCTCTCCCAAAAACTCCTTCATCCTCTCGCTGTGGGTCTTCCTCCGCTCCTACATATGTCCAGGCTGCGTCGCGTCTGATTGTTAGAACATCTGCAAAGTGGTGGTTGTCGACCAGTTGCCTGAATTTATTTCTGTCCTGTATGGTGTCATCGTTGATGCCAATTTCCTGAAGGTCTATCAATTTCTATAAACCAGTTGATTTTTACTTTCATGGAGAGGTTAAGGATTCGTTTGGTGAGCCTGCAGTCCATTGGCAGGATATGCCCGTAGAATTTTAACCGTCTTTTCCTTTTTCTAGAGTTTTGATATAATTCCAGTGATTCCTTTTCATCTAGATACCCCCTATGCAGACTGGACCAAAAATCTTCTTCAAGATTTTTCTTTCTTGTTTTTCTGTGTTCTTAATAAGTGTTTTCCCCCAAGATTAAAATCTCCAATGCATGTAGCGCTTCTATGTATTGAGTTTTTGCATAAAAGATTTATACCCGGTTTTGGCTGCAATTTCATGCAGTTTCTCAACTGTGTGGGTTGCTTCCCTTCTGTTGTTAGAGAGAATTGCTAGGTCATCTGCGAAGGCTAAAGAACGTAGGTAAATTTTGCTGTTGCAAAGTTTGTCCAAGGTTATTCCTTTTACTTCTTTCTTCCAGGTCCGAATTGTTTTTCTTAATACAAGGTTAAATAGTATAGGTGAGAGTCCGCCTTCTTGTCAAACTCCTGTTTTGATATGAAAAGCTTCAGATATTTCGCCCAGGAATGTAACTTTTGACGTGGTGTTGATGTTGGTTAATGTTTGTCTGATTAGTTCTCTTGTTTTTCTACCAATTTTAAATTCTTTTAATACAATGAAAAGTTGAATCATGCTTTTTTGAAGTCCACAAAGATAATCATTGTTTGCCTGCATTTAAGGATTTGGAGGATGGTTTTTAGATTTAGTATGTGTTCTGTACACGATCTATCTATTCTGAATCATGCCTGATTTTTGCCCATTAGGTGGTCTGTTTGTTCTTCAATCCTAGGTGAGATTTTAGAAAGAATTTCGTAAGTAACTGCTATGAGAGAGATACCTCTGTAATTGTTAATATCTGTTTTATTTCCTTTTTTATGCAGTGGGTGAATTAAAGCACACTTCCAGTTTTCAGGGATTTCTTCACTGATCTAGATATCGATTAAGATTGTCTGAATTTTCTGTACGAAGTTTGCGCCACCAATTTTTATCATTTCGGCAATTACACCATTTTTCCCTGGGGCTTTGTTATTTTTAAGTTAATCCACTGTTTTTTTTCGATTTCCTCTAATGAGGGGGTTCAGAATCGGGGTTGGGTACGGGTTTTTCAAAATTGTGTTGGTCTTTTGGGGGATTCACAATTTAAAAGGTCCTTAAAGTAATTTGTTAAAAGCTTACAGGCAACAATATATTAATACATAGGTATTGTTACCTGTAGTCCATGGAAGTCTAACAATGACACGTGCATACAATAACTTATTATTGTCGTGTTAGATAGGTAATCAGCAAAACGGATTTCAGCAACTTTGTGAGTGATTTATCTCAATCATATTGATAGAAATATTTACTGCACTTGGTTTAATCGACTTTACAACAGAAAGCTTCAGTGAAAACTTTCATATTTAAGAAAAGACGAAATAATATTATGGTAGATAACAATAAAGATAAGATAAAACAAGTAGGTCCAAAATATCTCAACTCTAAAATCTCAAGTCTAAAATATCGTTACCTCAAGATCTTAGAAAAGCAGATCGCAAATATTACTTAACCAGAATTCTCTATAGCTCTTAAAGTAGGACCTTAAAGCGACAGATTTATGTAGAAAACCACAATGAGGGCTGATTTCCAAAATGACAAAGTCGGCACAAATATACCACAGTAAGTAGAACACGTATAGGTAAAAGTCAAGAAAAAAAACAACGAAAAGACAGATACATCAAAATAATATTAAGTATAGATTGTAGGTGTGTTAAGAGGATGACAGAGAAAAGTAAAGCATGAAAAGAAAAAGAAAAAAACTCGAGAGTAGTAGAAGATTAAGGGAAAAATAAAAACAGAACCGAAGACAAAGTCAGGCACTGGTGTATCAATTAAATATTAAAAGAAGAAGAATCACAGCTATCTCTAGAACATGGTACTAATACTGAAGAGCGAAACCAACTCCTCAGAAAACACCACTGCACTGTCCACTTTCAGAAGTCACATGATCACACATTTTAGCTTCTTAACCAATACTAAGCTTGCCCTCATCACTGGAAATTTTCCCCTGACATTTCACCGAGTCTTTTGTTTTTGAAAAAATTTCTTAACTTTTCCCTGACCTTTTTCCAAGATTACACAGCTTTCCACAATCTTAGTACACTGTGAAAAAATAAGAGCTACAGTCTAATAAAACCTTGTAAAGCGGCTAAATAGCAAATTCCAAGACTCGATATCAGAGAGACTTCTTCGAGACTATTCAGAAAGATAACCTAAGTAACCGCAGTCGCGCGCAAAAACAAACTAAGGAAGAGTAGTAATAGAAAACTCGACGTGCAAAACAAATCCGAGGTAAAACTGTTATGGCTGAAAAAAAAGAATAGTTGGTGACCCAGTTAACATTGAAAAGGATTTTCCTGATTGAGCATAAAGAAAACTTGCAAATAGTATTGCAACACTTTTCATTGTGATATTTGGCCCTGATATAATTCCGTAAAAGTTTTTGTTAATTTCAATATCTAAATCCGTAAATATCTTTGAGTCCATCCAGCCAATTCTATAAATATTTACATCGTTCAACTCTAATTAGTTGATGCTTTAAAACCGTTTATTGTTGTTAAGTCAATTTCGATGGGTTTATTTGTAGATTGCAGTCGAATAACTTTTGCTTGACGTTCTTATTGTACTTTAGATTTTGATATCAAAGCAGCAACGTGAGATTGTTTTGGACTGCCCCAAAAATAACTTTCTTTGTTTTAAAAATCAAGTTTTACTTTTATGGTGTTATTGGCGTTAATTTGATTAAGAAGTCTTTGTTTTGACCTTCATGAGACATTTTAGCAATTAATTTTTGATTTGTCCTCCCTTTTTGAATTTGGACGTTAGATTATTAGGAATTCCTAGATCGTCCCATGTCCAATTCAGAATTAGATATCAGACAGTCTGTGGTGGTTAGTGTCATATTTGTAATACTCTCCAATTATTTATTGTCAAAATCAAATAATTTAAGATGACCTGTCTGATATCTCTCTATCAGTACCTACTTTGAACAGACCGCTACTGCTCGAAAGTTTTCAATCCTAAAGCCATGATGAAATTTTTTATAAAGCACAAGATTTCCTTCCGAAGCATTAGAATGATCTACAGCGAGTCTTGGCGTAGCCCTATAAAACAAAGGCGTTCTGGTGTTCCTTTACGTTCTAGAAGACATTGTGGCCATTTTACAAAGTTAAAAAAATGTTTATGATGTACAGAACTAAATTACAAAAACTTCCGATTTTAGAATGGAAATGTATCCCCAGAAAGATGACCTAAATAAAATACTTTTGAGTTCCTTGTATTTCTAGAACGGATTGACTTACTTTTTCAGATACCTAGTTTACAACTTAAGTGTAAGTTATTCTTTACGGTACATTGAAAAATACATCAACTTTGGTTTGCTTTAAACCTGCTATAATACACCCCAATAACAATTTTAATTAATACCAAGAATTCTTGCACAGCACTATCAAATATTATTTACACCACACATACAACAAGAACACACCTATAATTTCAAGATGATCACGATACGGTTATATAAGAAAAAAATTCGGTGAACTATTGTACCTTTTTTTTCTTCCTAGAGTATATATTGTTGAGATTCATTTTAGGCGGCTCCAACTATGCGTTGGTTTCCGATTGTAAGATAAGATACTAAAAAAGCGAGCCAAGGTCGGCTCGTCCGTTGGATTTTTTTGAGGAAACGCCCCTTAAATTATAAAACACACCACGAAATTACATTATTACAGTATACACCGGTGAAACAATTATAGTATAAAAATAAAAATAACCTTTTGACCTCTTAAAATTATTATTTGACATAGTAATTTCAGCTAGAAAACTCATGTTTTTGTAGCGATTTCTCTGCTTAAAATGTTTGAAGATATTTTATTTTTTGATGAATAACACATTACGTAAAACATAATTGAAATGGTTTTTGCATAATAATATTCAACTGTAATATGAAAATAATAACACACCCATTATAGATAAAAGTAAAATACACAGTAAATACGGCAAATTTTCCCTCAATAACTATAATGTAGATATTGCGAAAGCGCGTGTCTTGGTCTCATAAAGTGGGTTAGTTAAAAGTTTCCCCGCGTGTGTTTTCAGGATTAATAAGGGTTGATGGTATGGTCTACCTAGTTATTTATAGGGTTTTAGTCTTCGAGGAAATATCTGAACATTAACTGTATATGTATGTTATACTCTGCACATACACAGATTACGGTTTTGTAATGCAATTTTAGAATTTACTAAACTTTTCACTGGTAGTTTCAGTTTATGTTATTATGCCATAACCCCTGTATAATCTAGCGGTAATTTAATATTTATTCACGCAAACTTTATGGAACGTTTCGTTGTTATTTCGCCACTAAACTACTTATGATTAACACTTCACGGAATTGCAGCGCAATAGCAAACATTTGAGATCAAGTCGTTTCTGGAAGCATATAATAATCGCAGAATTAAGTTTCAGGAATTTTACACGTATAGGAGTTCAATTTCAAATTCCGAATGGGCGATGCGAAATACCTCGTTGCACTTTATTTCTTTACTTCCAAACAAAGGAATAATTTAAAAATTAAATTTAACAATTAGATGGCTATAAAAATCAGTTTATTGCTTGATTCCGTTTTGGAATTGTACACAAAAATCTTGAACGCTCTTATTTTCTACAATATCATTTTCAACAGGTGATGATCAGGTCAGCACAGCCGACACGACGTAAGCTCACAGAGTAAAAGAACACGTTTCTGAGAAAAATTTAAACAAAGAAAAGATACCAAAGCAACAACTCAACTAGACATCTTGTTGTCAAGTACTGTCATCGTAACAAACCTATACTGGCCGAAAAGAACTTTGACACCAGAAAACAGTATTACTTCAAGTGGTAATCATGGGCATAATCAAACCAAAACGGGTACTTCGATGGCATATGTCATAAATTAACCTCAAGGTTCCATCAAGAAATGGAAGTATCTGGGTTATAATTCTTAAACGTTTGCAAATACAGGCTTGGCCAGAGGTATTGAGTATTCCTTAGAAGCTCTTCTATTGTTTCTCATTATCTTGTCGGCAACTCCAGAGTAGGAATAACATAATATTCAATATTTATTATGGTTTGTAAAACATTTGCCACACACAACTTGGAACGTGTTGTTAGTTAGTGGTAGCTGCTATAGTGCACATACGCGTCTCTCTGTTGTGTGCATTGACTGTTAATTTTGAAAATCGGTTAATTTACTGCAATTATGACAACAAAAAATGAACCGAATTTGCAAAAAAAAACGCATACAAATTCGCTTGTTAAACGGACAAGGGAAATCACAAGTCGAGATTTCCAAAATTATCAAATATTCGCGTCGTGCCGTGCAATGTGCGCTCAAACGGTTCGAGGACACCGATTCACACGATAACAGAGAACATGTCGCAAAAGAGTTACCACAACGCGCGAGGATAGAAGATTAATTAGCGAATCTCTGAAAAATCGAAAGAAATTTTTGTTTGACGGAAGACCCATTTCTGTACGGACCGCGACAAGAAGGCTCCAAGAAGCTGGTCTAAAAGGCTCCAAGAAGCTCGAAAAAAGCCGTTACTCTCAGACTAAAATACAACAGCTCGCTACAAATTGGCCCGAAAGCACCAACACTTGTCTGAGGAGGGCTGGTCGAACATTGTGTGGTCCAACGAGTCAAATTTTGAGGTAAATTTTATTTACACTTTTCTTCAATTAAAATTTTAACTATAAAACATTATATTAAAATTTTTTACTAATAGATTTTAATAGTATTAAAGTCACATTTTTTGTCTTTTCAGGTTTTCGGAACTCCTGGTGTCAAGTACGTGAGACGACGGGTGAGCGAAGCATACCGCCCAGTGTGTGGTACCAACGATTAAACATGGGGGTGGCAGCATTATGATTTGGGGCTGCATGACGGCTGCTGGCGTTGGTGAAATGTTTGTGAGGGACGCATGCACTCAACAAAGTATATAAATGTACTCAAAACGGCATTGCGGCCATCGTTTTCTGCGCTTTTCGGCGACACAAACATGGACGAAATAAAAATCCAGCAAGACAACGCACCGTGTCACAAATCTGCGCGAACCATGAAGTGGTTTGAAGAAAACGGCGTAAATCTCCTGGACTGGCCTGCATAATCCCCGAATCTTTTCCTATGGAGGATTTAGGAGCTATATTAAAGGTTAAGATCCGAGTTCACTTAGTAACATCTAGAGAAAGTCTAAAACAAATCCTACAGCAAGAGTGGAATAATAGTTACATCGAGCAAAAAGTGCCGCCAGCTAGTGCTATCTATGCCAAAAAGAATCGCCAAAGGTGGTCCAAGTACATACTGATTGTTTATAACATATTAAGTATATTCTATTTACCTGCGTAATTTTACACTACCTATCCCAAAACTATAAAGAAATATTGCATATTTTATAGGGTGCTCAATACTTTTGGCCAAGACTGTACATTGCGTACCTGAAGTTACCTAATATTCCTTACGATTGCCAAAATTGTATCCTGGAACGTCGCTGAAAAGCAAATAAATGCGTCTCAGCACGGACCAAAGAAACAGTTTCTAAATAGTTATTTACGTTACAAGGCCAGGAACTGACTCATTACAGTACGAGTTAGATGTTTACAGCCGAGGCGACGAAGGACTTTTGACGGCGGGTGAGCGAAGCATACCGCCCAGTGTGTGGTACCAACGATTAAATATGGGGGTGGCAGCATTATGATTTGAGGCTGCATGACGGCTGCTGGCGTTGGTGAAATGTTTGTGAGGGACGCATGGACTCAACCAAGTATATAAATGTACTCAAAACGACATTGAGGCCATCGTTTTCTGCGCTTTTCGGCGACACAAACATGTACGAAGTAAAAATCCAGTAGCAGTAGCTTGAAACGTGACAAAGTTGTAACCATCTGTCGCATAGTTACGTGCTAAGTAATTTGTTTGTTTATTGTCGAAACGTTTTCAATAAGATATTTCCAAACATTTGAAGATGTCCAGCGATATTATTTCAAGCATGTGCTTAGAAGCAACAGGAAGTCTTATTCCAAGAAAATCTTCTGGTCGGTATGAAAAAGAATACGTAGAGTTCTGCGAGTGACGAAAGTTGTTTAAGGTTGAAAAAACATTATGCTGACATATTTTTTGGATTTGGTAAGACTTTGTAGATGAATTGTTTGCTTTTAACTAATAAACCATATTTTTTAGTCCAAAAAGATGAATAGTTCGTCTCCATGGTCCAGATATTCAATAGTAAAATCTATGGTTTTGGTGAATGAAAACCAGGACATATCAAAATTTACGAAACTTCTAGCATTTTTAAAAAAACAGTCTGCAGGGCATCAACCTAATCAGTCAAAAGTATTTACCAGGGAAGAAGTCAATAAATTTATTTTGGAAGCATTAATCGTTAAATTTTAATAATAATTACATAATATTAAAAACGTGATATATTTGTTATCATTTGTTGTTTATTTATTGTATTTGAGTCCGGTAAAGTTACTTTACCGGCTTTGTGTCGTAATGCATCATTTCCCGGCCATTAATCGATGACGTAAAGTAGTATATACCGGACAGAATGAAATAAAGTAAGGCTTGTCCAATAAGTAGGGAGACTATTAAAACACAGTTTTTCCATATAAATCTTATTAACTTAATTTCTATTAATAGTTTATTTTATTTATTACAATTACTAACATTAGATTTATAAAGTATTTGCTCCATCAACTTCTTGCTATTGAATTCTTCCCAAAATGTTTAAGGCTGTGCTCATAACATCATTTCCATTACTTTTGATAACTTTTCCCAAAGTTATTTTGAATACTCTTTGTAATCTACCAAGATTTTTCGGCGTAACGGCACTTTTTAAATATTTCTTTTTGCGTAGGGCCCAAAATCGTCCAATAGCCTTCACTTTAGGAACATTAAAATCATTTCCAAATTTTGATGTAAAAGTAATTTCTTGTTGTTGCAGGTAATCCGTAGCCTTTTCGGTATAATAAACAGTAGGCATGTCCGGTTAGAAAAGTACTTTGCGATTTTTATTGTTCCATATGAAAGGACTAAATCTTTCCTTAACACATTTTTCAAATACTCTTCACCAGTCATGATTTCATCCGTGATATAACATTTCCTAAAAATGTACTCGACTTTCTTAACGTTATTAGTGGTGCTCACAGACAATGGACGGTCAGAAATCTTTTTGTAGTTATCTCATCTTAAAGTATCATATTTTCACATAACTTTGTATATGATTGATCTTGGGATTTATTTGTTTTAGAAGTAATAAGAAGTTTTAAACTTATTGTGATTTGCAGTATTTTTGTAGATTTGGATAATGCGTTTTGAAAGTGTTCCCCTTTCTTTCCGCGACATTTTGACAACTGCTGATTAGTAAGTCAATTATTGTCATAGGTTGTTAGTAAAAAGATTATTTAAAATATAACACAGTGTAACTAGAGTGTATGTCTTAAACTGATTATAAAAATGTTAACCGACAGTTAGTCTCCCTATTTATCGGGCAAGCCTTAGTTTCACTGGGAACGGGTAGGCGTTCTTTATGTCTTGTGCATAATCAGGAAAAGAAAGCGGAACGAAATAGGACATGATTTGCTGGCATTAGTAGAAAGGTAGCTTTAATACAATATAGGCATCGCCTCTTGTGCTTTTAATTTTTTGACAGATATCGTGTATCTCAGGAACGGCTAGCTGCAGCCCAACCTGCATTGAAATTAAGTTATCTGCGAACCCTGATAATGGACCACCACAACTGGCCTGTTCGGTGGCAAGTCGTAACCTGGTACTCTTAAAATCCTCACCGGGACCGGTTCGAGGAAGAAGTCGGACTAATTTCTAGCCAAAAGGAATTCCGATCGCTGGTCGCCGCTTACACGCGACGAAGCTAGGCCGCAGATGCCACAACGGAGGGGAGCTAAGTATTTTAAAATAGAAAATATCCAAATTTAGTTAGAGCTTACTGCAAAAGTTCTGGAAATTAGGATTATTGGATTATCAAATGATAAAGATAAAACTTGTTTTCTGGACTTGTCTAATACGAAGCAGATAAGCCAAGAGCACACCCAAGCTACGTATGGCAGCTATGTCATCAATATGTACTATAAGATTAAATGGAACACAAATGCTGCAATATTACATTTATTGAAATTGATCGTAAAGTTGAATTTGCAATGTTGTTTAATGATAAGTTGTTATTTACAATGTTGTCAAACTTCCAATATCCACCATAGATACAACTTGAGATCTGCCACGCAAGGCATAAAATTATTCTATTCAATTATTCCAATCTCACAGAGTAGTCTTACATATTACACATTTTATTGATAAAGTAAAGAAGACATAAATTCTTTCTTGTATAAAATTTGTACCAAGAGGGCAACCGGCAACTACAGACGATTACCCGAAAGAGAAAAATTTACCACATCTTTTTAAATGACCCGCATAGCACCAGAGTCTGCTGAAGTAACATCAACGTGACTATTATAGGGTCAATCATTACGGCTCCTCCGCCGCCAGACTCATATTTTTAGCTGATTCTATTCTAAGGTTTCTGATTGATTTCAAAATACAATAGGCGGAGTGAAACAAAATAGGTAATATCATTTTCCTGGTTATCACCAGATAATCGGACCTAGAAATCGCTACCAATCAATGTCTTAACAAGAACCCGAACGTTAAAGAAACGACCCGAAATCAGACATGAGAGACTTCCAGGCCTATAGCGCAATGACAGAGTGTGGAGATACCAAATCGTACAATAAATGTTTAAACGTAACAGAAAACAGATTGAAACTCATATAATTGACGATAATCCTCTACACTTGATCGATCGATACCCTCCCTTAAATACAACTGAAATCAAGCGTAGAAATATTCTTTAAGCTCCTCATCACTAGATTTACCACTCACTTATGACATGAAAACAGAAGACCACCTTGAATGGATATACTTCTCGCCGTAAAAATGATGTTAAGTGGGTATCAAGCAGTACAAAATCTGCAGCAAGCCCAGATGTCTTTACAATTAAACTTCTTAAGGAAAATTGATCACAACGCCTTATTCTCATGTTCAGTGCATTTTTAAATATAGGTGAGTTTACAAAACCGCTAGAGAGAAACAATCTTATCCAAGAAATGTACAGATAATTGGCGGCCAATAACAATTGAATCTAACATAAGGTTGACAAAAAGACTGCCCCAGAGGTTATGCATTCAGTCACATCAACAAGACTTCCGACTTGTTAGTGAAGTGCTCTTGAAAACGATTACGAACGTCAAAGGACATCAAGCCCATCATTTATCTTGTTTTGAGCTTGCAAAGGCTTTCTGCTCTATATGTCAAAGTTTTGAAGTAGACTGACAATATTTATAATTGATAGGCTCTTCTTTGCAAAATTACTATGCTCTGAATACTTTTCGAACTTGTACAAATAGGCTTAGTGAGTCACCTCAAGAAAGATTGGAAAATACTTTAGTGAAAAAACAATTTTGCAATTTGATCTTAACTGTTATCAGTCAAATTTTATTTTAGGACAAACTAGTTTATCCTAGGCCAAACCAGTTTGTCCGATGCGTCCTAGGATGAATAGGTTTGGTCTAGGATAAACTAGTTTATTCTGATATATAAATGTGGAACTTCCAAGTCAAATATGTCCTGGTTTAAACTAGTTTGAACCATAGCTAAACTGTTATTTTGAGAGTATAAAGAAGAATCAAGAAAAAATAAAATAAGTTGTCACAATATCAGTTTTTATGTCGATCAACATCTTTATCCACTTATTTATTACATGGTGAACTGTAATGACATTTCGAATTGCAGAGTATTGATTTGTTTTTGCATTCACACCTATTTGGTGAATAATTTTTTTTGCAGTTGCCCTATCCCAAGTCAACGCCTGGTCGATGCAGTTCTCAAAAAAATGTCATTGATTAACTTCATTTTCATTTAAGACCTCTGTACTTTATTTTCCAAAATAAGGATATCAGAGTCATGCCAACGCAACGCTTCGAATATCTGTAATATGATTTTAAACACCTACTTCTGAAGCACTTCATGCTTAGTTCCAATTTTGTAGAGCTCGTCGTCACTTATCTGGAGAACGACTCGTACAATATTTATTACATCTCCTTTGGCTTAGTTTACGTGATGGATGGGTATGGTGACATTGTTTCCAATCTTTGTTGTGGAGCTGGCTTGTGAGACGCTGATTTCATTTCCTTAGCTGATCTCGCTTTTTTAATGTATTTTGCAGTAGAAGAATTTATGGTCTTCGTCATCGTCCAAATTATTTTCTGTAAATTCGTTTTCAAAAATTTTTCAAAGATCCTCCACATCCTCAATGTCTTTAAGTACCTCAAAGGGTAATGGAGCAGTAAAAAAGCCTACTCTGATATCGATGCTGAATATAGTCTTACAAGGCAACTGCTTATTTCCTGAATAAAAAGCTGAAGAGGTGGCCTACAACTTAAATGACATACAGTCAAACCTTGAATTGCGAGTATGATTTGTTCCGGAAGCGTGCTCGTAATCCAAAGCACTCGTATATCAAAGCGAATTTCCCCATACGAAATAATGGAAACTCAGATGTTTTGTTCCCAAATCCAAAAATATTCATATATGTTACATCATAATGATTAACACAAACACCGTTTTACATTTTTATTATTTAAATTTAATATAAAGTAATCGAATTTATTAATTATTGTGTAGGACGACTTTCACGGTTACTATCTGTTGGCTCACCGGAATCTTTTTCTTTTTGTACGACGTTAACAAGGAACCTATCCAGTGACACTTGCTTTTTTGCCTCCTTCTAAAGATTTCCCGGAAATGTGACATTACATTGTCATTAAACAGATTCATCGCTCGCACTGCTACAGTCTTATTCGAGTCGTGCTTTTCTACACAATTTTGTACAGTTTTCCACATTTTACATACCTCCCTAATCGCATTTGAAGTGAAGAATTTCTCCATATTTTTCTCCTCCTCTTCAGGCGAGACCTCCTCCACCACCTATTGCTGTTGCTCGTAATCCATATTCATCAGTTCATCAGTCGTGTTTCTCTACCAGCTCTTGAATGTCGTCTTCATTCACATCCAATCTCATGGTCTTCCCCAAGGACACAATTTTATCGACAACTGACGGCTCGTGTTCATAAGTAAACTTTTCAACGCAATCAGGCTACAGTTGTCCCTAAGCAGAATTGAGGGTTCTCTTGGTGATCCCATCCCAAGCTTTATCTATGATCTTGAGACGGTCTGTCATGGGTTTGTGACCGGACATTGCATTTTTTCCTGCCATAATGTAGGTTCTCTTTGGCATCTTTTTTCAAAAAATCCTTCTCATCGCAATTAAAATCTGGTTGCGGCAGGTAACCATGAGATTCTGGAGCTCGGCAACGAACGCCTCAGCTGCCTTAGCGTCCGAACTCGCAGCCTCTCCGTATCTCACAACACTATGGATGCCACTTCTCCTCTTAAAAGTTATCAAACCATCCCTTGTTCGCCTTGAAGTCTTCTTCGTTTTGTATCGACGTACCTGGCAGTTTACTTACAATGTCGGCGTACAAAGCCTTCACATCAAAAGCAACTTTTCTATATCTTCCAGAATACGTGGCCTTTGCTTTAATATTCTCATGACTGCTTTTGCTACCTGTAGCGCACTTATTGCTTCTTTCTTCTTTAATATTGTGCAAATCGTCGACGAAGACTTCTTATAAAATCTTGCAATGTCGGCTACTCGCATAACTCGCTCGTGTTTCTCGATGATTTCCTTCTTAACGTCCACCGTAATCATCCTCTTCTTCTTACCGCCTTCCTTTTCAACCTTTTTCTTCTTGGGGACCATTGTCGCAGTACAGTTACTACACAGTTACAACAGTTACTATAGTAAACAGTATACGCTCACGTGGATGTTGACTATACAAGTGAGGTACGCTGACTGAGACCGCGCATGTGAGAGAAGAACCATCGGCTCAGTAGTGATCACGCGACGCCCGACAGACAAAGACAAAGCAGCTTATACGCACGTACTACTTGTATTGCTCGTACTGCAAGAGCTCGCCGTATATCAAGTTAAAATTTATTAAAAATTTTTGCCCCTGTTGCAAAACACTGGCAATCCAAGGTTTGACTGTATTTGTAAGTTTTGGGGCTTTATGATCTTGCTATCAGACAACGGTTAAGGATTTGTGAATCAAGTACTATCCAAAGTCAGGATAAATTAGTTTATCTTAAGTCAAACCGATTTATCCTAGGAGACATTAGATAAACAAGTTTCGCTTTAGTCGGACTAGGCCAAAGAGCCTTGTTGTGAAAAGAAATAATAGACTTTTGGATAAAGTAATCAATAATTTATTTATCTCTCATATTGTAGTGCAGATAGTAATCCAATTATTTTTTGATTCATCTCAAACTGAATCGTTTAGAATTGAAACTTCACACGTCCAACTTTTATTGATTTTCAAACTTTGTTGCAAAAAGGTTTTGTAGGAGTAATTTTATTTGGTGCTAAAACAACACAAGCTCATATGTGCAAATGTAGTACATAGCAGGATAAGTTAACTTTAGAAATCAAACATCATAAGTACATAGACATGTCTATCTATCTATCACAACACCTGCACGCTTTTTACCCTTTCAGTATTCAGAATTTTACATTAAAACATCGAAAGATTTAAAATTTATTGACAAAGTCTATATTTGTGCATAACATTTCTAATTTTTATCTATAAAACTAATAGACACAACAAACAATTTTTTTTTTATTAATTGTGTCGCATCTCCTATCAATCGTCTTTCAGCTTTCTTTTCTGTGCACTAGCAATTTATATAGAGAAAAGTGTTTTTTGACTAAAGCATCAATCGCAGTCATGTAAAACTGGTTTAACTGAAAGAAAGCCTTAATAAAGTACTGCATTTAAATCCAACCGAAAACGCTAAATATCTCTTAATATCGTTCCATTTTCTGTCTTTTCAGTGGGTTTATTTCATTAGAATTCGCCGCTGTTCATCAACGTCTACCCTAATCGGGGAGCACAAAGCTTTTCTTCCTCTTTCTTGACTTTTGACTGGCGTTTATTTGTTTCCAACCATTGTCGGCGTTAAAAGAAAAAAAAGAGAGGAAAAACAATGTGAACGGAACACAATGGCGGAAATTCCTTCTTGATTTATGCAGAACCTGGTAGGGAATTTTGCGGTGACAACTTTTAAATTGTAACCAAATACCCGTCGCTATTATTCCATAGCAGGCGATTTTCTTCTTACATATTATTTATTTTCAGGAAAATGATTCTGGTATCTAGCTTACATTCCTCGCATACTATATCTAGATCAGTTTAGATATTTTCTTGTAATTAATACATTAATTATGGAGCTTGCATCTACTGGACTATGAAAATATTACATTCTTGAACTATTTACACCTGTGCAGGAAATAGCATACTTAATGAGATTCCAATATTAAATAAAACGTGAGAAATCTTGAAGATTAAAAAACTTATAAATGCAGGACATGTCGTGAACATAAATTTTTAAATTTCAAGAGATGCTTAAAATCAAAACTTTTGAAATCGTTCGCTACTGAGTTCTCATTAATTTCACAAATAACGTAAAAGCAAAATTTTCAAGACACTGTCTTTAATGTACAAGAAGGAGAGAATTTTAATGAGTCGCATTAAAATAGAGATTTGAGAAATTTATTTAGATATGCAAATAAATTAAGAAATTTGCTTTTAGGATTGTCAGATATGTTATCGCGTCGATATCCGTTAGATGTTTCTCTTTTCGAAGGTTAACTTTTTAGTTAACCTTGAAACTAGAAAACAAATTAATTGAGAATCGAATAATTATCTATATTTGTATTTATTTAATTAGTAAAAAACTTTCTTTTCTTAATTTAAGAATTATTTTAGATACCGTGTCAAATCAGGATTAGTAACTAGTTAATACATTACCAGTCTTATTAAAAGCTGTGCGTGAGGTTGCAATATTAATCATGTTTTGTGTAATTTGGAAATAATAGACGGTTTAATGCATTAAGAGTTGCAATGTAATGTTTCCAAGCAAGGAAGAATTTTAAAGCCTTGAAGTAAATTTTCTCGAACTTGACTATTGCCATTCTTCCAACTTCTCGCCAGAGATTCCAACGTTCTACATAATTCAAACAGAGGCAAACATTTCAATTTCGTCCATAAGTCATTGATATAACCTAAGAACCTTGACTATTTTAAAGATTTCCATTCTTATTAATATATAATTGTTCGCGTTTTCAATGAATGAACTTAAAGACTTAAAGTATGTCATGAATGTGGGAAATTCGATTATGCCTTTACAACACTGCTCTGCGATTATGTCACCTCCATTGTCCAACATTATTTAATTAGTTTCCAGTTTGGGTTTCTATACTCAAGAATTTTCTTACGAATTATTAATTGAGTACCTTCTTTTGCAATGCTGTATATCGTAATATCTGAATCCTTTTGCTTACCTCAACCCACAAACCAAAAATTTACAATTTCGCTCTTTAAGATCAAACGTGATTCCTCGCTCTGGAATGAATTCGGTACAGTTTCAAAGAGCCTACTAGCGTTCTTGGAAAAGTCCAAGAAGCCAACTGGCCCAATCGATCGGAACTATACATTAAATCCAAGCAACTGTCTAATACAGATCAAGAAGTTTTCACCTTGCTGGATTGAATCTGAAACGGTCTGAGAAAGCTCAGCAGCCTCTTTGGCAGAATCCGAAAAGCTAATTGGCTCTCTAGTCTAAGAAAAATCCAATTTGTCTGAAAATTATGATCAGAAATTCTAGATTAGATTCAAATAGTCTAATACAGACTTGAGGAGCAAGTAGTTTTCTTAGAAACTATTAGGAGTTTCTATTTATCTTTCCGACTTACAAAGCCCGACCAGACTTGACCTCGCTGGAATGAATTCTCATAAAGCTCAGCAGCATTTCTGACACAATCTGACTCGGCATCGCCGCAATAATAAGTTCGACAGATTTCAAAATTTTCAGTAGCATTCTGGGTAGAATTCGAAGGACCAGCTAGCCTTGGGAATATCAAATTTATCTCAAGATTTCTATTAGGTATCTAGATTAGACTCAGACAGTCCATTACAGTTTTCTATGTGCAAAATCATCAACAGCAATTATTGCTGCTACCTTGAAATTGGGAGGTAATAGAATGAAAAGTAGAAATAGAAAGCCGCAATAAATCTGATACTAAAAAGAGCGGTTTAGACTTCTCAAAAGAAAGTCATACCAAGAAAATCCTTTTCGGCTCAGGTAGTTCAACACAGCATAATCAAACCAAAAGTTCAATCGACCCGCAAACTCGTGAACTCAAATGTTTCCTATGTTGTAATAGAAAGAATAATTAGAGACGCTTCAATTTTAGAGTGGAAGCGCTAATGTAAATGAAAGACTTAGTGAGGTTAAGTGTTTTCAAGAGTGCTCATCACTTTCTTCGAGTTTCGTTTTCAAGGCTAACAAGCTTCTGAGGAATCCAGCAACGCTGTGATGATAGACGCTCCGGTTAGATTTCAGATTTTATCGATCTATGTTTTACTAGTGGAAATAAATGCTAGCGTAGGTGTAACCAGAGAGAAAAGCAAAAGCAAATATCTTAAGTATCTAGATGAATTCTGTTTTGGTTGAACTTTTAGAATTGTAATCTTTCTTCAATTTATCAGTATTTTGAATTACAGTTTCTAAAAGTTTCAAATGAACTGACTAAGAAGTAGTAAAATAAACTTACTATCAAATATCTAAAACTAACAATGACTGCAAATGTTTTGTTGAAGTTTAGCAATCAAGTGAACTGCCATTCCAATGAAAGTCGCGTGTTTCGAGTCGCGCTATTTCAGTCTACTCAGATCAGCTGATAGAAATAAAAGTCGACTACTAGCCAAATGTGAACCAGATGACGCATCCGATTCGATACTGAAGCTTATAATTCGGGGTGCAGTTAGGTAAAAGTTTTTGGCCAAAGTGACCAAATAATATTAATTTAGTTTAGATTCGATTTAAAGCGATAGCAAACATTGTATGTAGGTATCCAATCCTTTGCACAAAATGAGATGTTAATTTGCAAGAACAAATTGATGATGCTTGGTGTTTAATCACTTGATGGGAAAGCTTTTTGGATGGCGTACTTGCGCCTCCCATTTCTTTAACAAACCTTTTTGGAATGATAACAAAGTTCTTCTTACTCTCTCACTTTTTTCATCGAAGAAATAATTTTGGGAAAACCAGCATGGTTTTTAGGCTGTAAAAACCTTATTTTGTACTGGGAGTTAGTATGGTATTTTAGGGATGGAGTTTTCGTCATATGAACTACGCCAACAACTTCGATAATGTTTGCATTAGAGGAATTATGTATTTCATATTTTGTCTAATTCAATATATTCTGCTTTCAATGTTGCGTGTTTTCAATAGACTGTGTTCGATGACATTTTCGGCACCCTTACCATCTCACTGTTAATTTCTCATTATTAATTTAAAGCAAGTTTACACTTTTAACTCTTATACTACGAAGAGGGCAGCTTACAATATTCACAAAACTGAAACGTTTATTACGCACAAGATTTATTTGGACCCCCTCTGCCTTTTATTTATCAACACTGCCAAAGACGACTTCCCTCATTATCTCTTCCATGCGCCAATCTCATCTTCATAAAATCTCCGTAACAAGGTATAAATTTCCGTCTGGGACGTAAGTTGTATTTCCATAATAATCTAGACTGAACTTGCGTTCAAAAGACAGCAGGGATTTTGCCTATAGACACTATAGCGCATTAGAATATGGATGCTAAGTGCATGTTATAAGAGTAGTCTTCTTTTAAACTGTAAACAAGCCCAAGTTAACGATACGTTAGCAGTATTTTTCTGCTAATTTGAAATTAGAAATGTCTAAGTGTTATATAGATTACTTAAGACCTAATTGAGAATGTGTAAGACACTTCGATTCTTCAAGTTAAATAACGAATTATATTTTAAAGTTAGCATCAGGATAAAATCAATAAAACGAAAGGTTGAAAAGAAATACGAGGGTGGTTTGTCAATTAAAGCAAACGAAAGGGAAAAAACAATTGCCCAAGTTAAATTTTATTTATTTTTTAACGTAACTTCCTTTTAACCCGGTACACTTCGCCCAACGATGTTCCAGTACAAGTATTCCATTTTTATAAAACGAGTTGTCAAGTTCTGCAAAATAACCACCAACAGCATCAATAACGTCAGCGTCACATGCAAGTTTTTTTCCCTTCTAGCCATTTCTTCAAATTAGGGAACAAATGGAAGTCGCAGGGAGCCATATCGGGCGAGTAAGGTAAGTCAGTAATTCGTGTATTTTAGCCACTGCAATTGCTGATTTGTGGGTGTGGTTTCTTCTTAGTCAAGTGTGGTCGTTCTTTCTTGATTTTTTCGCTAAATTCTTGCAACAAGTTCGCATAATACTTCCGAATGATTGTTTTTCCTTTTTGCAGATAGTCTATAAAAATGACTTTCGGTGCATTCTAGAAAACAGTGGCCATAATCTTTCCAACTGATGGTAAAGACTTTGCCTACTTTGGAGAGGGTTCGTTGCTATCGGTTCACTACTTCCGATAGTTCCTTTGTTTCCGGTGTGTAGTGATAGATTCATGTCTCAACCACAGTTATGAATCCCCGCAAAACTTCATTTGGGTTACCCCTGCAATGTTCCAAACACTCGGACCAAATATCGATTCGAACACGTTTTTGATCCACCGTTAACAATAGCGGCATCCATCGCGCTCAGAGTTTCTTCATGCTGAAATGTTCGTGTAAGATGTTATGCACACGTTCAGTTGAAATTCCCACCATCGCTGATATATGCCTAACTTGCATCTTGACAAAGAATGACAATTTTCTCAATTTGTATTATGACGACACTAGGCGCGCCCTCCATCTTTGGTTTTTGGAACTAACTAAAGTAGATATATGTCATGTTGTTTGTGTCAAGTGTTGATGTTTTTGTACTTTTATTTCTAATAGACGTTTTTAATTAGAAAAGTGCCTACCTAATTATTAATCGCCCTTTCTCACATCTGTGGTCACTCAACACGATTTCATGAATTTTTTCTATGATTTGTACATCATTTGGACGGCCACTCCGGTGTTCACCTTCACAACTTATTCGGCCACATTTAAATTCAGCAACGCACGTGGGTACCATTTTAAACGACGCCAACGATTCACCAAGAACTGCATCCAGCTTAGCTTTAATTTGGGTAGCTGCCTTACCTTTTAAAAACTAGAGTTTTATGAAGGTACGAATCTCTTTTCTTTCCATTTTTACCAAATGTTCTGACACTGCTCTCTTTCACGACTTGCCAAATAGAAACTACGCAGTTTATCAAATTGCTATTTGACATTTGCTTGTTTGAAGGATGAAACAAACTAGCGAGAAAACAATCTTGTTATTAATATTGTCATACGCACTGGATTTACCTTGGCTAATGTTCAGTATAGGCCCTCAAGTTTTTGGAGGGTTTCTATAGCTTTCCTGAAAGCCCACGTTAAGAGGAGTAAAAAGAGACCACTCCCACTCTGGATGGTCAAGAGATAAGAAGGGTAACAGTTCGATACAGCTACCCCTAGGATTAAACTTCTACAGAAAGAATTTAACCTTACCAATGCATGTATATTCATTTAGAGAATTAAAAGACACCTGCGGAAGGCCTCTCCCACGCCAAGCACTTAAGAATTTTTTAAGAAAGCTTCGAAAATCGATGACCTTGACAGTTCACTAGCAAAATGACAGCCATGACACTATAATATCGCGGCTACGTTGTGCTACTCTCCGACAACGTACAACCGACAGTACTACAACCCAATTTCCCTAAATCACCTGGAGAACATTGATCCCGCATAAGCATGGCTAAATTCATTTAAAAATGAACTTTTAACTACTACTAACCTAGCAACACCCTCGCTACGCCCCTGCACAAAATCGGAGTGAAATTCATTAAAAGATTAACGTTTAACTCCTTCTAACCTAACCACACCCTCACTACGCCCCGTCTCCGCGCAAGATTGGGGTGGAATTCATTAAAAGAATTAACGTTTAACTCTGGTTTAACTCCTTCTAACCTAGCAACACCCTCGCTTGGGGTGAAATTACCGTCCATACGCGGTTCATGCTGCAGTAGGGGTTGGTAATGTGCGCAGCAGCTGAATTAGTTGCCAACTTCATTGTTTATATCGTGCAACATAACTAAGATGTGCTTAAAAATCGTGTTTGTTCTTCGTCGGTTTCACCAAGATTGAATTAATTTTCTTTACCTCCGCTTACCTAATTGTATTCTGTGAGTAATTCTCTACCTGCTGATACCAAAAACTTGCTCTCGAAACGTCGTTTTCGTAGCTATATCGAACAATTACCATAAAAAAGTTATAAATTTTCAGAGAAAAATTTTTTCAATGAAGAATTTCCATAAGAAAGTTTTTTCCTAAATGAGGTGTCCATCCTACCGTTTCTCTAAAAGCCCAAGACGAGACGAATGAAAGAAGACACTTTTCTAAGTTAAAAAAAAAATTGAATTTTTTAAAAATGAAAATTCCTTATGAGATTTCTAAGCAAGACAAATGAAAATGTTTGGAAACAGCTTCATCAATGTGAGGTTAGGTAGACGGCTATATATAATAAGAAATATTTTTATTGAAAATTTCGGCACTTAAACGAAATATGCTCAGTTTTTGACACAAAAATCGCCGTACTGGCCTTAAATATCCTCAAGAAGTGACGCAAGCGGGTCTAATAGCTTGATGGCATCATAGCCGGCGCCAGAGGTATTCGCAGAGGTTAAATAAACAATAGGAATTTTCATTTTTAAAGAATTCTATTGAATGGACACTTTATCTAGAAATAAAATTTTCTTATGGAAATTTTCCATTGAAGAAATTTCTAACTTTTTTATTTCTTAACCGTCCACAGTGGAAGTGGTCTCTTTTTACTTCTCTCAGAAAAACTATAGAGACCCCATAAAAACTTGAGGGCCTAAACCAAACATTCACCTTTACCTTACTTATCAAACCGCCCTCGTACATCAGCCATCAGGCATACTCGTATAAGAACATTCAAAAACATAAAAAGACAGAAATAGGTTTACGTCGTGTCACGGTAAAATGCTGAAACAAAGAAAGCTCAATTCTTTTCCTTCGGCTAAAAGAAAAGTCCTCAAAAAACAAGTACTGAAGAGCACGAAAACTTTTTCAACTAATTGTAAGCCGCAGAAAGACCAGTGCTAGAAGGGACAGAACCGTCGGTCACGTCAGAAACGAAACTCTTTTCAAAAAGGTTTTAGCTTGGTTTTGACAAGTTGAGATTCTTCGTGAGCTTTTAGTTCTCTTCTGTTTCTCTTATAGCTAATTCTAAGTTAACTTTGAAGTTTTCAGGCTCGAGAAACAGATACTATATAACATGTTAAATGTCTATTCTAAAACTAAGGTTTTTTTCAGAAGAAAATCAAATTCTCTCTTTTGATTAATAATATGGGATAGTGTCGTAGACACCGAGTAGATCTTTATAAGTTACTTATTCTATTTATAATTTACATTTATAACCGTTTTTGTTAACTTTGTTTTTTTAGCTTAAGTTTTCTTTGTAGATGTTATCAGATCCGTAATATACAACGTGAACATTACCATAAAATAAAAATTAAAACTGCAAGTTCATAATACAACAAACGCAAATTTAGACCATCAATTTAATATCCCAAATTTAAGTGTGACATCATATGGGTGTAACAACTATCATAAATTATTATATTATTGACTTTTATTATTCGCTTCGTTATCATTATTCACTCAATAATTAAAATTTTAAATTTACTGTGAATGAAAAAGCAGCAACGTGTCTGAAATGGGTGTAAGTTTAATATTTCCCACGCACAATACAATTGAACGATTGTTTAAAAGAATATTGCAATCAATCAACGTTCAATTCTGAAGGTTCTGCCATTGTATTATTAAATATCTGTTTCAATTTAAGTATTTGCAAATATGAAACGAGAAAGAGAAAACAAAAAACAATTGAATTCGAAAGAAGGCAACTTTATTTTATTAGGTTTCCCGTAGCTTTCCGATGTTAAAATATAAATCTTTATCCAAATTTAGGGAAGCTTAATCAGTTTAATCCGTGCCAGATGGCCAAAACACGACCACCAAGCCTAAAATTATCTGCAAGCCAGAACGTAGTATCGCGTATATCGTAATGGTCGGGAAATTAGTCCAGTTATTTACTGCTGTGTTATGGTCATCCAGATATTATTTTGCGGTTGGTTTACTCGAAAATCGTTTAATTTATAGTTGAAAGATATTAACGATCCAAATGGTCATTTAATTTGTATGCCTTTAACGGACAATAACGCGTGCTGTTTATTTTACCAACGTAGAACATAATGTTTCTCTTTAATTATTTCAGTTGATGAAAAAAGGATTAAAGTTTAATAATCAACAATAAAATAATATCAGCTCATTCACGTGGTATGATTGCATGTTCACGCTTCCTTATTATAACCTGATCCGAAGGGTTATTTCAATTTTAATTCCATCTATTGTTAAATAACGTGGAAAGTGATGGCATATTTGATTACTAATTCCATCTATTATTAAATCCTTGTATTCTATCGTTTGATTACTTACTAGTTAGTAATGATAGTCGTCGCGCGTCGGCGTTTTCAATTGAAAGTTTAATTGCAAGCAATTACCTATAAGCAACGCACCGATTTGTTTCGAATAATTAAGTAATGTTACAAAAAATATTATTGTGAACTTGCGTCCATCAATAATCTAACTATATACTAACTAGTCAATGATGGGTGGTGGGAAAATTCATTTTGGTTTATTTTTGTTTTAGTGCTATTGTCAATTCTGCTTGCTATAAAAGAGGATGTACATACTTGAACGGATCAAGAAGTTAATAACAAACCGCTTATTACAGATAACTTGCTTTGTTTAGACCCTTCTAGAGCCACAATGATCAAACAAGTTATTACTGTTACTTGCTGCTTAATAAATGAAATTTTTCTGAGCAATCCCTGTACGTATGATTCGCATCTTCATACCAAAACTATTTAATCAACTGTATTTTCATTCAGACACTTTTATAGCTAATCATATATTTTTGCGAAGTTTTTTATTCTTGGCAAGAAATAAACTTAATCGTGTTAATGCCAAACAAGCTCTTAAGAAGAAATGATCAATATTATCATAAACGAGTTAATACATTAATAACACAATTATAAGTGTTGCCTACAAAACTATAAACGGCGTTTTCTTATCAGTTTCTTTTGTTAATATAATTGTTCGGATGTAGACAATCAACTTAAAAAGCTTGTTTCGTTTAGATTGAAATTTATTTAGATTTATAAACTAAGAGAATGATTTAACGTTTCAAGGAACTTCTACAACAATATAAAACCAGAGCTTAACTCATTGTTATGCCCTGCATAAAATTAAGGTGGTGACACGGTACTCACTCGATGAGGTGAGTGGTGAGCCTATACTGCTCGACCGGACCGGAATGTGGATCCTTGGTGTTCTGATACAGGTATATTAAACAGACTAGAAATAAATCACTGTATTATCAGTACGCAAAATAAAAATCGAAGATATTGACAGTTATAAAAATTCACAATAAACTCGAGTTGCACGGCGATAAGAAGAAATTAAAATAAAACTTACCAAAGTTACAAATCGGCTTCTGATAGTTTTAATAGAGCAACAATGAGTTGAGATTAAACAATATGGAGACAAGATTGTAAACGAATGCAAACACAATTAAAACCTTAATTCCCCAATTTACCTTTTGGTGTCCTACTAGGTTTTCCAGCATCGTCTCACCCTCTAGGACTAGCTTTTTTTTATATATCAGCGGCCTAAATGATATCCTTCACAAAGGAAAATGCCTCTTCACAAGGCAATTATTACATAACTTAATAAAATTAAGTTAATCGAATTATTTTAAAGTGGCGAGATGTACAATTATTAATTATGAAGGAAGAAAATAGTCCTTGAGTGTATTGGTATTTAATACCTACGCCTTCTATTGTAACTTCTTATCGCATTTGATCTTTTCTTTCCACATTATTTGTAATGGATGTTATGGAGGTTTGTTATTCAAGTTTTTAAGGAGTTTATTATGAATTTATCGACTTCACCGTCACTTTTGTTTATTGATTTGATTTTATTTTCTAATTGTATAATAATGAAATCGATGTATAGCTATAATTTTTTAGAAAGAAGGTATAAATTAGTTTTTTTTTTCATTTACCTATTAATAATTAAATGATATAAAGACAGTTCAGAAACAGTGCTTGCTATCAAATAACAGAGAATTAAAGCCCTCATATATCACTGGTAAGAGTGACTCTATCATGACAGATCATTGATTAAGCAATCAGGTGTTTAGCTGAGTACGTCCTTAACACAATGGAATCTTCCTCAACCATAATATTAGATTTAATAGTCTCCTATGCAGATTTAAAACACATACTGTTATTAATCAAAAAAATTCTGTCATAGAGAAAGACCTTCTATGTTTTTGGATACTGATTAAATGGATGCCGTCAAGTTACGAACAATCCCCAATTGTGACTAATTAAGAAAAGTTATCAGCTGAGCCGAGTAGCAAAAAAACCAAAAAAAAAGTATCTTTCTATGGCTAACATTGATGGCCTTAGATTACTGAAGCATCCAGTTCACGTCTTCGGTTTCTTACTCAATTTTATTAATTTTCAAAACAGAGCAAAAACGCCTTCCCTGTTCACTGATACGATCAACATCAGTTTGCACCAAATCAGAAAGGAAACTGGACCTGTCGCAGCTTCTCTGCACCACCTCTAAGCTCTCCCTACTCCTGCGACCTGATCGCGTTGCAATAATGTGCTACTCTTGGAGTAGAAACGGATGTGACCGCCTGCGGCGACCACCAATCAAAGTCAACTTTGTTTAAAACCTTCATTAATTATCAAAAATGTTTCAATGTTTAAGATTCCCGGTTTCGTTCTATTGATTAGGCCTACCAACAATACAAAAATACCAAAAACCCGCAGGATCACGCACGATATATTGAGCAACGAAATAAAACAAATAGTAGGATTAGAGAAATAAAGAGAGAATACCGGGAAACTTTCACAAAATCAATGAAGCACGGTTTCTACGGGGCGCAGAAGAAAGTATGGGGTATGCTTCGAAACAGGAAAGCAGAAACAAACAAACTACTTAAAATAACTAAAATTAGCATAGACGAGTGACAGATTTACTTTCAAAAGCTATACAAATCAGAAACACAAGTAGAAGAAAAGTAAGTAAATGAACCGAGAATAAATAACATTCAGCTAACAAAAAAAGATGTAACTAAGGCAGTGCAAGAAATAGAAAACAGAAAATCACCACGACCAGATACAATTAATAACGAGCTAATTAAATATGGAAAAGAACATCTACACTACTACAAAAAATGTTTGACGCAGAAAAGAAGAAGATATACCAGTGGCTACAGGAATAAGACAAGGAGATTCCTTAAGCCCCAAATTATTCAGTATGATTATGGATAAAATAATCTGTTAAGCCACTGCCAAGATAGAAAATCGAACACCCACATAAATATACTCTGTTGTGCGGACGATGCGGTACTATTAGCCAAAACTGAAGATGACCTCCAAAGACTGTTATAACAATTCACGATGACGTGCAGTGCAAAATAGAACATGTCCATAAGTTCAATAAGAAACAGCAAAAACAATGGAATGAACATGCCAATAGGGCGGATGATAATCGATTAATCAAACTAGCAAAAGATAGAAAACCAAGAGGAAGACGACTACAAGGAAGGCCCCCCAAAAGATAGAAAGAATGCTGGATATCATCCTCGGTAGGGACACCGTCAAAAATCAATCCTCTGAAAAACAGACCAAAGGCCTTCAAAAAAGAAGAAGATTAGGTGAGACACAGGTTTCTTGGAAGAAACTAAAATGTCATTTTCTGGAAGAAATTCGTACGTATGGACGAAACGTCGAGATTATTCTAAAAAACTAAATTCCGAAAACTGGATTATTTCAACTTACATTGGTTTTACTACAAGGAAACGAATCTCATCTTAAAAACATCAAATATGAACACAAGTCGGGTTTCGCCCTTCACTAATCTTCTTAAGAAAATTAAATACGAACAGGGATCGAGTTGTGCTGTTCAAGAAGCTACTGCCTACGATAATTCAAGGCCGGATTTAGTCCTCCATTAGACATCTTAAGAGAGCTAAATGCAAACGCGGTACGGGTTACGCTCTCCAAGGGGTTACCTATCACGATTCAAAGCCGGACTTCGCCTTCCATTACTAACCCTAAGACAGTTAAATAAAACTAAGTAGAATCGGGTTACGCTCTCCAACAGGCCGCATGTGGTGACCTAAAGGTAGGTTTAAAGCAAATTTGTTTCGAGATATTCGGGGTATTTAGTAAAGATAAAGGTGATAATGCAAAATATGGGAAAAGGAAGACTGAAAAGTGCCCAACCTCGAGTATCTCAAGAGAAGAATAGGAGAATGTTAAGTATAAAAAAAATATATCAGACGTGGAGTTATCTAAACCCAACTGTAGTTGTAAGACTAAATCACTAGAGCTAACGCAACAATTTATTGTTTGATGTTCATTTAGAATCATGTCAATCCGCACTTTGACGGTACAGCTCTGGTGGGTGTGTACAAGTACAGCAAAAGATCAGAGTAGCTATTAGGCAGCTACTGTACGAAAAGCAGGGGATATTTACAGACAGGGAAAAGTCGAGCAAAATAATCAAGTAAGAAACTAACAAAAAGATTCCAAAACAAAGCAAGTTAGAAGGGAGAGACAACATTGAAAGCTAATGTAGGAACAAGACAAAAGAGAGAACAAGAAAAATTAACATACAGTACAACGGTTATTAAAAAGAAGTAGAAAGAGACTGAATTAAAGAATAAAAAGATGAAAATAAGACAAATACGTGCAATTTTATCAAATAATAACAAAAGTCCCAAAAACAAATTAAATGCTTTGGATAGTGGGGTAAACTTACACTTTCTTAGGCTGGATACTGCGACAATTTTATTTACGTAAAGCTTTTTCGGACTGTAGTCATGAACTTCATTGAAGATTCCTCTGAGATTTCGTTTTTGGGCAAGATTTTTCATTTTTTTCCGTCTTTTTATTTTATAGAAAGAGAATTTCCATACTGTTCCAGGTATTCTGGTGTTCTGGCCACAAGGTCAATTTCTTTTAGGCCACAGATTTGGTCTTCTTATTCAAGATTTCCATGATTTTTTTGTATTGGGCAAATTCTCTAACCTTTATGGGAAGAAAATTCTCTGATCATGTCAGGTTTTAGAGGTTTTCCTGGTAGCTAAATCAATTTATTTTTTATACTATGGACAAAGACTCAGACTGGCACTCTGATCTTTTCACTTAAAATTTCTCTGAAATTTTTGTTTCCGGGCAATTTTTCTAACTTCTCCCTGATCTCTACTTAATAGGGGAAAGAAACTGTCCGAATGCTCTAGGACTTGCGATTCTCCTGGTTGCTAGATCATTCTTGTTTTAGAAATAAAACTCGTGGGTAACTTAAGAAATGGATTTTAGCATTCAGAAGATTCCTTGAAGGCACAATAGTAGTCTGATGAGGCCTATTACCTGCCATAGATTTTTTTGTAAGGACGTTTCGTCCCACTTTTTGGCACTTTTCAATTTAATGGTATTGTGGTTGAAGAAAAAGTTCCTAAACTAGAGATAAAAGAAAAGGCGCTAAGCGATATGCCAAAAGTAAAATATCAAGTAAAATAGATTATTAACTATTCTTCACTTTGAAAAAGAGAGAAAACAACAGAACAAACTTAATTACCATTGTTTTATCATCATCGATAGATCATGATGGTATCAAAAGGTGAAAAAAAAAATTAATCAAAGTAACAGCAAAACAGTCATCAAAAACATTAATAATAATGTCAGGTGCCCGTGTCAATATTAAATGTCAAAAATTACTTGAAATTGTCATTTTGTCGTTTCATATTTTTACAGTAATGTTTGCTTTTAGAAGATATACATTATTACGTCGTTTTTACAGTTCAATAGCCAAATGTATGGAAAAAGAATGTATAGTACCCGACGTAGTAGACGTAGCACCAAAGGAAATGGCATCAATTTGTTACCCCAGCGGAGCCCAGGTGGAATTAGGTCAAGAACTTACTCCAACACAAGTAAAAGATATGCCTTGTGTTAAATGGCAAGCTAATAGCTGCAATTTCTATCTTCTGTGCATGACAGATCCTGATGCACCAAGCAGAGACTGTCCGAAATTCCGCGAATGGCATCATTGGTTAGTAGGTAATATACCAGGATGTGAAGTTAGTAAAGG
>VTPC01090163.1:149858-238383 GCA_011009095.1 Ignelater luminosus
TATTACTGTCGCTGAGATTCATCATGAAATAAATATTTTATTACTTTCTGCCCGCAATACATGGCTCGTGAGTTAGCAAAAACGCACGATTGTGCAAAATGGTATAATAATTTGTTTATAAATAATATTTATATACAACTGACATTTCCGAACAACAATCAGACAATGGGTTCTTTAGATGATGTCCCTGGTTCATCAAAGAAACGTAAACTCAATTAACTCTCATCGTTTCAAGATGAATGGACGAAAGGATAATAAGAACTGGATAAAACGGATCGACGATTTTACTGCAAAATCTTCTTTTTGAAACGCGCCCTTCACCGTGAAACAAGATAGAGAAAGGCCATTAAAACACATTTAAACAGTGGAAACCACAAATCTAACAGCTAAAATGTTTCGTCAAATCAACTTTTGACAGGATCTTCAGAAGAACTCAAAGCTGATGCAGCTGAAATAACTCATGCGTATCACGGGGTTTCTCACCATCACAGTTACCTGAGTATTGACTGTAGTATGATATTAAATACACAAATATACTCAGACCCTAACATTACTAAAAAAAAATGCACTGTGGCAGAACCAAAGTTGAAGCACCCGTCGAAAATGTTTTAGTCCCTAAATCAGTTGAAATGATCTGTTCCGATTACTATCAAGTATTTGATAGATAGAATTATTGAATTTTAGGAAGACAGTAACGAACCATCTGCATCGCTTTGTGACCAAATTTTCTCCCATTCAAAAGATCATTGTCTCGATATTAAAAATGTAACCTTTTACACAGCTGACAATGCATCGGTAAAACTAATTATGTGTACAAAAAACTCACTGCTGTGAATCCAAATATTATAAAAAGCAATTGCAATTATCATGTGATTCACAATGCTTAAAGACATGCATGTAAAGCCTTATCGTACGCTTTCGAAAACTTGGTTTTGAAAGTGTATGCTGACTTTTCGAACAGCGCTACAAAAAGAAACGGAAAAATTAAAAGAATGTTTCGAATTCTTGGGTTTAGAATACGAAGATGTACTGCGGCATGTTGTCACTCGTTGGTTGGTTCTTTTTCACGCGGTGGAGCGGATCATTTGATATTGGTCAGCTGTAAAAGAATATTTCATCGATCAGGGAGAAGACACAAATAGGACTATTTGGAGTTTTGTTGGTCATCAAAATAAAGCTATGGATGACTTGGATGCTGCTATAACTTTGCCTGAATGCTACTTGTATTTTATATATTACTTCATATTCATTATGTTGTAAACGATTTCAACCCTTGGAAAAGCAAATATCACGATATCTGAGGTGCACGATGTAATGGTATCGTTAAAATTGGCTCCAGGATAAAATACAATTTTTTTTGGCAGTAAAGTGAACGGCGCTTTAAGCAGCCTTGATTCAGCTGACAGGATCAAATTTGAAAAAGAAGCATTAACTGTCTACAAAAAAGCTTTGGATTATATTTAGAAGTGGTATCATTTTGAGAAAACTTCTTTTCAATATGTTGCAGTTTTAAATTTAAAAGAGAAAGACTTTTCGTACGCAAATTTTTTACAAGCTGCAAAAGTGATTAAGGTTCAAGTAGATGATGACGCATTATATGACGAAGTACAACTTTTCAAAAAGGAATTACAGAAATCTCAACAGTCGATGCTCCTACAGACATCAAATGGGTGAAGATTTTTTCTGCTTCTCATGAATTCCAAGAACTTCCAAAAATGGTGACTAAGATTGTATCTATTCCTGTAAGCAACGCGTATTTTAAACGAGTTTTTTTTCCATAATGGGAAATGTAATAAAAAATGACAATTTTCTCAATTTGTATTATAATGACACTAGCTCTCCCGCCATCTTTGTTTTTTGGGACTAACTAAAGTAGACATACAATGGCATGCTGTGTGTGTCAAATTCTTGATGTTTTTGTACTTTTATTCTTAATACACGTCATTCATTAGAAAGGTGTCTACCTAATTATTAATCGCCCTTTCTCAGGTTATGGGCCCAGAGTGCTTTAAATAACTTTTTCGCGAGTTTGCGTTTCACGTTTGTTGACTTTATGTCGTTTTTTTCGTGAGTTCACTCGTTGAAGTTACAGTTACGTGCACCCGTGCTTGTTCGTGTTTATTGTTTCAAAATGTCACATGACGAAAAATGTGTGATTCCGTTATTCGACGACAATAATTTTGATGACTGCGTTTTCGTGTTGAAGCTCGTTTAGAATCTCTTGACTTGTTGGACTTTGCTGTGAGCGATTGCCTGAATGCTCCAGAAGTGACTCGTCTTGCAACCGATACAGCTGATGACAAGATCTCCAAGAAAGCTCTTCTAAAAGATTACATTAAAAATGACAGAAAATTCAAATCAGAAATTGTAATGAGAATTGCTGATAAATATTTGGAATATGTTAAGGGAAAAAGTACAGGTTATGAGATGTGAACTGCTCTGCAACAAGGGTTTGCCCGTAAAGGTATTGCTAATCAGCTTTATTTGAGAAAATCACTTTTATTAATAAAATTTAATCCAGCTCAAGAAAAAATGGATGAACATTTTCTTTGTTTTGATAAAACTATTCGTGATCTCAAATCTGCTGCAGCGACCGTAGAAGAAATGGATATTGTGTGCAATTTATTATTAACCATGCCAAGTGAATATGACGCGGTGGTTCTTGCAATAGAAACATTGTCTGAATATAAATTAAGGTTGATTTTGTCAAAAATCGTCTACTTGACAAAGAAAGAAAGGGTGGCGAATATGTTTCAAAGAACTTTGTTGCTTATTGCTCAGGCATTGGCTGTCAGATTGAGTACACCAAAATGGCGTTGCAGAGCATATGAACTACACTACATTTTGTAAGGTACGCTGTATGATTTTAAATGCTAATATTAGTAAAACATTTTGGTCAGAGGCAGTGATGGCCGCTGTTTGTACTTAACCGCTCGCCCACTGTTGCGTTAGATAGGAAAACTCCAGCGGAAATGTGGTTTGATGTTAAACCCAACCCTCGAGAATTAAAAGTATTCGGCTGCTCCGCATACCTACGTATTCCAACAGAAATATTAAAAAGTAAGCTGGATAGTAGATCAAAGAAATGCTACATATGATGGGATATTGTCCTAATAGATATCGTCTATGTGATCCTGAGAACAATAAAATTATGAACGGATTTGACGTAGAATTTTGTGAAAACGAACTTTTCGAATCCCATCAGTCTGATAAGCCTAATATGAAAAAGAAATGCTGTTGTTCATGCGGAGAGAATTTGTGTAATAAAAATTTGACTGGCCCCTTTGTCCCCACTGTTCCCGAATCTATTGATTCATCTGTAATAAGTAATGATCCCGTGACTGAAGAAGACTGGGTTGAAGAATTGCCCGTTTGCCGGTCTACTCGTCAGCGAACAAAACCACGTTATTTAGAAGATTACTCGGCCTTTACTTGTGCAGAATCATTTGTGGAAAATTGTCAACAGAACTATTCAGATCTAAAAGAAAGACAAGATGAATCAAAATGGATCGAGGCTGTCAATAAAGAATTAAATTCATTTTTAAAAACCAACACTTGGGATGAAGTTAAACTACCTCCATGGCGGAAGGCAATCAGCTGTCGCTGGGTGTTCAGAATTAAAAAGAATGAAGATGAGAATATTACAAAATATATATAGCTCAAAGATTGTTCGCAAGTCAAGGACTTCGACTATACATATACGTATGCTCCCGTTGCTCATTATACTACAATAAGAACATTGTTATCTGTTATAAACCATAAAGATCTTCGTGCCTTTCAGATGGATGTCAAATGCTTTTTACACGGGAATTTTCAAGAGGAAGTTTATATGCAGTATCCTCTAGGGGTTGAAACTAATAAGCAAAACCATGTTTTAAAATTAAATAAAACCCCGTATGGCTTAAAACAAGCCCGCAAGGCTTAGAATGAAAAAATTAACAATTTTCTAAAATCTCTAGGTTTTATTCCATGTCAGAGTGATAAGTGTTTATATTGCTTTAGTAGTGATAGCAAAACTATCACGTATATCTTATTATATTGTAACGCGTCACCCTTAGAATATACTAGAAAATCTTCCGAACAGTCGCGAACAAGCTGGTCGAATGCGCCGAAGAAGTCTCGCACTATCCAGAGTCGAATGTGTAGGAAAATGGCGGGAACCTTCTAGCCCCATCGAGAACTAACGCGGGAATGAATATAAGGCTGCGTTGATCGAACTGAAGGCAGTTCTACAGTCAATCAGATAGTAGTTATGAACGAAATAAATGTTAAATAGTGATAAATAAATTCTTCTGTATATAAATAAATAAAGAGACGTAACGCTGCCTACCATTATCAACGATAAGCCGTACCGTGACCTGATTGGGTGTCTTATGCATTTGATGATGGCTACGCGTCCAGACATATGCTATGCAGTAGCATACCACAGTCGTTTTCAAAGCGATGCAAATGAAACTGACTGGAAGTCTCTAAAACAAATTCTAAAATATCTTGAGGGTACTAAGGACCATGTTTTGATCTATCCTAAAGATTGCACAACTGCTATATCAGCTTTTGCCGATGCTGATTGGGGAAACTCAATTGACAGAAAATCCACGTCTGGTTTTGTTGTAAAAATATTTGGCGCTACTGTGACATGGGATTCGTGAAAGCAAGGCGTCAGTGCATTATCATCATCTGAGGCAGAATTTGTTGCTCTTGCAACTGCTTCCTGTGAAGTCATGTAGTTGAAGACTTTACTTAACGAAATGAAAATTGATTCTCAAATTCATAACATCTATGAAGATAACCAGTCATGCATACGCAGTATATCGTGTGGAACTCTAAAAGTTTAAAACACATTGACATAAAATATAATTTTGTAAGAGACCTAGTGCATTCTAAATCAGTAAATTTACTAGATGTCCCTTCAGGAGATCCAATTGCCAACATTATGACGAAAAGTCTAAGTATTGAAAGATTTTGTAAATTTAAAAATCTATTATGTATTTTATCTTTATAAGAATGTAACATTGATAAAATTGGGTCGTTTCCTAAAATATTATTTTTGCTTATTTAGGTTGCTTTAGCTTTAAATTAACGCTGGCTTTTTTTCAGATTTTTTCTGCTTCTATTTTTACTTTTTTATTCAATTTAAAGTTTAAAAAAACTTTTCCCACCACTCCTGTGACGTCACAAGTCTTTGACGATATGACAACGCTGAAAACGGGAGTGCTGTCGGTAATATAGGAAGCGCTTAGAAGTTTGAATTTTATTGTTGAGGTTATGCGGTATTATGTTATTATATCTATATAATCTATCTATCTATCTTCTATATTATTTTTTATTATTATTTATATAAATAAAAATGAATCGCAAAAATGTATGAAGGCGTATCACTTCACAACGACTGAACCAAATTGGATAATTCTGTTTTTGTTGTGTTTGTTATTATCAGAAGGTTTGTATAAAAGAAAATTTCCAAAAAAATGCACGGAAAGACGTAAAAAAACATTTTTTCTCTTATACGTCATTTCGAGTCGTTCCCGAAGTATACAATAGATGGCGCCGCCGGCAGGGTGGCGAAAGTGTCGAAGTGTATGTAAAGAGATTTTCCCTAACTTTGAGGTAATTTGAAAAATGTAATGGTCAAAAACTCCTTTTGAATAATACAAAAATCATACTACGTGTTTATTTATTGTGATCTTTAGTCACAAAACAAGTCGTATATTACATATTTTTCCGAATACATTCTTCTAAAGTACCAAATCAAAGAAGAATTTGAATAAAACATAAAATGTGTAGGTAATTCAAATTATGAAACTTGCAACACTTCAACATTCGGATACACTTTAATTAGCTAATGCCTCTTTCTTTTTTTTTTGTTATGGCGTAATACTCATTCGAGAGTCGGCAAACCATCGGCGCTCTTTTTGTACTGTCCAAATGGAAAAACTAAAAATGTGGTTTATTACAAAGCTTTACAATAAAGTATATAAATTCTTAAGATTTTTCTTTTATTTTAATCGTAATTTAATTTTGAAATGGAAAATTATCTTATTTTTTTCATTAGGTACTCCACCTGTGCGAAGCCGGGGCGGGCAGCTAGTATATTATATTTACAACGTTTTATACAAACACGCTAACCAGTATATCACAAAACAATAGTCAATAACAGACGTAAAAAATACAGATAATTATATTATCTTTGGTTGAAATCGACAAAGCGGAGAAACCCGACAACTAACGAATGACAGCAAAGACACAACAAAGCGATTGCGACGTTGTCAGCTCTACTATTTGTACAGAGCGTCTACCGACGAACTGTAACGTCACTAGTAAAGAAAAATTATTTTATTTCCTTATAACTCTTTAGTTATCATATTACGAAAAAAAACTGTTAATGGTTATTAACTATATATTCTGTCTAGAATGATAATATCTGTTTAGATTTCAATAAATCCATTTCAGGAAACGACCCCATTGAGGCGGGGTGACAAAGAATGACATTTTCTCAATTTATATTATGACGACACTAGCGCTCCCGCCGTCTTTGTTTTTTGGAACTAACTAAAGTAGACATACATATAATGTCATGCTGTGTGTGTCAAGTTCTTGATGTTTTTGTACTTTTATTTTTAAGACACGTTCTTCGTTAGAAAGTGTTTCCTAATTATTAACCGCCCTTTCTCAGTATAGACTAATGCCAGAAATAAAATTTAAGCACAACTAGTGAAAGCAGAACTTTTGACTAAGTTAAATTACAATATGTCATGTGAGGAGTTTTTCAAGTTCGTCAGTACAACAGAAGCTGTTAAAAAAAGTTCTCTCAAATCAAAAATATATCTGAAAGAAGTAAACATCGGTGATTCAAGATTATTAGAATTCATGTTCGAAAAGTCAGCATTCACTTGACAGCATACACAATACTGATCTAGTCTTCAAATGACATCAAATTAGGTATGTCATTATTTATTTATCAAATAAAAAAGCGTTTTATTTAAATGATTGCAAGATGTAAATTGTTCAAGTTGCATATAATTCACTTGGTTATAATCAATCGTAATATTCCGAACACCAAGTGCAGCAACTGAGCATTTTCTAGATTCACTTATACAAGACAAAAAAGGAAAGCGCAGCAGTCCGGACTAAACGTAGGACCCGCTGCCTCTACAGTATTGAAACGAACAGCGATAACAGTCAAGAGTCTCTAGCGGAAAAATCCAATAAGTTTTTGGTTTCTAAAGTTAAGAAAAATTTAACAGCAAATAAAATTTCTTCGATAAATGTTCGGTTTAGGCCCTCAAGTTTTTGGGGGGTTTCTATAGTTTTACTGAATTCAGGATGGTCAAGAAATAAAAAAGTTATTTAAAGTTAATTAACACTAATTCGCAATATCTCAAACTTATCAAGATATACCTTTCCTGACTCTGTGTTTAATTGTCCAAATGAACTAATTAGTAACATGAACAATTTGAAATTTGTTAAGTTGCGTCAATGTGATCGTCCACGTATTGGCAAATTTGCAAAAGTTAAACACCTTTTCAGTAGTTAATGATTTCTTTTTTGGAAGACCGGTTCAAAAGAAAAACTGGGTATGAACCTCCTCCATTATTAGGAGACATATCGCATGCGGAGATAAGTATCTAACTGGAGGATGAGGTACAGTTCAAGCAGGGCTGAAATTAGACTCGAAGAAGCCCAAAACAAGTCTGTCAAAAGTTTACCAAAAATCATATTTGTCATATTGTTAACTCGTGGTTGCTGGTGCATGTGAGTACGTTAACTTTATGCGAGGACTACAGTCATTATGTGAAAACAAGACGTAATTGGGAAATACATGGAAATAGGAATGCCAAGTTTTATGAAAGTCTTTGATATTTTAACAACAACGAAGTGTATCCCTCTAAAGATAAGTTAATTAAATTAGATGCCAACAATAAATCGTTAGGGAAACATGACAGTACAGCATTTAATGAAATAATTTAAAAAAGCTCAGAAAATGTGAGTGTGATTCATCTTCATCTTCTTTGATTCAACATCAAATGGGAATAAACAATTTTTAATTACAGCTCTTTTAAAATCACGTTTAGGAAATTGGCTGCCGCCTACAGAACAGGATGATACATGCAAACCAATCATTGCTTCTAAATACTTTTTACAATTTTCTTAGACGAATTGAACTTAATGACTAACAAAAAATATAAAACCAAGCTCTGTCTGGAGTAACTGCTACTAATTCATTTATGTATAGTGTTGCAGTAGAAATAGTAGTACGCTACTTAACCATTATGTTATTTTATAAAGGAGAATTTGTTTAATGTTATTCAAATATTAATAGGCACTACTTTTAAAACAAAGTAACTGACAGTCAGTCTTATTCTAAAAACAGTTACTGCAAGACGCACTTGACCTTGCTCTGCAACCAAAATCAATTAATCATGCGTAGGAGTGCGTGGTCGGGAACAGTAATCTTTCAACATGAAAGTTTACACGAAATTAAAACTGTAATTGAAAGGTTTGATAGCTGTGTATACTGTTACAAAAGGAAAAAATTAGCAATTCCACCTTAGCATGAGTTTACACTCAATGACCTCATTAAGGCATTGTATTAGAAATGAGTAATTTGAATTGCATAAATTGATAGATTGTCCTGATTGAACCCTCTGATGGAATATAAAACGTGTTGCCATAAATGCATAATGTACGTATTTTTTAATTTTAAATGAGACACCCTGTATGTTTTTAGATATACCTATAAAATCAACATACATTCACATTCTGAATGCACTCAATTTTTAAATTCTTGTCTGATCACGATCATGTCCTAGATAATCAGAAATAATTTTGGGCATCTGTATGCTTTAATCAGTAATAATTTCTCTTGAACTTTCGAGAGATTATTTTTTCCAAACTAAATAAATTTTTAGTTTCTACTAAACAAATTAAATTTTTATACGATCACACAAAAAAATCGCAAACAGGTAGATATAATTGGCTACGCTAAACAATTTATAAAAAGTAATAGAACAAGGCAGACAAATGTTAAAATATTGGTTAGTGCGCCTGGATTTGGCGATAACAGCTTTAACTCTGGGTTTTAAATAATCAAATCAGTCTACAGAAATTATTTCTGATAACAAATTCATATTGTTGTTTGTCTCGATTTAAACCAAGCAAAGAAATGTAGGGTACAAACAAAAAACTAATTATAATTCTTGTATAAGACGTGCAATATTTCTTTAAGCTAAATTGGCAAAGCAGCGTATTGAAAGACAATTTTCATTTAAAATCTTTAAACCATGAAGTTTTCAAATGCTTTGTTGCCATCAACGTTTAAACACTTCGGAAAAAAAAACTTTTAATCAATTCCTATGCCATTAAAAACAAAGGTAACAAAACATTAGAAAAATAGCAAACCAAATGTAAAAACAAACAAAAAAACGACAAAGACAATATTACCAATTTGGAATTTGAGGTAATTAATCATGCGAGAGCAAAAAAAAAACCGTCCATCTACCTTCAATAAAACCCACATAAAATGCCAAATTTAATTATGGGAATGCAACTAATCTGATTACATAATAGGATATACCTTATTTGTACAACTTAGTTGGAACGCAGATGTTGGAACATTTGCGGCTAAAATATTTTTATTGATAACAAGAAAAAAAGAATCAACTTAAAGACACCTTATTAAAAAGTTGCATTTTGGCGGCAACTTTTATATTACGACACCGTTATAAGAAATAATAAAAAAAAAGAGAAACTTTGAAAAATTAACTAACTGACCTTTAATGTCGGATTTTATCACGTTAATCCATTACTGGTGATACGTCCAATTAGTGATGGACCAATTTTTCCCTCTGGCACCTTTTAAATGTGTGATTTGCTCTGCATATAATTTTCAAGTTCGAATTTAACAAAACCAAACCATACAACACTTACAAACAAAAAATATAAATCAACTTCACTTTTTTTTTCTTAAAACAAAACAAAAATTTTTAAAAATTCAACAACAAATAAAGCACTCCACTTTCAATAACAAATAAAAAAAACCAACTTAAACAAACACAAAAGATAAATCACTTCAAGTACAATAACCTTATAAAGGATTAACAATAAACGGAATCGTCAATAAAAGCCGAAGGATAAAAAAATATCCTTAGAGCGATTGTTATGTACGTAGGCACGCCACAAATGAACGAAGTTCAGCGACCGTTCGTCGAAGAATATCACGTTGAACTGCCGGTTTAAACTTGCTCAAAGGAGCAAGGAGTTGTTTTACCACGTGGAGTGGCCGTGTATGCGCATGCGAGACCGGCAGAAGTGTCGAAGGATAACGGCAGGACTACAGGATGAAAACATGAGAACCTGTGGTGGGAAATTAATTTTCCTGCTCTTCTGTTTGTTGTTACATAAATGCAACATTTAAAGAAAACCTTGAATAATATTATTTCCGAAAAAATTTACCGACTTGAAACAAATGTTTGACTAAAAAGTTTATCTTTGCTTCTAGCACAATTTCTAATCTTACGGAACATAAAACTTTTTATTAGATAAAGTTATAAAAGAAATTCGAAATAAATTTTTATTAAAAATTTTACACTTTTGTTCGTGTTATCAGGTTATCACTATTGTTATTCTAATAACAAGTTTTTACTTTTAAAAAATTTATTTCTAAATTATTATGTTGACCATGGCGTTTAATTATTTGCAAAAAAAACAAAAACGTTCGTTCTCAATACTATATGAAGTCAAATCCAGTAGGCACTTAAATAATAGCTTTGTCATTTCTTCTACAGGTTCCTTGGGAATTATTTCTCTTTATTACTGTGGAATCATCCAAAAAGTGTTATAGTTCATTGGTTAGTTACTTCAGCGGTTTGCTGCTTTTTATTTCTACAGAAGTTTGTGCATATCTGGAGGAAAAGGTAAAACTTTCTGGAATACAATGTTTACACTTCTGTTTGTTGTTACATAAATGCAACATTTAAAGAAATAGTTGAATAATACTATTTCCGATACAGGACTTTTTACTGACTTGAAATAAATGTTTGACTAAAAAGTTTATTTTTGCTTCTAGCACAATTTCTAATCTTACGGAACATAAAACTTTTTATTAGATAAAGTTAAAAAAGAACTTCGAAACGAATTTTTATTAAAAACTTTACACTCTTGTTCATGTTATCAGGTTATCACTATTGTTATTCTAATAGCAAGTTTTTACTTTTAAAAAATTTATTTCTAAATTATTATGTTGACCATGGGACTGAATTATTTGCACAGAAAAACGCTCGTTTTCAATACTGCATGAAGTCAAATCTAGTCAGCACTTAAATAATAGGTTTGTCATTTTTTTACAGTTTCCTTTAAAATTCTTTCTCTTTATTACTCTGCAATCCTACAAAAAATAATGTTTTATTATACTTCATCAGTTTGTTACTTCAGCGGCATGCAGCTTTTTATTTCTACAGAAGTTTGTGCATATCTGTAAGAAAAGGTGAAACTTTCTTGAATACAATGTTTACACTTAAGAGAAAAATCTAGAGGTACGGCTCAAACATTTTGGCGACCATATTGGAAAAAGGCTGCCATATATGCCAGAATGATGATGATGATGATGATGGCGGCTTTTTCTGGGAAAAACTGCAAAGTGTATAAACCAGTATACAAATTTTGCAAGACCAATTGTTGTCGCTGACAATGTCAAAACCGATGAAAGATGCTACAATTTAATTTCTTTAAATATCTCGATTCTGTTACATGCTAAGACCAACACTACATTTAAATAAATCTAGTAACGCAGTATATTAGTAAAAACGTAGAACCCCTAGGAAGATGAAACTACTTCAGCCTCGGCTATAAATAAAAAAAATTGCGTTACAGTGTTCAAGTTGGCGTACTGTAATGGAATTATATGTTAAACGACTTCAAGAAGATATTGAATTCTTAACGAAGAATCTGCCCTACTTACATCCTAAAATGAAGAATTCTCAGCCGCTAAGTTTACAGATATTAGCGGGAACATGTTTTCAGCAATTGCATGATATTTTAATGAAATGGATGGTTGTTAGCAGAGCCGGCCTCAGACATTAATCGATTGAGCCTTAGGGTACATAAATATGAAGGCGCACAAATTGCTAAAGAGCGATATAAATTGCATATTTGAAAAACAATTGAAATAGATAATTAATATACGTTAATTCAGGGGGGTGGTGGTGTCCACACAGTCCCACCCAAACTTTTGTCGTCATTCAACTCTACTATAAAAGAAAACGGGCATCAAAGCAAAACATTCTGTAACAAAAAAGACGTAAGTAGCTTATAGCATGTATTCTTTTAAAATTACGTGCAATTCTAAAAATGGCTAAGATGGGAAATACAAGATTAAGATTTATTTCTTATGGTTTGCTTCCTGCTGCTATTCCATCGTACAGACTCAGCTCGAGTAGCATATCGAACTATCTTTCTTGTATTCGAGTTTCCACAAAACCTTCAGAAAAAAATTACCAAAAACTAACTTACAAATAGAATCTTGAGTAAAACAGTAAATCTCCTTTGTGTACGGCAATACGAGGGCGGTTCAGTAAGTACCCGTGTTTGACGACAGAAGGCGTTCCTGAGGGAAGTTGGTGTTATCATCGTGTGCTGCCATCTATCAAACGACGGTATAACAAATTGCAGACTGATTGATAGGTTAGTTTTGATTTGACAGCCATTTGAGTAAGACGTGTTTCGTGATTTTAGCTAAGATGGAAAAAGAGCAGTATCGTTCGGTAATTCGCTTTCTGTTTTTGGATGGGAAAAAAATGCGAGGAGATAAAAGCAAAGTTGGATGCTGTTTATGGGGACACTTCGCCATCTATGACCACAGTTAGATATTGGTTCAACGAATTTAAACGTGGGCGAACATCCGTTTTTGATGAGGAGCGACCAGGACGCCCGGCAGACGTGGTTACCGAGGAAATCATTCAAAAAGTCCAGGACATGATTCTCGCTGATCGACGAACGAAAGTGTGTGAAGTAGCAGAGGCCGTAGGTGTGTCGACCGGAACGGCAAATAATATTTAACATGATAGTTAGCGATGAAAAAATTGTCGGCGCGATGGGTGCCGCGATTGCTAACGGTGGACAACAAGCGGATGCGGTTGTTAACTTCGAAGCAGTGTTTGGAGCAATTCAAGCGAAATCCGAAGGAGTTTTTGCGTCGAGTTGTCACCGTTGATGAAACCTTGATTCATCATTACACACCAGAAACTAAGCAACAATCAAAACAATGGATTTCTCCCGGTGAATCTGCTCCAAAGAAGGCGAAGATGGCTCGATCGGCCGGAAAGGTCATGGCGACGATTTTCTGGGATGCGAACGGCGTCATCCTCATGGATTTTTTAGAAAAAGGAAGAACGATCACTGGACAATACTACAGTGAGTTATTAGACAGCTTCGACAAAAAATTGAAGGAGACACGGCCGCATTTGGCGAAAAAGAAGGTGCTGGTTTACCACGATAACGCACCAGCACATTTATCCGGAGTTGTCGTCGCCAAACTGCATGAATTGCGTTATGAATTGCTGCCGCACCCCCCGTATTCACCCGATCTGGCTCCCTGCGACTTTTTCTTGTTTCCTAACATGAAGAAATGGATCGCGGGAAAAAAATTTAGCTTAAACGAGGAAGTCATCGCCGAGATAGAGGCGTATTTTGGAGAGTTTGACAAATCCTATTTTTTGGAGGGGTTAAAAAAATGGCAGGAACGTTGGGAGAAGTGTATATTTCTAAAAGGAGACTATGTTGAAAAATAAAAAAAAAATTTTGAAAAAAATTGTGTCTTCATTTCTAACACGGGTACTTATTGAACCGCCCTCGTATTTCTCAATGTCTTGTATTTAGAACTATTTTTCACTTTATCAGGTACATTGCATACGAGGCTTGCTGGAAAGATCTCTGCAGATGGTTAAGGAAAACACAAATACAATTTAGTAAATGGCTTTATTGTTTTTAAATATATTCGCCCTTAGCATCAATACAGTTTTGCATACGCTCAAACCAATTTTCGAAACATTTCTTCCAATCTGAAGCTGGTACCTCAGAAACCAGTTGCCTAAATGCCACAATGGCTGCTTCAGGCGTAGAATAACGCTCACCGCGCATTTTGTTTTTAATTATTGGGAACAGAAAAAAGGCATTTGATGTTAGATTAGGCGAATATGAACAATGCAACATCAATTTCACTTTTTCACTAGCTAAAAAGTCGACAGTTTGTGAAGCTGTGTGGGTACTTGCATTGTCATGGTTAAGAAGGATTGTGTTTTCTGATTTCCAATGCCGAAGATGACACCTATTTCACCGTATGTGATTTCGGTCAATCATTTCACGCACAGCATCAAGGTTAGTAGCTACAACAAACGTTGATGGACGACTTTTACGAAATTCGTCACTGAGAAAATAACGTCCACGCTGGAACTCAGTAAACCAATAATAAAAGTTCTATTCAAGAGCGTTTCCTCATCAAAAGCCGCATTAAGCCGTTCGATGCATTGTTTGGTTGTTAAGTTGCTTCGAAAATCATTGCTAGAAAATGTCCACACGATAGTTCCAGTTTTTCAAAAAATTACTTTTTTCAAAGAACTGTGTAAACAGAACTGGTTAGCTTGGATACAAACCATCAGCTGAACTCTAGATTAGAAAAAAATTTTTAAATTTGATAATGACACAACGTTCACATCACCGGAGGTATCTGATTGCAGAAATTTTCCCAGCAAACCTCGTACATAAATGTCAAGACGATTTGTCGTGAAGTTCACATGAAATCTGCTTAAAATATTTTTATGGTAGATGGAATTTTTGTTCTTTTGCAATATGCAGTGCAGTATGTACGAATGCAAGAAGTCAATGCAAATAAAAATCTTGTATGGATTTTATATTAAGACTTTGAAAAGTCCAAACCATAAAAACTGATTTCTCGCTTTTTGCGGTTCGTTCGTCGATACCTTCTCAATAAATAATATTTGTGTTGAGCACATTAGCTCTAAAATAGGTGTCCATTTTGATCTTCCTGATATTCTTCATCTTTGTTTTTGACTTTGGATGATTCAAATAAAATGGTAGTAAAACGGTTTCAGCTCAGGTGTTAATAGACCTTTGAAGAAGATTCATCTTTAGTTTTATTAATATCAATGAGTAACTTCAGAAAAACTAAATACTTATCTGTATGTTTTTCGACTCCTAAAAGAGTCATATTACAATGTGTACGACAAATGTCTACCTAGGTATTGGTTCCAGGGTGAGCTTTACACAGAAGTCGAATGTCTGTTTTTTGAACCTGTATAGGTCTCTGCGTGTCCATCAAAATCTTGGAACTGTCCATACTTTTCGAATTGTTTAGGACTTTTCTATTTGGTTTGGCTTTTATGAATCCTTTTGACTAGTTGAGTAGGTTAAATTAATTAAACCGATTAAGTTTTTCTTACTAACAGTTGTTTTTGCTTGAAGTTTCAAAGTTGGAAGATTTTTAATGTTGCTTGGTAAGAAAAGCAAAAAAAACTCGAAGTTGTCTCAGGTTGTTCAACAATGATATTCTTTTCATTAACTGCTCTGCCTCTTGATGTAGTAGCTTCAGTATTACTGCATTCGTCACGCAAGGTATAGGGAAATAATCCTTCGAAAGTATGCTATCATTAAAAGCAAGTATGCCTATTTTAGAAAATTCAGATAATATATTGATTAAAAGCTTGACCCTGCAATATCATAAATGATTGTTTGTCATTCAGGCAACCGCAGTTACCTTGTATCTAGCTTTGAACGGTCCATATACAGAAACATACAAGGGTTGTAACAGATGGCTATAGTGCGGCGGAATTGTAAGCAGGTGAACGCTTTCGAGCGACTGCGCTTCAGTAATAACATCAATGTTGATATGATTTTCATGATTATCTATCAGTAGCGATACTGGATTATCAAGAGAAGCTTCAAAGTATTTAATAAAGTGTTTCATTTTTTAAACAGAATTTTCGCGTCTTATCCAACTAGACTTATTTGTTACACCTAAGCTCGCTTTTGGAGCACCTCGTAGCATTAAACTTGTGAATGTAACTCGCCAAAAGACAAACGTTTCCAGTCGCATTTATAAATCAAGAATCCTCACTCTCCAGAAGTTACTTGTCCAACTTGCTTTTGACCACGAGAAGCAAAAACCTTTGAAGATTAGTGGATAGTTGTAACAGCTGTTTCATTTGCGTTATAAATATTTTGTGAAGGAAAATATTATACTTTCCCAAAAGAGCTCTCACGTTCTCAAAAAACCTTCTCATCGTAAATTCATTAAAACTATTGTGGCTTCTGGATAACGTAGTAAATTAAAAGGCCAATATCTACCGGCCATTTCTGTAGTGTTCTTAACAAATTGAATCATTTCTAATTTCTTCTTAAGCTCTTTGAGGCTAGTAGCTTCATATAATAAAATTTTATTATTGCTGTGGTCAGGGATTCCATTAACACTTCTTCCTCAATATTACACCACGAAGCTAGTTTTTTCACTACCCAGGAATATTACTCCAATGTTTCATTTTTGTGCCGATTTCTCTGGAATAACATTTGATGAAGTTCTGCACTATTCATCTTTTTAGCAAGTTTCTCTTTAAGTCCAAGTTCCAATTCGAAATCATCAATCCATGTTTCTGTGGAACAACCATCCTTACCACTAAACGATCTAATCGTATCTTCTATATGTCTGTAACTAAGACTGAACTTACAGTTATTACATGATTGTTGAGGAATTCTCAATTTTGCCGAATTATTTGCAGAATCTACCAATTATTCGTTACCTTCATCTACTAGTTGTGGTTCTTCATCTTCTTGATAAATCTTACTAGATAAAACATTTATATTAAGTAATTTTTACAGAGTCCCGTGGTTAGTCTATCTTTAGATTCAGTTTCATTTCAGGTATAAGTGAAACAAGGAAACTGGGACATGGAAGTACAAGATTAACACATACACATTACTTATACTATGCAGGAGCTCTAGAAGGTCAACAAGCGAAAGAGGAAGTAGAAATCATTATAACAGAGCAACTAAACCAGAAGATAATCAAAGCTGAGGCACATGGTTTAAGAATATTAACAGTAAATATTAAAGTAGATGAGAAAACAATGATAATTATACATACACCAGTAGAAGGTAGCAAAATAGAAAAAATAAATGAATTCTACGAAGAAATACAATAGGTACTAAATAAAGTGAGAGAAACCATAATACTATGATAATAATGGAAGACTTGAACTCCAAATTGGTAATGATTACAATAGAGGAATGAGGTGTATGAAAAGACATGGAGAAGAAATACTAAACAGAAACGGGCAAAGAATGCTAGATTTCTGCATAACTAATGATCTAATAATAGAGAATACATTCTGGGATTAGAATATAAAAGATAAGTATACTTTTTTAGCAGAAGAAGGAAATGCTAAAAGCATAATAGACTATGTAGAATATACGCAGGAGCTAAAACATAACATATACGAAGTTAAAACAATAAAAGAAGCTGAATTAGCAACGGACCACAGATTAGTAATAGCAAAGATAACAGAAACTTTTCAGATAGGAAAAAAGGAAAAAAGAGCATACAACAAGTTAGCCATAAATAAATTATATAATGAAGGAAACAAAAAGAAGTACAAAAATGAAACAGACAAGGAATTTGAAGAAATTGAAGAACAGGAATGGACACTAGAAGAAAGATGAAAAACATTTAAAGAAATGCTAATAAGGAAGGCAAAAAAAAAATTGAAGAGAAAAGAATAAACAAAAATATAGAAGCAACGAGACGATGATAAATTAAAAAAAGAAAGTATGGAAAAAACACATACAAACAGGTACCAACAGACGAAAGAAGATTACACAAGACGACGAAACAGAGCAAAAGAAGTAGTGAAAGAAGCAAAACAGAAAAGCTAGATAAAATTTATTAACGAGCTAAACGAAACAGCAGAAGAGCCTTCTGGAATAAAATCAAAAAACTGAAAGGTAATAAACGGAAAGAAATCAGAGCAGTAAAGGACTACAATAATGTATATATGAATGTATAGAAAACATTCTACTGAAATAAATTCAAACAAGAAGCAAATATGGAGGATACAAGGGTAGAACAAGAAATAAATAATGAACAACAAAGAAGAGAAGAGGGACACTTAGAAGATATCACGATGGAAGGAATAGAAAAAGCTGTAAGAAAGATAAAAATCGGAAAAGGAGGTGGAGAAGATAATATGGAACCTGAGCTGATAAAGTGGATAGGAAAAGAAGAAATAAGGTGGTTATGGATAATATGCGACGAATCATGGAAGCAGCTGCAGATACCAGAAGATTGGAAAAGCAACCTTATAGTGTCAATACATAAAAAAGGAGACCACCTAAACTGTGACAACTACAGATCAATATGCTTATCATCAGTGACTTTTAAGGTGTACACCAGAGTAGTGAAGAACAAGCTAAGGAGAATAGTTGAAAACAAGCTGAACGAGGAACAAACACCATGCAGACCCAAGAGACAAACAAATGACAATATATACATGCTGAGAAACATTATAAAAAGAAGAATGGGAGAAGAAAAAACAATCTTTCACAGTGGACAGAAGAACGATATATTTGAGGGAACTGGGAGTACCACCCAAGCTAATAGAAATCACCAGAAGCATATATAAAACAGTAAAGGTAAAAGTAACAATAGCCAGGAAAGGATCAGAAGAATTTCGAATGGATAGAAGACTAAAACAGGAAGATGGCTTAAACCCATTGCTGTTTATGCTACTGATGAACAGCACAAGTAAGAATATAAAAAAGAGGATAGGGGAACTAGACACAACAATTGGATACAGAAACATGGAACCTCTAAAGATGAATAATATAATGTATGTAGTCATTATAGCCAAAACAATACAGAAAATGCAAAAACAATGGACATATGGGAAACAAAGATAGATAAAATAGACATGGAGGTAAATACCAGTAAGAGTAAGATAATGATATTAAACGAAACACAAGACAGGCAGCACAACAGCGATATTAACTGTAAAGGAGAAATATTAGAAAGAGTGAGTCTGTACGAATACCTGGGAAGTATAATAACGGAGGATGGGAAGCTAAATGCAGAGATAAGTAACAGAGCGCGAAAGGGGTGAAGTTATACTCCGCTTTAAACAGAACCATAATTGGGAAAAAAGAAATTAATGCTGAAGTTAAACTGAAAACGTATAACACAGTCATTCTACCCACAATCCTGTATGCTATCGAAAACTGGGTAATACAGAAAAAGAATAAAAGCAGAATTAATGCTATGAAAATGAAATGCCTAAGATGAATAACAGGGAATATGAAATGGGACAAAATACCAAACGAAAGAATAAGGAAAATAGTACAACAAGAACCCATAATGAGAAAAATAGAAGAACGTTAGTTAGATTGGTATGGACATATAATAAGAATGCACCCAGAAAGATTAACAAAGAGAGTACAATGGCAACAACAAAGGGAAGAAGAAGAGGAAGACCCAGGAAGACCTGGATACAACAAATTGAACAAATAGGAAGATCGAAGGGGAAGACTATAGAAGAGACAGAAAAGGATAGAAAAAATGAACAAATGAAGATGTGGACTCCTAAATCCGACGCCCGAAAGAGAAAAGAAGAAGAAGAAGAAGAAGAAGAAGAAGAAGAAGAAGATTCAGTTTTATAACCCAGTCATAACAATTTATCATCAATGTGATGCCAACAATTGAAAAGTTTTCCTTTAAAACAGCTAACCTTGCAGAAAATTCTTTACTACTAGCGCTAAATGCGAATCCCATAATTTCTCTCAGACGTTTCTGTTCTTTCTGTCACAGGAATATACCCAAATCCAATGTCAGAGTTTACACCTCAAAAATATCAAAATTAGTAAAGTTTTTTCTTCACACATAAAACGAGATTACACCTTTCTAATTATATCCTGATTATAACCCACATCTGAAAATTTGTACGCGTATGCAATACTTTATAAAGTAATAAATTGTTAATAACACACAAGAAATTCAGCAGCAAACACTTTTTTTTGCTACCATAGCAACCATGTCAGAATTATCGATCCAAATTAAAGTAATCTACTACATTAGAATATTTAGTTTTATAGTGCATTTAATTTGGATTATAAAACGTTGTCATTAGTTAAAGAATATATAAAAACTGATAAGAATTCAAAGATTTATGTTTCATTAGATTGCGTATACGTCTGCAGAAGAGCGTCGAGTAATATTTTATAAAACATACAGAAAGCTATTTTAATCTCATACAAGCATTAAAGCTCGTTGCAATTAAGGCCCTGTCTAGAAAGGTCTAATGAAGTGCGATGAGGGTGTGATTGAAGACGGACGTTCTGAAAACCTTCTGTTAATCAGCAACCATCCGAGTAAGGTCAACTTATTAACTTCTGAAACAGAGAGAGGTCAACCGCGTATACGATTACGTACCCAGAGAGCGCTTACAGTAGTGCTATTTACTTTAAGTAAATTGATTATCTGTAAATGTAAATAAATTTGCAGAATTTATCTTAGTTTTTTTTATTTGTTCTTGGAAGAAACAAAATTTTGGATTCTTAAATAAGTGGAGCTTTTTTAACACATGGTAATTATAAAAGGAATAACAAATTCTGTGCTATATTCACATCGATGTAATGAGTTTATTAGAACCATTAGGAAACAAAATAAATAAGAAAGCTTTAATAATGTTCATAATTCTAAGAATGCATGACACTGTAACATCTGAAAATCTAATTATTTTGATCAAAGTAAAATCCACGGTTTGATGAGCACTGCAGAGAGGATGTCATAAAATCTCGTTATGATAAGGTTGCTCATCATTATGGGATGAGTTAAAGTAAGTAGTGAACAACAACAATAATAATGTAAGACCTTCTGTCTAGAAGACCATTTTTTATTCATTTTGTCTAAATTTAGTAACTTACAAGGAAAAAAACATTTTCATGCAAATAGCAATAAAAAAAAGTACCTAACTCAAGTCTAATCTGTTTATTTTCAAGGTTATCTCTAATGATGATTTATAGCTTATAAAACCAGAGCAAGGAAAATAAAATTTTTTTAAAGAATTTGCATGTTTCGTCTATTTCATGGAATGCTATTTCATTTATGCAAAACAAGTTTGTTTTATAGGCGAAAAATGATTGCTCTCTTATCTGCACAAGAAATTTGATAAGAAACTCTAATCTTTGTTTTTGTTTTCAAAACAGATCGCTTATTTACCGTTCTTGCTGAAGAGATGTACGAATTATAACCATCCTAAAAGACTAAAATAAATTTATGTTTGGTAGGTATTGTGCAAGATCTTATTCCATAAAATCCAACAGGGTTAATAATTATTAATTATAATGCTTAAACATGAGTACATTTAGAACACATTTATTTAGAATCGAATTAAAAACATCTCTTGTACTTTAGGCTGAAACTAAAAAACCAACAGAGAAGTTTGGCTTATCAATATAGACCATGAGGCCGGGAATATCCTTTCAAGTGCAGAGGCCCTGGAGCTCTGTTCCTTAGGGCTCCCCTTGAAGAAATTTCTTTCATTTGTTCCGGTTTCTCGCCATCTCTTTTGCCGCAGCCCAGCAGCTCCTTCGCATCAGGGTTTCTGCTACGTTTGACTCCCAAGATTTTTTCGATCTTCCTCTAGGTCTCTTGCCGTACACCCCCATCTCCCACACTTTTTTCACTACTCTGTCTTCCGGCGTGCATGCTAAGTGGCCAAACCATCAAAGTTGGTTGTTTTCTGTTATTTCTGTTAAGAACTTCACCTTTAACCTTCTTATCTCGACACTTTTTCTTTCCTCGTTACACCTTTGGTTCTCCTGAGTATTCTCATTTCACAATCCTAAAGTCTTTCATTCCCGTATAGTAAAATAGAAACAATAACTGACTTGTACACTCTCACTTTGGTAATCCTTGATACTTCCTTTTTCCCGAAAAACCGACTCCCAATTGCCATATGCCTTTATGGCACTATCAATTCTGCCGTGTAACTCGCACTCTATTGATCCATTTTGTTTTAACTTGGTTCCCAGGTATTTAAAATTCTTATCCTGCTTCACCACGTAATCTCCTCTTTTAATATTTAATATTTTGTTCTTTTTAGCGATCGCCATCACTTCCATCTTGTCTGCGTTGATTCGTAGGTTGTTTTCAGTAAGCGTCTTGTTCCAGAGCTCGAGTGATCTTCGAAGTTAGATCTTGTTTTAGGCCAAGAGCACTAAGTCGTCTGCGTACGCCAACTCTCTTATTACCACCGTCTCGAGTTTGCTCACGCCTACTCTGGCTCCTCGCACTGTTTTCTTCACCCCCTGAGCTAAGTCATCCATCAGTGTGATGAACAAGAGCGGTTTGAGAATACCACCCTATCTTACGCCTTTTGTAGTTGCAAACTCATCTGATTTCAAGTTTCCTGTCCTTATGTAGTTTCTGCAATTGTTGTACATCGATCGTATTGCCTCAATCAGCTGTTCGCTAACTCCTTTCTTTCGTAATACCATCCACAGTTTTCCTCCGTCGGCGTTGTCAAAGGCTTTTTGCAGGTCAACGAAACACATGTACAGCTCGTTATTACGCCCTAATGTTTTGGTTACTAAATAACGTAGGCAGAAGATTAGGTCCTGTGTGCCTCTTCCCGACCAGAAGCCGTGTTGGCTGTTGTCGATTTTTCCCTCCAGTTCCGTCCATAATTTCTTCTCCAGTATGCGCTCGTAGATTTTGCTGGTGATACTTAGCAGCTAAATGCCTCTATAATTATTGCAGATGGTAAAGTCCCCTTTCTTAAAAATTGGCACTATGACTGCGATTTCCCAATCTCTGGGTATCTCCTTGTTTTCACATGCCTTATTTATTATCTTGTGCAACAATTCCAGATCATCCTCCTCCCAAGGCTTTTAGCATCTCTACCCCGATACCGTCGTCTTCGGGTGATTTGTCCAGTTTTCATATCTGGACTGCCTTTTGGATTTCATTGATGTCTATATCATCGTCTGCTATGCCCTTATCCAACTGAGGGAGTGCGACTCTCTCTCTCTCTCTCTGTCTCTCTCTCTCTTTCTCTTTCTCTGCCACCACTTGCTCCCCTTCTAGCACGCTTTTGAAATGTTCTAGCCATATTTCTATTATTTCGACTTCTTTTGTGGCCAACTTGCCATCTAGATTCCTAATGCTTGTGACCGTTTGTTTCTGCGTTTTCCTCATATTTTTCAATGCTCCGAAGAATACCTTCTAATTTCCCTTGTAGTCTGCCTTCATTATCTTACCGAATTCTTCCCAGGACTTAGTTTTTTCCAGCTTTATACACTCTTTCACCCTTTTCGTGTGTAATTTGCACTCTTCGTAGGCATCTACGCTTTTACTAGCCAGATATTTTTTCCACATAGCCTTTTTAATTTTTACCTCTAACCTTATTTCCTCCGATTACCAAGGCTTTTCCTTCTGGTATTAGATAGCCCCTCTCTTCCGCACATTTCCTTGGCGGTTTTCAGACAGATTTTCTTAAACGGTTCAATATTTTCTAATTCTAGTTTATGTTTCTCCGCTTCAATTTCCTCGCGAATTCTTTCTTGGTACCGTCTTTTGCAGTTCTTAGATTTCAACTTTTAAATATCTATGACAGATCTTAATTTTTCTCTTTCCGCTTTCGGTTTAATCTCCCCTTTTTAATAATGACTACTAGCAGAAAATGATCGCTACTTATTTCAGCACTTCTTCTTACTCGGATATCCTTGACCGTCTTTGGGTTTCTGAATGCGTCCCCGAATATCCCCAGCGCATCTATTGACTCTTCATTACTTACACGCATTCTGCCATTGAAATCCCCCGCCACCACTACTTTCCCCATTATTCTGTCTAATCATTCTTGCATATCGTCCCAGAACGCATCTTTACTTTCTTTGGAATCGTTTTCGCCCGGGCAGTATGCCGCTATAAACGTATGTTTCACCAGCTATGTCCAGTGTATGAACCAAGTCATAAAGTTAGAATTTTTCAACCAGACATTGGAAAATGGTTTTTTATATGGTTCGTATTTTCATTCCCTTTTCCATTGTGAGCAACTATTTTCGTAACCGTAACCAGGTGAAGAAAATTATCTGATTTCTACTCTATTGTAACACAAATACATTATATTGTTATAACGTCACATATATAACTTATTGCCTGATGATGAGTGCATGTTGATATACTATCATTAATACTATAATAATTTTCGCCAAGGAAAACACTGATTGTATTACATTTTTGCAATGCTTTGACAAAATTAAAGTTAAAAAAAGTCAATTTTATTAAATCCTAAAATCTAATTGTAGATCGACATAACAGAAAGTGCTGACTAATATATTAAATGGCTTCGCCAAGCAAGATAGATAGTTCAAAGTTATGGTTTGAAAATTGCACTTTACGTATTAAGCTGAAAATACTGTAAGTGAAGATTACAGAAATGAAGAGATCAAAATACAAAATGAAGTTAAAAGGTGACTCTTTTTGTTGATGTTGAAATTATAAAATTAGTTTTGCCAAAAACTGTTAGGTTTATGTCATACTCAAAAATTGTGCCTCAAAGACTTACATTGCGTTAAATCTGCAGAATGAAGTACACACAGACAAACTCAGACACTATCGAACCAAACAATAATACAAACAATAAAAAAGATGAAAAATTGCTTCTAATCAATTGCACTCCACTGAAAGACTGCGAGAAGTGTAAGGGAAAGGGACTTGGAAAAACTAAAAAATGTGAATAAGGTAGAGATTGGCTACAAAATGCAAAGGGAAATAAAGAAACTACAACAATGCAATATCGATCCAAATGAAAAATGGAATGCAATTCAAATTGGAATAAAGAAAATGATTGAAGAGGAGTTAGGATACAAAAAGGGTAAGAGAATTAAAAAGCCTTGAATAAGCCATGGACAAAATCGAAGAGAGAAGAAAGTATAAAAACACTGATAAATAAAGACGGAAGAAGAATGTACAGAAAACCAAATTAGAAGTTGAGGTTGGAAACTAATAAAGCACGAAAGAAATAGTTCTAAGATGAGTGTAAAGAAATAAAAAAAACTTGTGAGGTTAGGGAAGCATGATACTGTGCACAAGAAAATAAAAGATGGGATGGAACGGCAGATTAAAAAGCAGATGTGAAAAGAAAATAGAAGATAAGCATGGATTCTTGTTGAAAGATGAAGTACAGATGTTGCAACGTTGGAAAGAATACATGCAAGATTTGTATGTAGCAAATGAGAAACCAATTGAGATGTAGGTAGAGTTGGAAACCGCAGTAGATATGTTTAACATTGACCCAGTTATTTTACAGGATGAAATAATTGCTGCAATGAGGGATATAAAGGATGGTAAGGCTGCAGGCGTTGATGGTACACCAGGGGATCTGTTGAAGTGCTTACAGGAAGAAGATTTGAGAAAGTTAACTGCCTTGTGCAATGATATATACCAGAGTGGAGAATGGACAAAATGTTAATGAGAATTGTGATGATACCACTGGCAAAGAGGTGTGGGGAACACAGAACGATAAGTCTGGTGGTGCATGCAGCAAAAGATATTGTTAATAGTACTGGTAGAGAAGATGAAGGAGGTGATACCCGAAGAACAATTTAGATTTAGGAAGGAATGGGAACGAGAGATGCAACTTGGGTGGTAAAAACCGTTGGAGAAAGATATGTGAAAAAGGAAAAACACCTGAGCATCTGCTTTATAGACTTAAAGAAAGCTTCTGATTGCGTACCGTGAGAAACACTAATAGAAATACTGAAAGATAAAGGAGTAGATTGGAAGGATAGGAGAGTGATTAGCAATTTGTGTATGGGACAGGAAGTAGCCATGAGGATTGGGGAAAATATGACAGATTGGTTCAAAATTGGTAAAGGAACAAGACAACGTTGCTATCGTTTTTCTATTCTTTTCAATAAAAATGTATGTTGAAGAAATGACAGCAGAATGGTGGAGAAAAAAATGTTGACATTAGAATTCAAGGAAAAAAGATTGCATCTATCCTGTTTGCTGACGACAAAGATCTTGTTTGCAGAAAATGCAGAGAAGTTGATGGAAATGTTGAAAGAGCTTGAAAAAATGGAAGGGAAGTACGGATTAAGGATAAATATTAAAAAATGCAAAGTAAAGCGAATAGAGGAAAATGAAAAGATGGGGGTTTACGCCAAGGGAGAAAAGTTAGACCAGGTAGCGAGATATAAATATCTAGAAACAGAGATTACAAGCAACTGGGGGAGTTTTGATGAGATATAGATAAGAACTGGAATGGTGAAACAAGTGCACAGGAAGATGAGTAGGATCTTTGAAAGTAAGCTGAGTTGGAACTGAGAAGAAGAATAGCAAAATGATTTGTATGGAGCGTAATGTTGTATGGCTGTGAGACATGGGCTATGATGAAGAACTATGCGAATAGAGTAGAAGAGCTGGAGATGTGAATCTGGAGGAGGATTTTGATTGATACTCTTTCATACCCAATACAAAAGATCAAAAATTTTGAAAAATTGGAAAGGTCTATTGTAGTACATTATTTTAATTTAGATTTACTATCAGTAGTTTTGGCATGGTTACTAAGGTAGCGAGAGAAACCCGTTGCTATGATAATTTTGAAAATTATGAAAATAAAAAATGCCGCTGAAATTCTTATGAATTTTATTATAAAATATTACATAGTTCTTGATTAATATAATATCATTATTAGTTGTTCCTAGGAAGAGTGACATTTAGCAATGCTAAAAGTGATGTTCTTCGTCCTTTCCATGAGCAGCCTCTGAAAAGCCTACATGATCCATCCACATCTCTGTAGTAATCGTCTTTACAGTTGCACTTGTTAGAAATTTTTCTTGGATAAGGGATATTATCTGGTCGTACGGGTATCATACACGATCTTTCAAATCCCGTATCTACAGAATGTTCTTCGTTTTCTTTACAGTTTACTAAATAAGTTTTTAGTTAGTAAAAGTCACTCCCTTAGTTATCAGACTAAACTAAAGTGAGCAAAATAAAATAATAATTATTCATTTTGTGGGATGTACTATACAATGATTGCTTTATACAGCAAGTGCAGGGACTGTAGGATTCTTAGATTCAGGTGAGATTCAATAAAAAAAAATATACAGCGTGGTCCGTTCTATTTCCTACCATAAAAAATAGCATGTGTTTGAGAATTTATTTAAATTTTTGCTTCCAATCACGCTTTCAAGAAAAATTTTTTTAGTCTGTCGATTGGGTTTGTAGTAAAATTGTATTCTAGCAAAAAAGAAATAGTAAATTAGGCAAAAAAAAGCTAATATGATTAATTAAAGTTAAGTCATTTTTAATACTGAAACAAATTAACAAATTAGCATCAATCATTTGCATGTTTTAAACTACTAATATTGCGATTTTACCCATTAAATTAAATGTTGGAACAATCTACTGGTGACTGTTGCACCATAACCTAGCAATCATAAAATTCCCTTAGCATCTTAGGCAACATTTTGGGTTTTACAGCATTACAACATTCTGTTATTTAATTAATAACCTACTAATTTCTTTTTATTAAAATGAAAACTTATTTCCTACTTAATCGAGAGACTAACAGATCTTCCTTGAAAATATTGTGCAAACACATATTATTATGTGAAATCAAGCCCATTAACCTGTATGTATAAAATAAAAAATAGGTAATAATGCGGGAATTTAAAGAAATAAACACTGAAAGACTTGATACTAAATTATCAATCTTTACAGTGCCAAAAGATAAACTTACCTCCTAGCCTCGCTGTTTTTATACGAGAGGTAACGTAAGCTGTATGCATCAAACACACCATTAATATTAATAAAATGTTTCCCATTTGAGACTATGAATAGCATGTAATTCAACAGCCATTACTTTCTTTTATGCTCTTTTATTGTTTAATTAATAGAAGTAATTATTTTTTATATCAAACTGCAACTAATTTGATAATAAACACTTTGAGAGAAAATTTTTTTTTTTTACTTCTATTTTCTCAAACTAATTTGGCGTTATCTTTTTACCAGTTTTAATATTAAAAGTTCAAAATCTAACTAAGCGAACATCTAATTTCTTCTATCTATATGCACATCAAGAACTGCTATTATCAGTTTCATAAGACAATCTTCTTCTTTTATTTCAAATTGTGATTGCTACGCAAAGGAATTAATATAAAACCATCTCACCGAAGACTAAATAAAATGTTAAAAACAATATACTTGTAGATACAAGATTATGTCCATTAGAAGAATCTTTTTGATTGTTTTGGAATCTTTATTTTCCCTCGTTTGAAAAAGTCGTTTGGGACGAGTATATAAGAAATATACAAACTAAGGTGGATTCACTTCAATATTCAGAACGTTCTCTGGACGTTCTCAAAATTTGGTCGTGGTTCCAGAGTGATCGCTAGACCAATATGATAGTAATATCATGTTGACAGTTAGTAGCCCTGAAATTAACTTCTTCTAACTTGTAATAGGCTTAGAGCCTATTTATTCCAACGATTCTTTCCGTCTTTTTCTTGGTCTTTCTTCCTCCGGCTTATTATCTCTTATTATCTTCACTAGTCGATCTGGAGTCATTCTATTTATGTGGTCGTTTCATTCTTGCCCTTTTCTCGAAACTCAGCTTCCTATGTCTTCTATATTGCATTGACAGCGTATATCTTTACTACGTATGTGATCTTATCTCTTGACACGAATTATTTTTCTCGAGGTGTGCATCTCCGTTGCCTCCAAAGTTTGTTTGGTTCTGACTGTGTAGGTCTGGTCTTTGATGCGTATGTCATTATAGGCCGGATTACGGATTTATAGATTTTTATCTTCGAATCTTTTCCTAAAAATTTGTTGCGCCAAATTGTATCATTTAGCCCTGCTGCGATCTTCACTGCTTTATTGGCTTGGTGTGTGACTTCTCTTGTTAATAATCCGTTGCTTGTTATTGGTGCTCCCAATAGTTAAAGGAAGTTCTAATTTACATCGCAACGGTTCTTTATTTATTACTAATGTTTTTGTTTTGGTGGTCCAGATATTCAGATCAAAGCTCTTGCGGGCCCTGGAGAATTCAAAAAGTAGTCGCTGTAAGTCATCTTCGTTATCGACGATTAAAGTCGCGTCGTCAGCATAACATATGATTTTTATTTCTGTCTTTCCCATTCTGTATCCTCTATAGCATTTTTGCAAGGTTATCTTTATGATTTCGTTCATCGCCATAACAAAAAGTAATGGGCTCGGTGAATCTCCTTGTCGGATTCCTTTGTTAAGTACAATTTTTTCTGACAATTTTCCTGTATCTAACTTTATCTTCGTGTAATTATCTGTGTATTAACTTAAGATGGATTTATCTGAACTTTTAAGATAAATATTATTTGACTGTTCCAGACTATACCATTCTGTAGTAGATCGAACTCTTCCAATTCCGATTTACCGTTAGCTAGTGAGTAACGTTTTATTTCTCGTTTTGGCCTAAATTCTTGCACAAAAAATTGTTTTTTAAGACTCTCTTAATGGTAATGGCTTTAAGTTCATCTGAATTGAGAAATGACAAACTAAACCAATTGAACTTTAAGATTTAGTGATCACCACTCCTACTTCTATTAAATCCCTATGATCCAGCCGTGTTCTTTGCAAAGAACGTAACTATTTTTCTTCAATTCAAAACTTTGAATTAGAAATTTTAATTGCTTCCAAGTTAACTGCCTTGCAAGCACTTCGTTGATCTCATAGTACCTAGATACAGACAAACAAGTCAATGCTAGCTCAACCAAGAACTTTCTTTTTCATTTCTTCTTAGTTTGCTGAGACCACTATGATATTCATAATAACCTAACAAAATTTAAGAAGACTAGCTTCTTTAATTGCAGATCATAACTAGCTACTTTAAGGCACATTACCCGTGTACCCATTAGCTTAGTCACATAAACGTATGCATACAAGCTTAATTTAGATATTCGAGATGGAGGTTAACAAAAGCCGTAACTACCTAGATTTTACCTGAAGAACTGTACCTTTTTGGTGGTAGTTTTCCTTCTTTTCAAGTTAATTATTTTTTGCTAGAAAAAGAGAGAGTTTTAAATGGATAGCGTCATTACAACAGAAACACATAATGTAAAAACGGGGAGTTTGGACTAGTTACATTCTTATATCTTTAAATATGCAGTCATTGGAGGTCATAGAATCCTTAATGGACATTATTATGAAGTCTCATTGTACTAAATATTTTCTATGATCGCTTCTAAATGTAGCGTTCAATCCTCTTCTACAGCTTATCTAGAAACACACTGTATACGCCTGAACAGCAGTAAATCCAAAACTGTTTTGACTCGATAGTATTTAAAAGTGTCAGTTCTGATCTTTTTGCTTGGGCAAATTTCGCTTTGTGCAACTCCAAATCTTTCTTTGTCTAAACAAGTTTAACAATTTAATGGATTCGGTTTTGTTTCCGAATGCCATGGCTGGATCTATTATTCCCATTAAAGGTAAAATCATGTTTTCTTTACGTGTGCGTACCACTTGTACTTCTTTTCTTCCTAGTAGTATTTAGATACTGAGATACTTCAAGGATGAGATTTGTTGCAAACTTGTTATATTACGTTTTTCGACATTCTTCCAATTATTGTCTTGGTGATGGTCTTCATTTTTTTCAGTACCAAACTGACTGCGTACTTAAGAAACCTTTTCGTCAGTATTCCCATTCATTTATCACCTATTTTGCCATGCCGAAGATCACATGAGATACAGAAATCATCCCATTTTGATAGACATTTAAGTGTGTAACTTTTTACGCGTAATTCCTAGCTCGCTCTACATACGGTCAAAAGATTCCAGTTGTTGAAATTGCATTTGGCCAAAAAATTTAGCATTTCTTTTAAATTACACATTATTTAAGCAGTAATCAATATTGTAAGAGTAGTGGTAGCAGTTGGGAAGGTTAAAACCTGGCACATAGGCCTTTAAAGGCCCTTTTTTACGTAACACCATACTATTCTCTCAACCACCTCTTTGACCATCTATTATTCTTTTCGTTGTTCTCTGCCCGAACCTACCAGACCCCCACAGGAAAGTAAAAATGTAAGTCTAGACTAGAGAGTTCCGCTCTTCCCTTATTAGGGTACCAGCTTGAAAGGTCTTAAATCTCAGCCTTTCATAACCTTCACATTCTTCCGGAAAGTAGAAAGACATGTCATTGCTATTCCTACATTTAGGGCATAATGGGTTTTCCTCTACACCTATAGCCGAAAGGTGCCTTCTTGAGATGCAATAGCTTCTGAGGATCCCGATTAAAAGACTTGGCGTTCGCCAGCTCTCGCCTATTAGCCAGTCTGACTTTGACAAGTCAAAATCGGTTACGGTGTTTTTCCCAGTGATAGCCACTGCTTATTATCTAGCTTACCTTTAGAGTCTCGTAAGCCTATGCATTCAGGGCTAAGGAAATCTGTTGCCTTGATATCTCTAAGTTGGTGTCACTTGGCTCCGACTTTGGAAAGTTCATCTGCCTTCTCGTTGCCGTGGATTCCGTTGTACCCAACAACTCAAGCGAAGTTAACTTCTTTTTGTTGTGACAGATTCTACTAAAGCGTCTGAGCATTCCTCCTCTTGTGCTGGCTGCGCAGATTGCTTTTAGCGTGGTCTGGCTCTTGGAACAAATATATATATATCCTGCTTCGTCATCCTCGCATCTTCCCTATACGCGACCACTAAACCATGTAGTACTCTAGGTCTGGTAATTACCATGTAGATCCAGTAGGCTACCTGAGATTGATTCCCCAGAGCCTACCTGGTGCAGATGCCAACTTAGTTATCACCTTGTCAACATGTGACTTCCAGCCTAATTTCTTTTCCAAGGTTACCTCTAAGTACTTGACCTCCTGCCCAAGCTATGCAGGTCTACCGTGCAATAACTATCCGCTTTCTTTCTCTTGATGAGGAGAATTACGTCAGTTTTAGATGGATTGATCGAAAGGACATTCTCATTATACAATCTTTCTGTAATCCCGCAGACCGCTTGCATTCGATCGTAGACGACGCGTCGTTGAGAAAACGACCAGTGGCTAACACTAGCTCGTCATCTGTGCATACCTGAGCAAGAAAGCCCTCTGCTCCGAAGTGCTCCAGAAAACCATCCACTATGAGACATCATAGATCTGATAAGAAGCCTTGTAATGCCCTTCAAAAAACATAAATAAAGTTTAGTGCTAAAATAACTAGGGGAGCCAATATCTAAACATTTCAAAATCAGCATGGAATTTTCCAAGTTGCGTCCACTGATTCAGCACCCTGTATATAGTGTAGTTTCTTTGTTAATCTTATTTTGACGTACATGTGTCAAAATTTGCCGTCCTCTTGAGGCTGCCGCCCGAGTGCTGCGCACACTCTGCACAGACGCTTGGAAAGGCCCTGTATTTTGTTACAGTTTCCTTGAAATCTTTATAACTAGCACGCACTTTCATATTTACATTCATGAATCATCACTACACAAAAGACGTTGAAAACTACACGTTAAGATTATGCTTATAATGCATGGGTGACTTTGAATTTGAAGTAGACTCATATCAGAACTTTAAGCTCCTAAGTATTTGACCAAAACGTTCTTTACTGTCTTACGAACTAGCTGCATTTTTAAGGCATCTCTTACCTTAGTACAAAAGTAACTTGACTTCTACAAATCAGGACTTTTGCTGACTCTAAGTTATCTTCATAGTTGGCACCTCATTACAAAAGCCAAGATAAGTAAATTGATTTTTCATTTTTTTCCCAAACTTGTAAATTACTGTAATACAAACTGAAGAAATTAAGAAACACTGTTTGTTTCTCTTTTTTCGCCTTGACTGTACATTTTCTCTAAAGAGGGATATTAATAATTAATGAAATAGCTCAAGGAAAAGAAGTAATACGCCAGCTAAATTCTGTTCTATAAAACGATAAGATTCAGAAGAAATTAAAATTAGGATACATCAAACTATATTTAAAAGTACTACCACAGATAAAAACGAAACAAAGCTCTATTATAAGTCCTAAAGATGGACTACTGGAGACAATACCATAAGGCGTCCAGAACATATAAGAAATCATAAAATTAAGGCGTATGGAGGTAAATGGAACATACATGACAGGGTAGAAAAAAAAAGACTTATATGGAATGCCAAACAGTAGATTGCCCAAAAAAGAAATATTGATAAACCCCAGGCAGAAGAAGAAAAAGAGGACGACTAGACTCGCATGGAAAACCGATTTGCACAAGGCAGTGGTAAGATTAGGCTTACAAGAAGATAATAGGCATCACCAAAAGCGATGGCGCTCAGAAAGCCAGATGCGACTGGATCCGTGAAGATTCGTGATATACTATATACAGGGTGTTTTGGAAGAAAGGGAAAATATTTGATGGATGTGTTTAGGAGATCAAAATAAAAATGATTAACCCATATGTCCAACTCATAGTCTCAACCATTATGAAAATAATTAGTTTTTTAAACTGTAAGCATCAATCTTGTTATTGAATGAAGTAAAAAGAAAGGAATGTACGGATTCTTTACAAACAAACAGCTAGCACTTAATTTAGAATATTCTCAAGAATACCATCACCATCCTCAATACATCTGTATGTCGGTTCGTATGTTCATTGTTCAGGTAGATTGTTTAAGTGAAGGGTAAATATGATACCAGTTGTAGCACTGATAGTTCGATCAAGTGATGTTTCCTTTGCTTACAGTTTTGTTACTTTAAATAACGATTTTAGCTACTACTTTCTAATATTATCTTGTTGAAATGTAATAAATGCCTTTAGTTTAAGAACTCATTGTCTCCGTATTGATTGAGCATTGAACTTAAATATATGGGTTTGTTGTTTTTATTTTAACCTCCTGAATACATACTCCAAATATTTCCCTTTCATCCCGAAACTCCCTTTATAAATTAAATTCCTCTGTAATTGTGATGTAGGTTTTCTGATAATGGATTCACAACTTGATTTATAATTATCTTGTATTTTCTAACTTACCAAGTATGTGATGTGTTGCAAACTTAAATTTTACCAAGGTCAATTACTGCAATGCTTGCAAACATATTGATTCAATTAGTTTTGTTTTAAGTAAATTAGTAGGTAGGTAATTGGTAGATTACTCCAAAAATTTAATATTATGAAGATATCTGGTATTTTTCAAAGTTAGGGGTACAGTTCATGTTGAACACACTATTAGTTTCCATGGCACTGTTTTCTAAATGTTTAAATATTTTAATCAATTAACAAGATAAAAATCAAGGAAATCATATGAAGTTTAATACGATTAGGTACCTATGATGAAGAAGGATAACCAAATATACACAATTACTACTTTCAATAAAAACAGATCTTCAAAATTGGAAGTGTTTGCAACTTCTGGACTTGAAAATTCCAAGCGTTTCACGGTTTCTAGATTTTCTTTGTTCATAAGACGATCTCTTTTATGAAATTCTGCACAGCTTCCTCTCTGAACATTTTAAGAAAGAAAATCCTGTGACACATAAGCCATGAATTCTTTTCATTTTTGTTTACATGTTACAACCGGCTACGTTGTTTTTCTCATAACTTATGTGTATTACTAGTGTTTACCATTCTGGTTTATTTGATTTTTATTAGTTAAATAATTTATGAAAAGAAGAAAGCAAATTGAGTAGTATAATACTGTTATAAATCAAGGAAGAAACAAAACGCAAGTTGAGAAAAGATCAGAAAGAATGAAAGTAACATTTCTATGTTATGTAAATCTGGTATGTGAATAGGGACACCCCAAATAAATTATTTTGAAACTTTACAGAATTGCATTTGAGTCACCAACAAATGGGATGCGTCAGAAATTTCCAGTGATGCGTATGTAAATTGCTATGTAAACACATTTGTTACTCGTCAATTAACATAGAAAGAAACTAAGTAGCTAGTAAAATAGAAGATACTATTTACCTTTGGTGTAATTAATGAACGGTAGGCAGTCAGGTTTTTTTTAATATGAAACTGTTCATGTTCTGTTTATCATTCTTCTGAAACTGTAAATTGTAAACATAAAATCTACAGTTGGGAATTCGTTGTACGCTTCATTTCTTTGTTTTGTATTCAAAAATATTTCAGTATTGACGCAGTATGTATAACTACGCCATGTTGTTGGAATTCTGTCGACAGGCGCTTCTGAAATTGGTTTACGAGTGTCCCCTATCTCGCCTGGGATGCCCCCTGAATAGTAATGCATTGCAGAACAATCTTAAATTCACCCTTATGTACACGTGCTCTTAAGTTAAAATTATACAGGGCACGTTCGGTCGGTGGTGTGATGAGAGATGGGACGTCGATATACTTAATTTTCATTGCGGTTGATTTACAAATCATATAAATGGTTTTTATTGTGTTTCCTTACAATTTATGATTGGATAATAATGCGATAATAAACTTCATCTAAGCATTTCTTAATAAGTCTTGATTTAAACGTAATTAATTAAATTAAGAGGGATTCTAGCTTCATAATCATTTTCACCGCAACTAATTCAAAGGTTGAATCAATGATGTTTAAAGTTTTAGGATATTCAAGCTGAGATGCAAATGAAATAAAACTGATTAGGATGTAGCTTCAACAGAAAACATCCCCGTCGGGTCTGTCACTTCTTAATTCAATCAAACCCCTGCAATTACATTACGCAACCGTTTCATTCAGATCTCGGGTATAATCCCAACTTACTTTCACTATTTTTATTGTCTGCGAAAACAGGAAAAAGGCTTTCTAATTTAATTTGTAATTAAAACTGAAATGCCCTGTCTTTCTAAAGCCACATTAAGAGAACTCTATTGATTTAGACTGTTTCAGGAATTATTTTTGTTTCTCTTTAACATTTTCAAGTTGAAATAACAATAGAATTTAATTTTGTTGCTCATACGCTAGTTTATGGCATTTCAAACTCCTTTTCTAGGATGAAACGGATCGGACTGACAATGAAACTGTAGGTACCAGCGTAATGTGCCATTACTGCTTTAATAATAAAATTTCACTGCAAGTTAGGGAAAAAAATATATGTCTAAAATAGAAAAATCTAGAAAAAACAAAACCTCGATGGAAATTATTACTTCAGCTTTGTTATTTTGTTGTCGATAAAATTAGTCAGGGAAGAATTTCTCTACCTGGGCAGGCAAAGTGACGCTTCATCGATATTTTTGAGTCAGGAAAGTCACTACAGTGATAGTTGCGGACAAAATCCAAATTTGTATGTACTATTATTTTTAAGGAGAAATTACCTTCACCGGTCAATTTTAAACTGTACTAGAATGTCTAGATAAACCTACTTAAATTAATTTCACTTTTAATATCTGAAACTTCAAACGGAAAGAATTTAAAGTACATAGACCTGACACCGGAATTCCTTATTGAAGGTTTACAATAAATCCATCTTGAAGTTCTACAGGAAAGAAGAGTCTACTCCGACCGCTTACGCTGGTGGACAGATTTGGTGAAAAAAACTAAAAAAGATCCTCAAACGCCACAAAGGCAAATGGAACAAAACAGACAAAGCCGGAGTTAGACATTTATATCAAAGACGAATCAAAAAATGTTTGATCAAAATTGGCCACCCTCGTGGACAGATTAAATTAAAAAAACCTAAGAAGATCCACAAACACCAAGAAGGCAAATAGAATAAACCAGACAGATCCAGAAAGTGGATGAGTTGGACATTCATAATAAACGTCATAGACGAATCACAGAACGTCTAATCAAAACAATTGAAAAAGCGTGCATGGCAAAACCCCTTAAAAAAGCCCGTAACATCAATAACTATGAATGTAGTGGATGGTTACACAAACTATCCAGTCGAGAACCTTAATCAAATCCTAAACAGCATTCTTTCCGATGATAATAGAAAAGGAGATGAACTGTACCATCATGGCATGCGTGAAACGGCAAATACATAAACTACTACAAATGCATGGTCAAGAGTTCTCAAATTTCTATTAGTGATTGTGGCCAGTTTTTAATCTCTGAAAAACATCGTGCTGCTAAAAGAACAAATAAAGCTGAGGATGGTAGCTTAATCAATACCGAGGCAACAAAAAAAGAAATATCTAATGCAATTATAAAAGACAAAAAGCGCTTGGGCGCAATAACATCCGTGAGCTGATTATTAGGGCAATCACCTTGAAACTGATCAAACAACTACCAAGATTAATAAATGATTGCCTAATCGTAAAACATTTTACTACAGGATGAAAAATTGGAAAACTGATAATAATAGTCAAGAGATCCGCTAAGGACTCTGGCAAATCAAAATCATTGCAGCGGATCACACTTCCACTTGTTCTGAGTGAACTGATTTTAACTACGTGGCAGAACTTTTTTATAGATATTAGTAGTAGAGCCTTCGATAACTCTCTTTAATGACTACCATCACCCGTCTTCGTAGTCTAAGTGTAACTCATAAATTGGTACCCTTAATTATCTGAACAACCGCCCGGTGTAAATAGAAAGCCAAATAATGCAGTTAAAAATATATCGACAAGAGGTTACCTGCAAGAACCTTAGAATATTATGGTATGGGTTTTGTAACAGTCACTTTTGTTTTTGTTACACGTAATTATATTCAATCGGTGCTTTCGGAATGTTTTAGTATTTTTTTTAGTTTTCTCTCATTAGAGAGGTTCCTTGATGGTGACGAGTGCACACTGATAGGTCGATTATTTTTTTGAAGTTTCTTTAATCTTAAAATCAATTTTTGGGTTAACAAATTCTTCCAATTTATTTATGGTAGTATGCGGACACCGGGTATATTCCTTCTAACTTTTAACTTTAGTATGTTAAACTTTCTCAGCTCTGATTTGTCTTCTGATCAATTTTTCTTTATTATAGGTCGTGTTAGCAAATTGATAGGGTTGGATTTGCTGATCACGATTCAGTGATTCTGTATTAGATTTCACCTTTAATTATTACTTAGCAACCTTCCGTACGTTTTATCTTTCATATTCGGATAAATACTTAGGTGCAATCTTGGTTAACCTGATCTTCTCGATAAGATAATTAGGCGAAAGGGCGGCTATGTACCAGACCTGGAAAAAGCCTTTGATCGTATACCGAGGTCACGTCACTGAAAGACTCTGGAGGAGTACGGTGTGGACAAACACCTTGTCGAAACGATAAAACGAAATTACGATGGCTGTAAAAACTATGTAAGGATGGGGAATACGACAACACTGGACTTCTACACTGCGCGAGGTGTGAGGCAGGGCTACATCCTCAGCCCCATGCTGTTTATCATTATGATGGTTAGTGTGGTGAAAGTGTGCCGTCCCCGTATCAGACCGTTTCAAGCAAGTCACTGAAAAATGGTCCAAGTAAAGTTTTCCGAACTCGCTTTTGTAGATGACATTGCGTTGGTTGCCGGATTTGCTAGAGACCTTCAACACAACCTGATCGTGTGAAACGAGGAACTTTTAAAATGTGACATGAAAAGTAGTACCAACAAGATAAAAACTATGATCCTTGCACGACACAGCATGTACATAGATGGCGCTATACGGGAACAAGTAGAAACCTTCAAGTACCTTGGTTCCGTATTCACAAATCGGGCAAGATCAACGAGGGGATGAACAGTAGAGTGGTTGCAGTCCATGCCCTCTGGACGGGATTCCTTGCCAAGCGTGAAGTGTCCAAAAATACCAGGAAAGTAGTGTACAATACCGTTTTTGTCTCCACAATTACCTATGGGAGCGAGAGTTGAACCCTGCGGAAATCAAAGCACAGCAGATTGCAAGCTATGGAGATGTTTCTTCTGAGGATGATCGAGGGCAAAACAGGAGGGATCGAGTCGGACACAGCTCTGTGGGAGTGAGACACCTGTTGGAGAAGGCAGAGCAAGGCCAGCTAAGATGGTTTAGGCACCTGGCTAAAAAGCCAGACACCACGGTAGCCAAACTCTCTTATGAGACCAGACCAGATGCGGCTTGGAAGAGGCTGAGAGGGAAGCCAAGGAAAACTTGGTCTTGTTAGATCCAGGCGATTCTGAGAGAGAAGAACACCACCCTTGCCGAAGCCACTCGTCTGGCCAGAGACAGGGTAAGCCGAAAGAAATTCTGGAGAAGCTCGATAGGTACCTAGTGGTACAAGTAAGTAAGTAAGAATTTTTCCAATTTATGTCTTGCAGTATGTTGAACTTTTACAGCTTTGACTTGTATTCTGGTCAATTTTCGTTCATTGTAGATCTTGCTAGCAAATTGATAGGGTTGGATTTGCTTATCACGATTCAGTAAGTGTACATTAGGTTTCCCTTTAATTATTATTATTTCGCCACTTTCCCTACGTTTTATCTTTGATATTTGGATAAATGGTTAGGTGTAATCTTGGTTAAGTAAATTCTTGCATGTTCATTGCTTTAAAGGCAGCCTGTGTGTGGTTGGTCTTTTGTTTCTGTTAAGCTTATTCAATTTCATTTCTGCTTTAATTGTAATTTAGAATTATGTTCTTGTGAGAGAGAATTTTTTTTTTGGTTGCTACATAATCTTTGCTATTCCCAAGTGATCTCTTGTTTACTTAAGTTTTTTAATTTTTCGAGAATCCGTATTTTTGTTGGAGGGAGTTCTTGCACTGCGACTCGCCCATGAGAGATTCAGTAGGACAGTAATCGTCGTCGCTGCGTTGTGTTTTGGTGGTTGTAATGGGGTGTTTACAATTTTCTTGAGTTTGTACCAAGCCTTAAACAAGCGAGGGTAAGCGAATTGTGTTCTTGCTTTTTTAGGTCTTGTAGGGAATCTTCTTGATTTTATTTAGGTTGTTCCTCGAACCTTAAGTTTAAAGGTCGATGGCTGAAGATTTTTTATCGCAGTTGAGTCGCTGGGGAAGGTGTCGAGAATTCAAGATTCCGTTCTGCAGAGAATCTCTGCTTGGCCCTGAAGGGTAGTGCCGGCGTATTTGTTGCACATTTGAAACACATATCTATCTGTCGTCGTTAAAAATTTAATTTTGAACAATTTTGGTTTCGACATTTAAATTTAATTGAGTCCTTCTTGTTAATACTTTTCATTGTATGTTCATACGAATAGTTTAATTGATGAGATCACTGTATTTGAAAGAAAATGTATTGAAATTTAGATCTAATCTAACATTTTTCTGATTCCTAATATTTTTGTTAAATTTTGTTTTTAAACTTTAAATAATTACTATGAAATATCACGGTCTACATTCTGTCGCTTATGTTAATGATGTTGCAGTTATAGTTCAAGAAGAAAATGGGCAAGAACTAGAAAAGAAGGTTAGATGCAGTCACAACCAACATTGAGTAATGCGATAGACTTCTAACAATAAGTTACAGATTTTCTAGAGTAAAGGTCTTCAGAAGCGACAATACCTATAGATGAAGGAGTCGGACACTACAAAAAATCTACAAAAGAGTAGATTCTGCGGACTCTAGAAGATTTCTAAGAAGCTTACATCATATGATCGCAAAAACAATAACTGATGGACAACTATAAGTCAATTAATATAAGAATTACCACTGTAAAAGCTCTGAACCAAAGATACTGAGGTGAGGTCATAAAAAAGGCCAAATTCTCAACAAATAAGAAACATTGGGGTCACTTACAAAGTATGTCTGAGTTCTTGACAAAATGGGAAAATTATGAGAAAGGTAATACGACCTAGTTCTTTCTTAGGTAAGTCTCCACGACATCAAACAACATGTCACGATAGACACCAGTCATCGTCAGTACTATTGCAGGACATGGATATTTCAACGCTAATAATCAGAGAATTGTAAAACAATCAAATACTTATTGTGGCGAGTATCCGCTAACCCAAAGCTTTATATAGGATGGCTGCTCTCTAAGAGCTATAATGTCATGTCATGTGGGGAGTGTGCAAGAACACGGACGATGATACAATTCACAAAAGCTATCAATCAATCAAAAACGTAATTGTTGGAGAATTAATTCCGAATTGGCCATCAACTCATCCGAATTAGAAAAGTTAGAAGTAAGAAAAGAAGTCCTTGCTGAAATCCTTGCCAAATTTGTATCAAATGTAATGGAGACTCGGAAACAATAACACTAGTGCAGAAGTCAGTTTCATGCAAGTAGAGTAGCTCCATAAGCGGACCAAACAGCCAAGGCCCATTGACACAGCCGATCCATCCGGGCCAAGGAAATCAAATTAAGGGAGGGGACTAGCAACGTAAACTGCAATTAGTGCAAGGTAGTGTGTTGAGATAAGAGTGGGTTCTCTTTTGCCGAGAAGAATATCATTAAGCCCAAAACCACAATAATTAAAAATCTGAAATTATTTTTATTTATTGTTGTTACTTTATGGCTGAGTTTTTGGATCCTCGAACCTCGTGGCTTCAGTGGTTAGTCCTCTGTCAACTACAATTTGGTTAAACTCGGAAGTATTCTAACCTCCAGTAGGGATTCTTTTAAGAAGCAATTCATTGTAGTCACATGACCAAGAAATAAGCTACGTAGGTATCTTCTCAAGGCAGCTAGCTTTATAAAGATGACCTAAGCAGTTTGGCTAAAAGTTCTATTTTTCTTTTTGGATAAATGCTACTTTTTTCAAGAACATTCCAGTTTTACCCAATAAGTATCAACTCGTAGCCAATATACCACATTGCCTAGCATGAACAGTTTTGAGGAAACCACTTCTCCTAGTAATCAAATGAGTCATTTGAGTTGCTGCATCTAGCATACATACTAACGTAGTCTCACAGCATAACTTTTTGTCCAGTGTTGACTGAAACTGCACATTATTACTAACGCGAAACAAGCATTTTAAGATTGGCTTTAAAGAAATTTTATAGTGTTTTTCGATTATGATTCTAAACGGTGGCTTAAGTTTCAGGAATTTGAGGAACGATACAAGTCATTCTTAGCAAACACTAGAGCTTGTCGACAAAAGCATAACATTAGAAGATAAGATTCTCCTCTTTTTAAGCTAAGTAGACACACCATGAAAGCAAGTTCAGTCATTGTCAGTTTATGCCGAGCAGTGTCATGTCTCGATGAGAATAGAGATGATTAAAATTTGGCAATTTAATCAGTCAGTAAAAAACAGTAACCAGTAGTAAGGTACAAAAACCATGAACTCGATTGCTTTGATTAGAGTAGTCATAATTTCTAATAAAACAGAAAAGGATTAGTGCTCTGGTTTCTGAATTAGCATAAACACGAAAGAAGAAAGTTACAACAATTAGTTTACAGAATCTTAATCCATTTCGTCATTCAATTTTGCTTAATAAATAAATGAATCTACTTTCATTCCATTTTAAGAAGATTAATCAAACTAAAGGTTTTCCCCTTTACTGTTAATAAACATCATGCATGTAAAGTAAATTTATACGTAATGTGCAACTGTGCCTTACATGTTACAGGCAAATAAAATATATTTAGCACTAACCGATTAAATTTTCTATATTAGGTTTATTAGTAATAAAATATTTTATCTACTGTAAATTATAAAATATAATTTATGTACAAGATTTAAATGAGGTTGTAGAATGATAAAATAATGTAACATGCTGAATTATTACATTTCGTGCATGCGAGAAAACTCTAAAACAAATTGATCAAGATTCATTTCAAGAGACGGTGGAATCCAGTTCTCTGCTGATTGTAAAATGGGACTTTCTATAATATCAACTACAAACATATGGTTGACAAATGGTATCTCTGAAAATGTTGTTTTAAGTTTTTGCTACAAAATGTCAATATTAATCTTGTCAAATATAATATTACATAAGAGAATAGGAAATTGCACAAACGAGTTGTAATTTTCAGCTACTGAATTTAATTTTCACATTATCATCTTGTCGTTGGAATTACTGGACTTATCCTTTGATTGGAGATACTTATAAATCTTCAAATCAGGTTAATCGAGAAACTTCAAGGACTACAATAACAGTAGTTACTCGCTGAACACTTATACATTAAGATAAGAAAAGTTTCCTCTTGTATCTTTCTCGATGCCCTGATGGCCCATTTCGACCATGACTCATTTAAGTAAAAACCCACAATAAAGCAAATAATGACAAGAGGTCTGCAAACTAGCCACGAGATCCCTTATTTTTGACACCTGCATGGTGGTCACTTCTACGGCTGGTCTTTAATCAACTATTACAGCAAGGTCAGAGATTACTGTTGCAAAATTTTGAAAATTTCTGATTCAAAATTGCAAATTTAAAATAATCTAAGTCCGATTCTGCAAAGACTTAGAGAAGTGTTATGTATCGCTTATTTGCTTGAGTTTTCATATTGTAGACAGGTTGATAATAGTAATAACTGTCAGCAACATTTAGCTTCTTGGAGTTGTAATGAAAGCTTGATCTAACCAGTACAAGTAGCTGTAATTGTTTGTGGCGAAAAAGTTGTCTGATTAAGTATAAATGATATCCATTGCCAGGAAACTTTTCAGATCAATTTTATAATTGACTTTAATCTTCCAAATACAACTTACCAGGGAGATTTTTGATTAAAAGTTAATATTGCGGTTTTAAAATGTAATCATCTAAGAAATAAGAAATCGTTAATAATTTTAAGTTATTCAAAATTTTTGTTTGAATCCGCAAAAACTAATTTCACTAATGGAACCGTACTTTAATTTGTTGTAAAATTAAACTCGAAACTTTGAATTTTTGATCCTGATTTACTATTGTCAGTTACCAAGGCAAGCAAATAAAGAGGTTGCACGAGGCCACATACAGCTGGAAAACAATTTTAGTAAGCCTCTGTTTTCTTGCAAAGTCTTAAGAATGCCAAGTCTCTAATAACAGGCTTAGTCAATATATTATGCGCCAGGCATGGCGTTAGCAGCTGAAACTTTAGGCCTAATAGCCATTAATCCAGTCCAGAAGTAGTTTTATCTGAACTAGAAAATCTATGAAGCATTTTGTATTTGGTATGGGGAGACTGGGGAGAGTATTGACGCTTTTTGTAAAAGTGGCTCCAAATTGTTTATTTTTGAGAATATAAAATCAGATTGAACAGCAAGTGGAAGTTGCCATATTGTATATTATATGTTAACACAATTTAAAAAAAATCTTTGGTAGTATCATTTTTATAGATAATAATTCAGGGTCATGCATTTTGTCCTTTATCTCCCCATGCAGGGGTAACAGTGGACATCTACCGGGTAGACTATGGACGCTATTATAAAATGCCTTTTTTGGTTATTTCTGAACAACCAAAATAATACGTTCAGTTATTAAGAGTCAAGGTGGTATTGAAGGAAAAGGTGATATTTTTGAAAAAGTTTATTTGAAAAACTTTATTGTAAACTAACACATGGGTCATTAAGTCCCGGAACTGATACACAGATGGCGTCGCCAATGCCATGCCGCTTTTGTTTGTCGATAGTACCAACCTTCAGAAGATACGTGTAAAAATTTCATGACATTCGGTTCAGTCGTTGTCAAGATAATGAACGTTAAATGACGCTACATTTGTTTTTGTTTAACAATGGATAAAAACGAGTTTCGTGTGTTAATCAAACACTGTTTTTTGATGGGAAAAACTACTGTTCAAGCTTAGCAATGGCTTGAAAAGTGTTACCGGGAAAGGTGCCCATCGAAAACAACCATTTGCCGAAGGTATGCGGATTTTAAACGCGGTCGAACAACCACCGAAGACGCGGAGCGCCCAGGTCGTCCAATTGAGGTGGCTACGCCCGAAAACATCCAAAAAGTTCTGAAAATTGTTATGTCCGATCGTAAAGTGAAGTTGCAAGAGATGGCTGACATTCTAAAGATATCAAAAGGCACCGTGTTCAAAATTATGCATAAAAATTTGGGTATGAAAAAACTTTTGTCCAAGTGGGTGCCGCATTTGCTCACAGTAGAACAAAAACATCAACGAATTGATGATTCGGAGCGCTGTTTGAAGCAGTTTACGCGTGATAAAAAGGATTTTTTGCGTCGGTACATCATAATGGATGAAACATGCATTCATCACTATACGCCGGAGTCGCAAAGAGCGTCAGCCGAATGGAGAGAAGAGGGCGAAAGCCGGCCGAAGCGTCCGAAGACACAAAAGTCAGCAGGCAAGGCCATGGCCTCTGTATTTTGGGACACGCACGGAATTTTGCTTATCGACTTTCTTCCGAATGGCCAGACGATCAACAGCGACTACTACATTGCATTATTGGATCGATTGGATGACGCAATCAAGCAGAAAAGGCCTCACATGGCAAAGAAAAAACCGCTGTTTCACCAAGACAATGCACCGATCCACAAGTCGATGAAAACGATGGTGAAATTGAATGATTTACGATTTGAATTGCTTCCACAACCTCCATATTCATCAGATCTGGCCTCATCTGACTTCTACCTGTTCGCAGATCTCAAAAAGATGCTACAGGGAAAGAGATTTGGCTTCGATGATGAGGTTATAGCCGCAACGGAAGCTTATTTTGAGGCAAAAGACAAATCGTTCTATAAGAAAGGCATCGAAAGTTTAGAAAAACGTTGGAATGGTTGTATCGTTTTGGAAGGTGACTATGTTGATGAATAAAGTCGAATTTTGCCAAAAAAAATGTGTTTTTACTGGTTAGTCCCGGGACTTAATGACCCATGTGTTATATTCGCTTAAATCTACATTAAAGTAGACCATATTTTGAAACCTTGGCCTAGAGTCTTTAAAGCACTGCTACAACATCCTGAAAAAGAATTATTGCTAGTGGTTCATTGGTAAAACAAAATCTGTTAGATATAAAATTTCGCTTTAACTTCATATCCATCTAAATATCTATCGTCAGCAATGGTTACATATTTTCTGGCCGAAGACTTTTCATAGACGTTGGCGAGGAACGTCTGTGGCAGATCTTTCTTCATCAGACTCGAAGCACAAACTGTCATCAGACGAGTGGTCATGATATACAATTTCTTTATTTTCATTATCAGATGATTCTTTTTGAAAACATCTTCTCTTCACCTGTTCTTTTTTCTTAGCAAATGTCTTATTTTCCTTTATGGTTTTTTTCTTTTCTTCTAACAGTAGCTTCTGCGGGCTGTCTGTTGCAATCATGCAACGTCCCCATTTTCTTCCTGTTTTGTTTTCTTCTTTTCTTGCCGGTGCTTTTGGAAAGGGCTTTATGGCTTCTAGGGTTACAAAGATTTTCCTCTCTGTTTTTCCTGATTTAGGGGTAGTAGTAATCTCATTTTCAGATGATTTACTAGAACTACATTTGCAGAAATAGTTCTACTTTCAGTTTCTGGTAGACAACGATCTGTAACTGTAGATGATAGGATCTGCTCCTCTGAAAAGCTGTTTCTATCAAATGTTGACTTTATGTTAACTGGATTTGCTGCTCGGTCCCACGACTGAAGGCATAGTAGAGAAAGATCGAAGATACTTAGTCTGCCTTGGATGAGCAAGCATCCAAGCATCAGCTGCTTGATTATAAAAAAAAGACTTAAAAAGATCGAACACAGTACCGCCCAGGGACTGTAGTTTATTAGAGGTGCGTGGTGGAAGTGTTATTATTACAATTCAATTCGCCCTACAGAAATTAGCTGCATCTATGGATAAATGCGATTCATGATTGTCCATAATAAGTAACACTTTTTTTCTTGGCTGCATCTAATATGTTTGACAAAATGTTCTACAACCTTTAAAAAGTTAGTTCATGTCATACATCCGGACGGATATACTAAGCCCAAAGGGCTTGTATCTGTTACATTCTTCATCATCCTAACTTAGTCGAATCGATGTCAAGGAAAGATCCACACAGGTGGGATAGCACTACCATTAGCGCAGATAATTCCGACGTGTGTGACCAGTTCACCTCTTTCTCTAGAGGTAACCTGGCTTATTTGGTGTGCATTGCTTTTGCCGACGACTTTCTGCACTTTTTGCACGGTGATCACACTATTCTAAAAATAAATCCAAAATAATTGTAGTACGTTTTTAAAGTTTACTAAAACGCTGATAAGCTTATCTAGTTCAGATTACAAATTTGTTCTGGAGTAAACGAATAACGAGAGATGACCTGTTCCAACTTATCTTGAAAAACTTTGACGGTTGCTTTATTGAAGCTGGTCATCTTGACTAGGCTTGTAGCCTCTGGTTTCCTGACAGACAGTATATGATGGCAGCGCATAAAACCACAAAATCAATCTTCAGTAGCGGTTTTATCTTGTAGCCTTTAAGGATTTTTCATGGCATACTCATATGCTAACCGTCTGACTAATTTAGGTGTCAGTTCATAAAACATGGCCGACCATTTTAATAAGTATACTTCTAGGGCAGATTCTATTTCAGGAGAAATACCTGAGCTTTACGATGTCCACATTATTAAAGCCAATATCATCTTATACAGTTGAATAGCTTGCTTTTGGTCACATGGTTGTCTTGTGCACCATTTCTTACGCTCTTGTTATTATCCAGTACATCAATAATTGCCTGTCTTGTATCATCTGGATTAAATTCTCGGTATTTTATTCTCTTGTAATACCTTGGCATGGTTTTTCTTCTAATTTAAAAATGCAATCATTTAGTTTTTCAATGTAAATGCAAATTGCAGGGAGACAGTGGACAGTCGGGGAGATTATGGACACTTGTCCAGAGTCTCCCTGAACCACATTTTTTTATATTTAGCGCCATACACTAAATACCGGCAAATTAACAACGCATTTGTAAACATAACCCAGCTTTAAGATTAAGGCTGATTTAGATGTCTCTACTTCAAAAATTATCTCCCCATGTCCACTGTCTCGCCAGTCTTCCTTTGATTTAGGGGCCTAGAATAATAGCAGATGGCGGAGAAAACATGGTCTTTTACAAACAGTTCAGCAAAACGGAGAGAATTAAATTTTCCGCAAATTGTGTTGAATTCACTTTTCGAAAAGTTGTTAGATAACTCGGCAGGATGCAATAAAAGCAAATATTTTGCTTCGCATCCCTTAATATTAATGTTTTACGCTCTTAATGCGCTCTGAAAGGCTTTTTACCGAAAATTAAGCGACAACTGCATACTTTCACTATCAAATTATCTATTCTCATACCACATTGTAGTAGTGTAAGCTTTAAGTCTTATAGGGTAGTTTTTCCGGTGGGCCTAATCCAAGTAGCGATTTTAATTAGTTTCTTCTGTTTTTGTTATCTGAGGATCCGGGTGTGTTGTTCTGTCAAAAGATTCTGGTTTTCTGTCATCTTCGAGAAGTTCAGTAGCTCTCAACGCAGTGCTTTCTTCGTCGCTGTTACATGATTCTCGAGAATTTTGCAGTTTCCGCAAATAGCACTTTAAGTAACCTTTTTGTACAGTTTGCTACATTAGTAATAAGACTCAAGATTGGATTTAAACATAACATAAACTTGAGAGAACAAGGTTTCATGCCAACAATACGTACGGTACTCTGGAACCTCGTTGTCTCAAGTTTGTGTGTGTTTACATTCATTCCTAAGTCTCATTACTAATGTCGCAGACTATACATTTGCATTTCAAAACGTTATCTAACGCAGGGGGTTTTGTTTTGAAAAGAAGTAGTACAGTCTCGCTTATTCTCCTGTCCCAGTTGATGCAATTCTTTGAAAGTCATGCCAATATGGGCCCTGCTAGTATGTACGCACTGAATTTGTCATAATGCAAGACAGCAAACATCTGTATGTATCTAGTAAATCTTCCGTCTACAAAGCACCATGCAGTGACATTTGAAAGTGGTCCTTTACTTTCGCAATAGTTCGGCGGGAGCTGTAAGTGGTCCTGCATTCCCTAAGCGTACGAAGTATAGTATAACAATAACTTTATTTCTTTTATTTAATTTTTTTTACAAAATGGCGTTCCCACGTCATCTTGAAATTTGGAACAAAAACCTTTTGCCTAAAATATTGCTGATAAATAAATAAAATTGACGTGTTCGAGCATTGTTTCGAAAAATTAAAAATAACGCCATAAATGAATTTGTGCCTTATTTCTTTTACACACTGTATATCTTCAGTTCAGTCCTTCAAGATAGCTAGTCCTCTATTGTGTTTCAATAATATTTAAATCATAACCTTTTACAGTTTAAAAATTTAAAAAGCCTCTGGTGACGCACGGTTTTGGATAATACGGTTACTTCATACGCTAAAATCGAATACCGTTACGTAGTTCAAAATGCTATAACGCTGTTGCCAAAATTAGGGCTTTCTGGTTTTATGAGTTTATTTACTAATTGGAAACGATTCATCGACATTTCAACCAATATCAGTTTATCAAGTAACGGTGTATTGTCTAATGCCCTTGTTGGAGCTGGTCATACATTTGCAATCTCTTAGCAGAAGTAAGAGGCGTCTTATGATATGACCTGACCTACGCTTTAGTACTAAGATTTAAGAACTGTACGTATTTACTAAAAATAATTTTTAAAAGTCTGAGAATAAGAAAACGTGTTCCTGATTTAGCATTTAGAAGATAGACCAGAAAACTTCGCCATTAAAACATAAAAAGGTAGAATGGCAATCTTAAATCTTCTCTTATGTTCCTTTGGTAAGAAATGTGGTTTAGCGCTTAAGAAACTGAGCAGTACGTAGAGTAGAATCGTAAGAACGGATCCTAACGATGAGTTACTGTGCTCTTCTTTAGTCTCCTGAAGAAGCTTCTTCTTCGAAAACTTCTACTTTCGGTAAACTTCAACACAAGAAGTCTAAACTTCTGTGCACCTTAGCTTTTGTCTCTCGTTGTCATGATTGCAAAGTTAGTCCCACTAGCTTAGCGTTAGTACGCAAACGCATTAGGCAAACCAGGCGTGATGTAGTTTCTAGACAGTTTTCACAACACCATCTACTTTTGGACAATGTTATGTCACCGGATGACTGTTCGCATTTCGACAAAGTTGTCTCCAAGCTCAGAAAACCACAGAGATTGCCATTAAAGAAAATTCGACTAACTGGTATCCAGGAAAAAACCGGATCGTACAACAAACGAGAAAACAGTTGTTAATTTGTCGTCGCATCGTTTCTCCACTTCAGATATAGCTATACTGTCCAGAAGCTTAAATTTCGCTGAGGCTCTTAGGAAGATATCTGTAGAAAAAATCGTGAGTGCGGTAAAATCATCTTTAGTAAGATTTTCAAATGAGGACACAGAACTGGTCAAACTGGAAACGGCTCGGCAAAACTTCCAACATCCAACGTATCCGAAAAGGAGCGGAGTACCTTACGGAATCTCAGAACAAACCCGGACATCGGCATACTGCCCGAAGACAAAGGCAGTGTCACTGTCATGCTTAACAGATCACTGTATGTAGAAAAAGTGAACTTACTTCTAGAAAATGAAACATACATTCAGCTTACACCGACCCCTACTTCCAAGTTTGAATAGGACACTATTTTGCTAATCAAGTCGTCAAGCATACCCCAAGAGATTCAACGCCAACTAAACCGCGCATATCAAAGCCACCAAGGTTATAATGTCTTACAAGAATACACAAAGCCGATATTCTTCTTCGGTCGATCGTGAAGATGATAGAATGTTCCAGTTATAACCTGGCAAGATACTTTGCTAACATCCTGAAAGGCTATACTGGAAGAACTTTTTCAAACGATCTGAACTGTTTACATTTTGTTTAGTTTAATATCTTAACTCACCCTGTAATCGGGTGATCTCTTGGTCAATCTCGATGTGACCTTTCTCTTCAATAAAGTTCCTATTCCGTGGCCATCATTCAACAACTATTGAGACAAGATGGAAAAGCAGTTGATCTGACAATCTGAGTGGAAAAATGCTTGACTTCAACCTACTTTCTGTTCTGTGATGAAATTTACCAAGTCTCGGGAGCTGCGATGGGCTCTTGTCTTTTGAGACAATTGCTTTAGAATCAACCGAGTACAAGCCCAAAGTATGATTTTGATATGTAGACAACATCTTTATCGTACAGCCGCAATTCTTCTTAGAAATTAAGAATGATGGCTCGATTTCTTGTTTTTTCGATGTTCTTGCCTCTCGTCCACCTGATGGCAACCTTGGGCACTCGGTATATTGCAAACCTACACACCCCAACAGCTATTTTCATGCTCACGTCCGTCACCATCTGTCACTCATGCATCGAGCAATTTCAGCTTCCAAGGGGAATTAGAACATGTCCAGAGCATCCTTCTGAATAACGGTTACAACAAACAAGATATAAACAGAATCATCCAGCAGTCTTGATCCTTCTCCAAAAGATGCTGTTCAAAACACAACTGTGGTTTTCTCTACTTACTATACATTTATATTGTGACAAATCGTATGGGGAAAACGCTCTGGAACCATAAAATTAAAACCGCTTTCAGGCCCATTAAACAAAATCTCGTAACTCCTACCTTTTCCATCCAACACTGTAATCTGAAGGGGAGTACATCAAAGAAACTGATAGCTCGATAAACACACGCATTACTTAGGCTGCATATCTACATCTGTTGTTGCCAAACAGGGCATTTGAAGATGCGTCTATTATTTTAAAATCATCTTCCTTTTATACCAAACGGATCAAGAAAGCAATAGAAATTCCAAACATCCCAACAACATCAATCGCTAAGCAGGGTGATATCCCCTTCCCGCCATTTGGAAGTCAGTATACGTGATGACTCCGGCTACCGTTATAGTCGATCAATCCCCCTCCCCTTTGTGTATAAAAATTCTTCACTTTTTCCGTCCTTGTCAAAGAGAGGTGGGTTGCGGTGAACTCGTTGTATGAATGACGTCCTCCCCGTGGTTGCCATTACATCGGCGTTGGAGTTGGCAAGAAATTGGGGGCTTCATACTTCTTTCCACCCCGACCAGACATGTTTGCAATCAACCATCCCTTCCTATGCTTGACAGCAGCGTTCACCAACCAAACTACCAAATTCTATTAAGGCCGAAAAGGCTGATGTCTACAGTGGCCTCTGCTGCTGTTTCGCACCAGCAGTAATAATTATGATTTTTGCTTTTTTGTTTCTTGTCAGAAGAGTTTTACCTCTAGCGTGGTTTACACGTAGAGTTGCTGTGCTCTTCTTTCCTCTCCTGAAGAAACTTTGAGTATATAATTATAATTCAACAATGACACGGCAAATTTCCAAATGACGTCGATTTATCAACAGGAAAATTGAAGTTTTTAATAAAATATTTAATGTTTCTGTTGCCTTTCAGATTTTCTTTTCACATGTCATACCCTAGTTTTTATATTTTACTCATAAAGTAAATTTTAATTAACAACAGAAAATTCAATACAAGAGAAAGAAAGTATACGACTCACCTCTCCAAAAGAAATAATCAATGAAATTAAAAATAATATCAATCCAAAAAAAAATCTCCAGGGTTCGATTTAATAACTGGGGAAATACTCAGAAATCTGCCTAAGAAAGCCATAGTAAAATTAACAAACTTAATAAATGCATCCTTCAGACTGCGATATGTGCCAAGTTTGTGGAAAATCGCGGAAGTGATTATGATACCAAAACCTGGCAAGCAACCACACGAAGTGACATCATACAGGCCTATTTCCTTATTACCAGTAATTTCAAAATTATTTGAAAAATTACTACTCAAAAGGTTGAAACCTGTTATTGAGAGACAAAAATTAATACCAACACATCAATTTGGATTCAGAAACAAGCATTCCACGATTGACCAAATCCACAGAATAACAAGTATTATTGAGAAGAGTCTCGAAGAAAAAAAAGTTTGTTCTACAGTCTTTTTGGATGTGGCCCAGGCATTTGACAAAGTTTGGCACAAAGGGCTAATACACAAGTTAAACTCATATTTCCCAGAACAGTACGTAGAAATATTACATTCATATTTATATATCCGATAGATTCTTCAGAATAAAGCAGGAAGATGCCTATTCTGAACTGAAAGAAATTCAAGCGGGAGTGCCACAAGGAAGTGTCCTAGGTCCGGTTCTATACCTGCTATATACTTGTGACATTCCACAACCAGAAAATAACACAATAGCCACATTTGCGGATGACACTGCTATAATGGCAATTGGAAATAATAATGAAGAATCAACTGAAAAACTACAAACCGCTATTCAAGAAATACAGAAATGGACAAAAACATGGAAAATCAAGCTGAATGAAAGTAAGTCAGTACATGTAGATTTTACAAACAAAAAAATAGAACCAATACCAGTAAACATTAATGGTCAACAAATACCCTACTCAAACCAAGCTAAGTATCTGGGCATGACCCTAAACACAAAACTGCGATGGAAGCCTCATCTCAAAAAGAAAAAAGAAGAGCTAAACCTAAAATACAGAAAAATGTTCTGGCTGATTGGTAAGAATTCCACTCTGTCTCTGCGTAATAAAATTTTGTTATACAAACAAATACTTAGACCAGTTTGGACTTACGGAATTCAGCTTTGGGGCTGTACCAAACAAAGTAATAAAACAATTATACAACGAGTCCAAAATAAAGTATTGAGAAGTATGGTAAATGCACCTTGGTACTCTAGAAACAGCGACCTCCATCGAGACCTGGAAATGGAGACTGTGGATGAAATTATCACAAGATTTGCCAGACAACATGAAGAAAGACTTCATCAGCACGTGAATGTTGAAGCCATCCAGCTCCTTGACAACACGCAACTAGTGAGAAGGCTCAAAAGACTTAAACCTTTTGAGCTAATTTGAATTAGTGTTAGAGTCAGTGAAAAGCAGAGAATGGTGCGGTAGTGTACACGTCAGGTGTAGTGTACTTAGTTAAAAGACAGCTGAACATTAAGGACACTGATGAGTATACCTTCATTTAAGTTTTTTCAAATAGTAAGCTAGGTTAGAATAAAATTGCTCATTGGTCATAATTGACCAGATTGTAATACTAAGACAATAAAAGAAAAAAAGTAAATTTTGTGCTGGTAATTTTTGGTTTATATTTTAGAACTTACCTTTGATCTCGGTAAGCGTCAAAGAACTTGGAATAATGGCTAGAAATTATTATTATGAATATCTAGTGCATTTCCAGTTAACAATCGGACTAAAATGTTAATTATCGCATAATAACGTTATCAATGTCTGGCACCCTTTCAGAATTTCTTTATTTTGCTAAGATTTCTCTATTTACCGTTATTGAGAAATCATTTACAAAAATTGGTTCTAATAGTGAGATTGCATCCTCTCAAGAGCTAAGCAACAATTTCAGTGTTTGCATGTCATTAATTGTCTTGGCAGGGTTTTGTTTGAACTCATCTTGTAATAGCGTTCGTAACATAGAAATAGTGTAAATGACAAAGGAATATTCATCTAAAAGTCTTTTCTTGACGTAACATTTCAGGATACTCAATTCACATGGAGACCAGAGGCGAGTCAAGGAGATTTTGTTATTATTAGATAATTAAATTGCATCTTGATAACATTTTTACTTATAATAAAATATAAATGTTCCAATTTCAATAATTTCATGTTATACTGACTTTTATTATATTTAATCGGCAAACCATTTAACTAACCAAGTTGTAGCGTACGTATAGAGAACAGACTTAAAATAGCAAAAATGCATAATTGAATTTTAATACGTAGAACTGTTAGACACTAGTCAAGCTATATTATTTTAATGGAGTTGATTCAACTTTTAATATCAACTGTAATTTCTAGCAAACTTTAAAACACAAAAATCAAGAAACTAAAAGCCTCGAAGATAAATTAGTAGTGCTGAATAGCTTCTAGGCGGAAACATTTCAAATTTTTTTATTTCTTTTTCCCCAATAGGTATGTGCATACATACTATATAGAGTAAAGATGACACAGAAACGTAATAAATCATTTTGTACACCATGGACACTTAACAGTCAATTTATCATAACCAATCTACCCTCTCAACATATAATCATGGTAATTGTAGTCATTATTATAATATGCATTCCCCGTAATGAAATTGCAATCACTCTGCGTTAACCCTAACATCATTCACGCAATTATATTATAAAATACGTGTGTATGTGTTATTGGTTCTGTAAAACAAAATTTAATAAAAAGTCGATTTTATTATAGAAAAAAGAGACCGTACCACACAAGCGCCTTAGATTATTCTCTTCATATAACATTAGTGTAATAACCTTCTATTTTCTGAATCAAATTATTTCGCTTTAAACCGGTTATACAGTGTGAGTATGTGTAATAAAAATAAAACCGTAGATCGTTCGTGGTGTATAAATGAGATTCGTTTTAAGTTGGTTTGTTGGAATGTTGCAGCTCTTAACTTGGCACTAATTATGTTTCCAGATGGTGGAAATTAGTCCTTGATGAATTTAATACCGACGAATATTGATGAATATTTATTTGCTCTAGATCTTGTCATTTTGTGAGATTTATTTTGTAGCTTTATCATTAAGATTCTATAATAAGAAGCCTGAGGACTTGCTTGGGAATTTCAACAATAAATCTTTAATATTGGTTTTTTCCAAAGAATTGTTCTGATTGTTGGTATTAACTACAAAAAAGAACAATAACCTGTTTGTGATTTTTATAACTTCTCATTGGATGAAAAAAGTATTGCAAGGAGCTGCGTTTAAAATATTATACTGGTTTTAGCTGCCTGAGTAATAGGTGATTAGTCTCTATTTCTTATTTACAATTGATTTTTGCTTATTTAAACTAGAAAGGAATCTTGTTTATGATTAGTTTCAAGTTACTTTGTAGATTGAAGATATCGTAAAATTGTAAAACGAATCAGGTGAGAAATGTAGTCACGTTAAAGGAAGTGTGAGCTTTGAGGCAATCATTAATAAAAGACAAATAATAAATAAAGAAATAGAGAACTGCCATGAGTTGCACTTATTAGTAAAGTGTCAACGGATAGTTAAAGTCATAGATATTCACCTTCTATTTAGGTAAAAAGGTGTTTGCAGATGACTTCTTGTTTTTTTACGTTTTTAATTAGCTCATATATTAAAAAATGTAATTTAGGGCAAGTTCAATGGGCCAGATAGGGTGACAAAAAGGTGCTTAAAGCAGTGAAACCATAACAAAAAGCATAATCCACTAATTATGCCTTTTGCTATTACAAACTTTACCAGGCACATAACCTTCCATATGTCCATTGTCCATCCAATGCCAAAACTATACCAAACGAATTTTATTTTTGGCTATTCAAAGAAAAAACTTATACCTTGATTATTACTACAAAAAAGCTCTACATAGAATTAAGTGTTTATCTCGCTGATTGCACGATGCTAAGGAATAAAGTTTGTAAACACGAATTTATAATGTTCAAAGAAATTATTTTTATTATTTTATATGTACGATGGTGGTTTGATAAGTGTTTAGGCTGATCATGAAGATGGCGCCACAGGTCAAGATGCTTTTATAGTTACGATGGTCTACCCTTCAGGTGGCACGGCTGAAAATGTCACCAATTTTGGACGCGTAGTTTTTGTTTGGCAGTCGCTTGTGTCAGTCGATATCAATGATTCCTAAAGAATGAAGCCAGTCGAATATCGTTCAGTTATAAAATTCTTGCGTTTGAAGTGTCAAACTCCAACGGAAATAAAAACCGAGTTGGACGCTGTCTACAGGGAGTCTGCCCCTTCGTTCGCCACCGTAAAAACTGGGTGGCAGAGTTCAAACTTGGCCGTACGAGTGTGTTTGATAAAGAGCGTCCAGAAAGGCCAAAGACAGCAACAGTTGAGGATATCATCAAAAAAGTTCATAAATTCGTGTTAGATGATCGTCGAATGAAAATAAGAGAGATAGCACAGACATATCACACAGGCATATCAACATAACGCGTTTTTAAAACATTACATAAAGATTTGCACATGAGGAAGCTGTCCGCGCGATGGGTGCCGCGCTAGTTGACATTGGACCAAAAATGCGTGCGCATGGACATCTCAAAGAAGCTGTTGGATCGATTTAAGCGTAATTCAATGAAGTGTTTGCTGCGATTTGTAACTGTTAATAAAACCCGGGTCCATTATTACACACCAGAGACCAAAACGTGGACTTTAACAAAAAAAACATGCTCCGAAAGAGGCGAAGACGGTGCCATCGCCAGGGAAAGTAATGGTGACTGTTTTTTGGGATTCACGTGGCATATTGTTCATAAACTACCTGCAAAAAAGATAAACAATAACAGGATTGTATTATGCTTCGTTATTAAACAGATTGAAAACAAAATACAGTCCAAACGACCTCAAATGCAGAGGAAAACAGTTCTCTTTCATCATCACAATGCGCCGGCTCACACGTCGATGATCGCGATGGCCAGAATTCATGAACTTGGCTCCGAGTTAGTTCCCCACGCCCGATATTCTCCAGATCTGGTCTCATGCTACTATTTTCCCTTTGCAAACATAAAAACATGGCTTGGAGGAAAGAAATCCACGAGCTATCATGAAGTGCCGTGAATGAGTATTTTGCAGACTTTCAGATATCGTATTTTGTTGAATGGGATCAGAAAGTTGGAGCATCGATTAAGGAAGTATATAGACCTAAAGGGGGACTATGTAGAAAAATCAAATCGATTGTTCTATGTTAATCTAAAGACTTATCAAACCATCCTCGTATTTTTATTAAATATTTACAGATCTGAGTTAGCAACAATTTCTTTGGTTTAACTCTCAAAGAGGACCCTTATATTGACTTACAGTATTCTGGATGTTTTGATCTATTACGAAGAAGCATATCCATAAACGAGAAGGTAAACCAACAGAATTACAATTTCCAAAAACCGAGACTGATGAACAAAAGCTAATGAATGAATTATTGTAAATAAATTGAATTAAATCTCTGACATTTGTAGCTTGTGTGGAAGATAATCTTTCTTTGTCCACCGTTAGAAGGAGCACCAAATTACTCATTTTCATTCCAGAGGATGAAGATATATGTAGAGAAAAAGAGTTCTTTAAAGAATTGCAGAAAACAATAAGTTAATAAATTGTAGGAGATTTAAAAGCAACTCAACGGTGGGAAATGATACGAATCGATATTCAACAATAATAGGAAAACATGGAGAAGAAACTATCACAAGAAATGGTAGAATGCTACTGGAGTTTTGATATGGAAAACGAACTTATAATTACGAACACTAAATTCGAACATAAAGAAGTTCACAAATATACTCGAGTAATGGTGAGTAGATATGAAAACTCTATTTTAGACTATGTGCTGATATCAAAAACACTGTTTAAAAGAATAAAAGATACAAGGGTTGCAAAAGGTATGGGAATGGGAAGCGAACATTATATAGTGGAAGCTAAAATCAGGCTGTCCCCAAAAGAAAAAGAAAAGAAGGATCAACATCTAGGCAAAAAGACACGAAAAATTAAAACATATAGACCGAGGGAAAGCGAAATAGAAGATCGATACTGAGAGGAATTGGACAAGAGACTGCAATCATATATAAGCAAAGACGAGCTTGATATCCAAACGTTATGGGAGATAATTAAAATCAGTATGACAGAGGATGCATGTGGAACTATAGCAGAAGTAATAACTAAAAAGTAAACGTCTTGGTAAAAAAAATGGCATAAAATTGGCTATAAAAGAAAAAAAAAGTGGCATGGTTAAAATATCTAAAGAACCAAACAGAGGAAGCCTGGCATGTACAAGACAAGTAGAAAGAGGGCAAAAAATGTAGTTCCAAAGGCGAAGAAAGAAGTGTGAGGAAAGTTTAGACTAAAAATGCATGAAAATTTTGATGGGAATCAAAAATTACTCTGCAGTATAGTAAAAAGTTTAAAAGAACGAATACAAATGAAATCACTTATATAAGAAATAGAGATGGGCAGCTGTTAACAAAGGAGTTATAGATTATGAGGAGATGAGGAAACTTCTAAAGATCTCCTGGTTACAGGAACAGGAAAAAAAGACATCAAGGGAATGAACGAAATCGAGAGGGAGAACAATTACGTCCAGCACCAGCCAATCTCTAGTGAAGAATTTAAAAAAGCGGTGAAAAAAGTAAAGATAGGAAAGCGCCGGAGCACTGTTAGAACTATTTAACATAATCATTGTAAAAAACGAAATACCAACTGATTTGGAGATAGCGATTATTATACCTCTCTACAAGAAAGAGGATACCAGTAAGTGCGAGAACTATAGAGGTATATCTCTTTACTGAGTTCGAATCCATACTGACAGAACGCTTGAAGGTACAGACACAACACAAATTGGATGATACCCAAAACGGTTTCAGAGCAGGGAGAGGAACGACTGATGCGTCACATATAATAAAACAGTTAATCAAACGAACGATTAGAGTGAATGGTGAGAGATTCCTCTGTTTCATCGATATCACCAAAGCATTCAACTCAGTGGTAAGGGAGGGTATATGGAACATCCTACAGGAATGTGATGTAAACCCTAGATTAATAAGGAAGTCTATGAAAACACAAAGGATTACATAAGAACAAAAAATGCGACATCTGCGAACTATGAAACCACCACAGGAGTAAGACAAGGGAAGACACTAAATCCAAGTTTGTTTAATGTAGTTATGGATCAAGTCTCAAAAAGTGTGCAACGAAAATAAAAAAGGAACATGAGGTTACTCGAAGATGGAGAGAGTGATGGTGAATCATCCTGCTTTTGAGGACGATCTCTGTTAGCTGATGAAAAAATAGATTTACAACATAATTTGCAAGTATGGTGCCAGGAACTAGAAAAGCATAATTTAAAAATTAATATGAACAAGTCAAAGACGATGGTAATAGCTAGAATAGCTAGAACCTCGCAAAAGGTAAAAATAAGGATAGAACAAATTGAATTGGAACAAGTGAAATAGTTCAAATATTTAGGATCTTGAATAACGGAGGATGGGAAGATGGAAACTCAGTTGGACAATAAAGTACAAGCCACCACAAAACTATATTTCTTATTAAACAGACAGATTCTCAACAAGAAAGAACTGTATACAAGAACAAAAATTAGAACGTTGAACGTTTTGTATGTACTTGTATTGACATACGGTTCGGAAATGTGGACGTTGAGTAAGAAACAGAGAGCAAGAACGCAGGCAAGCGAGATGAAGGTACTAAGGCAGATAGAGGGTTTAAAACTGCTAGACAAGACGAGGAATACAGAAATATAAAGAAGACTAGAAGTGAAGCCGATAGAAGCAAGAATTAGGGTTAATGCACTGAGATGGTTTGGGCATATGGTTAGAATGCCAGAGGTAAGACTGGGGGAAAAAGTTTGGCAAATGGGTAAAGTGAAAAAAAAATTCATAAGCAGACCAAAACGCAGATGGAATGAAGAGATTCAGTACTACTTGCAACAGATAGGACTGAAATTGAACGATGCGGTCAAAATGGCTAAGGACAGGAAAGAATTGAGACGGAAAATAACGGAAGAAATCAGTTAGCTAACATCAATACTGACGATAGCTGGTAAAAGAGGAAAAGATTAAGTAAGTAAGTAAGTGATAGAACTTATACTATTAATCTCGCAACAAGGAAAACGACTCGAAGACATTTACTGAGGATGGTTCAAGGTAAATAATACACGGAAACCAGGCAGTTATCGGCAGATTTCTCTCGGCACGGACGCCTCCCGGCGGTCTTTTCTCGGCATGGACTTCTCCCGGCACGGATATTTCCCGACATACACGTAAAATTAGGGTTTCGACTATGCTTAGTCAACAATATCATGTAGTAACATAATATTAAGCTGGTTATAACCAGTCCTCAACGAGACAGCTTGTTAGATGTTGGGTTAAAGGTTGGATTAGAGGTTAAGTTAGAGGTTGGGTTACAGGTTAGGTTAAATGTTTGGTTAGAAGTTACGTTAGAGGTTAAGTTAGAGGTAGGTTAGGGTCTAGGCTAGAGGTTAGGTTAGAGGTTAGAATAAAGGTTTCGTTAGAGGCTGGGTTAGAGGTTTGCTTAGAAGTTAGGTTAGAGGTTAAGTTTGAGGTAGGTTAGAGTTTAGGCTAGAGGTTACGTTAGAGGTTAGACTAGAGGTTTGGTTAGAGGTTAAGTTAGCTGTTAGGTTAAAGGTTAGGTCAGAGGTTAAGTTAGAGGTTATAACCAGCTCAACATTATGTTACTACCTGATATTGTGGACTAAGCATAGTTGAAACTCCAATTTTACGTGTATGCCGGAAAATATCCGTGCCGGGAGAAATCTACGCCGGGAGATATACTTACTGGGAGAGATCGGTGCCGGAAGAAGTCCATGCCGAGAAGATTCCGTGCGGAAAAAGTGCATGCCGGGAAAAAACCGCCGGGAGACGTCCGTGTCGGGAGAAATTCGCCAGAAGATGCCTGTAACCTATGATACACTGAACCATATTAGGAACGGAATATGCAGCTTTACAACTGTAAGAACTTTATATACAAATTTTGCATTATACGATATGTTAATGACATTATTACTACAGTACAGAAGACATTTCCAGCTAAAATCAAAGAAAATAAATAAATAAGAGACGCTGAGCTTAGCATCAGACTGGGATTTGAGGTTATAAACTCACCTGAAATCAATCATTCATCATGATGGTCACAGCAATGTATGGAAAAATCTGGGGACTAAGACCCTCTATGTCTCGTTCACTGGTTATATAACTTCTAGGGTGATCAAATCGGAATTCGCATATGCAACCTTGGTATAGTAGATCGAAATGCTCCAAACAAAAAATAATATTATGCTTAGCCTGAATCCTATGATACAAGAAAAAACGACAGATTTTTTTGATAAAAAATCAAAAACACAAACAATTTAGAAATTAATTTTTGACATGAGATTAGACTATACTAGATGTACAGTCAACTCATAAAGTAATGTCGCAAAATGATTTACATTCTGGTATGTAATGTCAAAATTAGTGGCAATATTTGCAATCCATGAATACGAACTTAATAAATTAATCTTGGTTAATCGATTACTATCTATGAAATGCAGAATTTGCCATTAAATGAAAAGTTAAACGGTAAACTGTAAAACATTTTGCAACATTACTTTATGAGTTGACTGTACTACTATCTGGTAGAGCAGCGATCAGCAACTAGAGCTCGATTTGGGTCTAATTAAATAGGTGTTATACGGTGTTACAAAATCTATACTAGGTGTATTGGTTGCCCATCCCCTTGATAGAGTGATCTGGTTTACAAAGGGAAATACCGAGCTAGGCTAGTGTAAAAGCAACAAAAAGAATTCTAAAACTCCTAGGTAAACATACGGCAGCTTTTCAGGCAAACCTTTATGGGATATTAAGGGTCATCCAAAAAAGAACAATGCAAACAAACAAATGTGTATGCTATCAAACAGTCAGGTGGTTTTAAAAAGTCGTCACGAGACCAAAATGACGCCAAAACTTATAGTGCTGGAATACCCTAATATACTAAATATGTATCCTGGCGGACTAAAACACAGTTAAACTGACTTGCGTACTACTATTAAAACTTTTCTTGGCTTAGAGTACGCTCTAAAGATACCCAAGTGTTTCCTAAGAAAACTACAAGAAACAGATGGATCAAAGAACGATAAAGCTAAATCTAAGCTGACAAGGGAAATACTATAGAAAAGCTATTCGTAGGTCACTTTTCTTGTAAAGGGCCAACTACAGAAAAACACCATCATAGTTTTAGATTTTAGATTTTATAGTCTTCTTGGTAAGTGCAAAATCCAGGTACTTACTTACTATCCATTTGTCAAAAAAGCACTCTCCTAAATGACTCGAATAAGGTATTATATCTCGCAGTGATACATAATTAAAATAGGATTGAAAGTTTTTTTTTACTGAATTATCATTCCGAATCTAAGACGTTTTTTTGAAATTCATGTACCCAAATAAGTGAGAAACGGCCTTCCTGTAACAATTCTGACATTGTCCACTTCTTGTCTAATTTTCTTAAACCTCTAGTAAATGAAGATCTGTATAAATTTAGAGCAAAATCATCACCCATAACTCTTTTACTGGCAGCACTATGACGGCGACGATGAAGATAGTGTTCTTGTCTAACGGTTATAAGGTTTACTCTTTGTCGGTACCACCAGACTTTGCGTTCAAATAGATGCAGTCAAGAATCGTATTCGAAGAGCAAGAAAACAGAATGATCAAGTGTAGCGTTGCTGAAATGAAGCTCAATTAAGAATTTATTCAGAAGGAGTGTAATTCTGCGGCGAAACAAATAACAAGCGACAGGAATGGTATGGTATGGCACGGTATTGGTATCAAATCCCTCGACAGGGATATAATGGTTGGAAGGTAATGAAGCGGTATCAACTGGTTGTGTGGATGTTGTCCGTATTGGTGGTATGGGTAATGGTCGGTTGATATTAGTTCTTTTCTTTGACTGCTGCTGCTGGAAGGCGTTTGGTGTAGATGTTGTGAACCATGCAACTGTATTAATCAGAAATGGCCACGTAACTTTTAATGTGGCAAATATGGGTAAAGGTTGTGTGGCAGAAAGGGTATAAAAATTTGAACTTGAGTTGTTTTCATCCGTTCTTATCTCACTCTTTCCCTTAATTTGAAGTCATTTATAGACCAGACAATATCTTTAGGAAGCAAGAGTTTCTGCTAAAAATTATCCTAATTTTCCTAATCATCATTTAAATAAATTTACAGATAGCATCTGATACTTTTCTAAAATTGAAGTAAGTTATTTTGTGGGCTAGTTGAGTTTCCTAAATCGCTTGCTCATCACCAAAATAGAAATAGTCTCTCAGTCTTCTCATAACACAGCGTTGTGGCGGTTTGAATCGAGACAATAACCAGTCAAGTATAATTTTTTAAACTATCTAGGTAAGAAGAGCATTTCCAATGATGCGGCTTACACATTACCTAAAGCACATTTTAATTTAACTCAAATCTGTCTATCATTCCATTTACCTTTTGTTTTTTGTATACTTGAAACAATGAAGTTCGTTACATAATCATAACAGTACGTTAGATTAAAAGTAATAATTACGATTGCCTTTATTGCATAATTTCCTTTTACTAAATAAAGCTAACGAATCTCAGCGATCGCATTTCATAAACAATAATTGAAATTCATTGATAGGTGTTTCACTAATTAACAGGAAGATGTGTTCAACTGTAAAACAGCGTGACTTCTCATGCTTATTTGCAAAAACTATGTCGAGTCACTTTGAAGCTAACCTAAGATAGTCTTGATGAGAGCGCAAGAAGTTCTCGTATATGCCATATAAGTTCCACTCTTAGCGTGCAATTAAAGTCATTAATTAGGAGGAATTTCAGTCTGAATGTTAACGAGTGTTTGTTAAACTCGTATTGTTTATAGACATCTTCAATACATAGAAAACTAGTAACACGAAATGTCAAACGTTAACGCAGATTTATGTCAATTTAAATGGTCACTGGGAATGTTCTTGTTTGTTTCTTGGGTGTTTTATTGTTTATCGTGTTTTGTTTGCAATTTTTTTCTTGCATGAGCGGCTTACAAAAAGGTCTTTTCAAAAGAAAGCTTCGGTTGTTTATATTTGTTTATGGTAAAGAAACAAGTAATAAAATAAAACGATAAAAACAAGCAAATCAAAGCGTACTATAAAATAAAATAATAAAATATGTCACAGAACAAAATTGTACTGACTCTAAATTATTTAAATTCCTACATTAGCATTTTAGAGGTCTTAAAAACTAAATGAGATCTCAAAAGCCAAAATTGGAAGATTAGTACATATCACAAATATGTCTAACACGACTGATCTATTGCCTTTCACAATTTTGATTGTTATAAGACGGAAACAAGTATAAGAAAATACCAATCAAAATATAATTAACATGGAAATTTTAAGTTAAAACGTAGCCCAATAAATTAAATTCTAAACGTTTTTATTTACTTATTGTAATAAGATGGCAACTGTGTGACCTTTGTAGTAAAATGAAATTCCGAAGACGATATTTTAATTGCAAAACTTTCCTAAGCTATAAAAAGCAACCTGAACCAACAGTACTTTGATAAAATATTTAAATCAATCTTTCCTTGAAATCGTCTAAACTAATTCTGGCTCAAAGATGCTTTTAGAAAATTATGGTTGTTTTGAAATGTAGTATTGGTCACTGCTGAAACTGTCTCAAGTGATTAAGATGACTCTTCTTCATATGTAGAATTTAGAATTTTAATGACTTTTCCTGTGTTATCTAGTATTGAAATTGTACATTGTATTCGTACGTACATTTTAACTATCCTCCAATAAATTAGAGCGAGAAGGTGTTCACACGATGAAGCCAGTAGCGAGCCCCTGCTGCTCGGCTGGGCCATGGATCCTTGGTGTTCGGATACCTTATAGGAAATTCAGATGTGATAAAAAGTGTGCCAGTCTGGTTTAGTATAGCCTTCAGGATAGACGGTCTAGAAATAAATTCCTTTGCTACCAATATGTAAAATGAAGAAAGTTCAGATATTGACAATTATAAAAATTAAATTTGATTCAAGATCGAAATATTTTATATTTTTTAACCATTAGGTGTAAGTAATTCAGATAAACCCTATTGCTAAAGAAACAACGATAAATATGTTAAGCTTTTATAACTTAGCCTTTGTACCTCTACCTATGATTATGCTCTTAGAAATATTCACAAAATCTTATTGCAACTCAGCCTCTTAGTTATAATACAAAATTTGGATTAACAAATTTAAATGTATTGACTTGTCTCAGTGTGTCGTTGGGTCTAACATTCCTGGAGAAAATGAAGAGCTTGACAGCTTAGATTCTCCTTCAGGTCGACCAAGTACACATTAGTTAAATTGAAAGATAAGCTTGCAGCAAGCCCTTCTACTGCTCAGCAATGAGGTTTCAATTTCATAAACCTGATAAGCCACACTCTATGCTTCAACAGAAATAAAATTTCTGCAAGTCCAGAGAAGCATAGATTCCATATAACGCTTAGGGATGAATTTTCACATACCACGTCAACTAAGGCGAGCTTTTGATTAAATTAACTTTAAAGAACCAATTAAACAGTTAGTTTTTAAGGACTGAAGAAAGTTATGTTAAATCTAGAAATTGTACAGAAATAAAAAAATATAGAAGATGCTAACAAAAGGAAATGCAAATAAAACCCATCAAAGTTACAAATCAGCTTTGTGAAGTTTATTATTCACAAAGGAAGAAAAGCGATTATAATATGCAGGTTGTTTCACGAGGAAAGGGCAATGCGTTGGAAGGTGGTAGAACATCATACTATAAAAGTAGTATAAAGAATGCAGAGCCATATCGCAAAAACTATATGGGACCAAATGAAGTACAAAAGGCTAATTATAGGCTAGTTAAGTGTCCCAGTCCCAAATTTTAGGCTCTTCAATTTTTTTTTAAATTGAAGGTTCCGCTAGCTTTAGAAATAATTAGCGGAACTTATGACACGGACTTAATAAATCTTAATGAAAGTAGTGAATAATCAAAGGCTAATTAAAGGCTTCACGATGACATCGCAAATCTTCATATTTTCTCAAGTACTTCTTTAGAAAACGAATTAAACTAAAAAATTCACTTAGGCAAAAATAATGGAAAGAAAATTTAATTTTTAAACACAATACCGAGGCCTTTTAATTAGCCTTTAATTATGAAAAAATAAAATTTTCAAAATCAGGGCCGTCGTTGCGTCGATATGAATACTTGTACCCCGTCCCGAAACAATTAACATAGACCGAAATTATTTTGAGAAGACTAAACATAAGTCGTCCTTTCTGGCAAATTCTTGAAGCCTTTAGTTAGCCTTTAATTCTTTACAAGCAAGTCTTTCGAAATCAGCGTCGTGCCTGTGAGTACTTGCACCCTGGCTTTCGACAACTAACTTAGACCGCAACTATTTTGAGAAAATCAAACACATGTCATCTTTTCTAGCAAGTTCTTGAAGCCTTTAATTATTAACAAGCAAGATTTGTAAAAATGAGGGTCGTAAGTGAGTGTACTTCCACCTCGGCCTTCGACAACTAACATGGACAAAGATTATTTTGAGAAAACTGTACAATCCCCATCTTTTCTAGCCAATTCTTGAAGCCTTTAATTATTAACAACAAGATTTTCAAAATCAGGGCTGTAAATGAGTGTACTTCCACCCTGGTTCTTGACAACTAACACAAAGATTAGTTTGAGAAAACTGTTCAAACTTCATCTTTTCTAGCTAATCTTGAAGCCATATATAGCCTTTAATTATTAACAAGCAAGATTTTTAAAAATCAGGGCCGTAAGTGAGTATACTTGCACCTCGGCTTTCGACAACTAACATGGACAAAGATTATTTTGAGAAAACTGTACGACCCCCAACTTTTCCAGCTAATTCTTGAAGCCTTTAATTAGCCTTTAATTGTTCACTACCTTCATCCAGATTTATTAAGTCTGTGTCGTAAGTTCCACTAATTATTTCTATAGCTAGCAAAACCTTTAATTTAAAAAAAAATTAATAGCCTAAAATTTGGAAATGGGGCACTTAATTAGTCTACAACTAGCCTTTTATTTTCCATATGAACCCATATAGTTTTTAGTTACAAAAGTACACTTAGATGGATAAACACATCTGAAAACGCTTGGTTTCCGAGATACACGGTATTAAAGTTTTAGAAGAAAATCTCTGTTTCTTTTTCTGCACATTACTGTACATCTAGTCGTAATTTATTCTTCTATAGATAAATATTCTATCGCATAATTACGAATCATTCTGACAGTAATTCGTTATATGGCAGTTACTTAAACACACGTGTTTCGAGTGAGAGTGCAAAAGAGATAATAAAACTGAAATTCGTGTTGTGATTCAATTCATCCTTGTTGAAAGGGAAAAGAACGGAAACATCCATAAAAGGATTTTGCCTTCGTTGAGTAACTCATGTCCGTCCTATGAATCATTCTGCTTTGCAGAGACAAATTGAAGTGCGCCAAAGCAAACATCGAAGACGCACCACGCCAGAAACTGGCAATAAAGTCCAGGATATGGTTTTGGCCAACAGACGAGTAAAAGTGCGTGAGTTAGCAGAGACCACGGGCATCTCAAGTAAGCGAGTGCCGCATCTGCTCACTCCAGAGCAAAAAGGAATTCGTATGCAAACATCAGAAGGCCGTTTTACGAGTATTTAAGAAAAGTCCAGCGGATTTCTTGTAACCATGGACAAAGATTGAATTCACCACTATACGCCAGAAACAAAACAGCAATCAAAACAGTGAACCGCACGAGGTAAACCGAAACAGGTGAAAAGCGTACCATCCGCTGGAAAGGTAATGGCGTCAGTTTTTTGACACGCAAATGGAATTTTTCTAATTGGCTACCTTGAGGAGGGCAGAAGCACTGTTGGAGAACACTACATGGTACTCTTGGAGATATTGGAGGCAGCGAAAAAAAACTGAGTGAACTAAGGTTTGAGATTCTTTTATCTACCCTACTTTTTCATGTAGCTTTCTTGGAAACTTTGCTGGATGGACAAAAATATGGGTTAGAGTCTATGTCGCAAAATAAACTACTTTATAAAGTTCAAATTGTTGTCTTTAATATCAAACCAAGTTATTCATCAAACTAACCGCGTAGATACCAACCCCTAAAAAGTAACCGTCAATTCGGAAATGTGTCTTATTGAATATGATTTGGTCAGTAAACGTCTTAACTTGATAGTCTGTTGTATATTCCAAGACAAAGCTTTAATTTTCAAGATTTTGGGATTTTTATTATGTTTCTAAACAGATACAGTAATCAATTTCTTCCGTGAAAATGTTTTTATGTTTTGGCGTGAATACAGCAATTAGTAGACATCAAGTTTCTTTTGTACTGCTCAACAACTTTTGCCTTTCCTAACCCAGCTTTAGAGCACAGTTGCATATTATACCAAATAACATGGAAAAAAGTATCAACAGGTATTAGTCTGTATTAAATATAGATATTTCCTAGCACGTACACGTTTTCGTCACAGTCGTCACCAGTGAACTCTATATGTTAATTTCCAAGAAATCGTGGTACCTATTCCCTATTGGGTCTGAAACGAACATCCCTTCTCTGAAAGTTTATCGCGTATTGATGTTCTTTTAGTTTTCGTAGGTTTTGTAGTGCATTACAGAATTCGAATAAGAACTTCTTCCTAATCTGTGAAGTTATTCGACGTTGCAATGTTACAATGTTATTGTTTATTCTGTTGAAGAAAGTTTTCCACGAATGACGACGTTATGAAAAGCAGCCATTCTACAGCTATTCACTCGTCTGCCCAATGCAACTCTTCACCCCAGCAGCTGAATCAACGCTAGGAGGTGTGGTTTTGAGAAGCAAAAATCGCTTCTTTTCATCACTGTCCAGACCCATTAACATTATTCAGATCGCTGTAACAAAGAATTTTGCAAAAGCTCCATCACTGATGCTCTATGCTAGCTAGATGTCTTTCATAATCAACAATAACATTAAGGCATTCTATGACATCGATGCTTCATCACCACTCCAGACGCTACGTGAGTCAAGCGGTATTTAGGCCGTTTGGACCGTTTCACTACAGCTAATTTCGTAAGCGACTTCCACCATCAGTGGCATGGCTTTTTCGAGTCCTCTACACAATAGAGGCGCCCGTATATGCAAATGCTGCAGACAGATGAGAAGATTGGCTAGCACACCACTTTGATCATAATTCATCACTACTGGTTACAATTTTCCACTCTTATTTATGTTTGAGATCCTCTGGTCTTGTGAACTGCTCGCACCATGTGCTCTAGGACAGCGGTTGGCAACCGGTGGTCCACGGACCACTGGTGGTCCGTAAGGTAATTTTAATGGACGGCAAAGAAATTTAGATATTTATATCATACTCAATGTTCGTATTAATTCGTACCTTTAAAAATTATGTTACTGGTCTGCGAAATTTGAAATTGCGAATTTAGTGGTCCGCAATATCTAAAAGGTTGCCGACCGCTGCTCTAGGAAACACCCATCCTGAGTTTGGTATCTCAAGCTCGTCCGCAAGATTCCACAGAAAAGAACGACGCTGTAGGAAAAGAAGGCGCATACTACTTGCTTTCTGCACGAAATAAATGAAATAAGTATTCTTTCGAGACGTCTAAACCAACGCCGTACCACCCGTTCGAGTGGTTGGGGGTCGTTTGCTTTGTGCCTGTTCTGTTTCGTTTCATCTGTTCACCATCATATCCACGTGTAATACTTTGCCCCACTACCAAATTGTCATTTCACTTGCTGAAAAGGATTATCTTCTTTGGTCAGTAATTAACGTTGATTGCTATATTTGCTTGCTTGCTGAAGTTGGTTCAGATTATTTTGTAATAACACTAATAGACAAAGATTTTGTCACAAGAACAATCTTAGTTGATTCTTATGTAATCTTGCCTGCTGAATCCGAACATGTCATCAGAATTATTTGTCCATTACCCACGATTTCTCTGTGATTGTAGTTTTTTTTTACCGCAAATTAGCATATCCTACCGTTTATATTTATTTCTTTGACTTTCTAACGTTCGGAGTCGCTTTAAAACACAATAATCAGGAATTTTTATTCACCCAATAATGAATTCGTCTGGATAAATCTGATTTTAGGGGCCAAAGGATTACTTGGGATTTTCAGTCAATGAGCAGCTTCGAGGTTTAGGCGTGTTTAGAAATGATGCGCTATGTCCTGAAGTGTTTATTTCCTTACTATCGTTTGTGAAGTGCACATCTATACTCTATTATTACCGTATTACACTTTGACTTACCAAATTTGTAAACTACACAAGCTGCTTTCAACTACCTTACATTTTAACATTACTATGCCAGGCAACTGTGTTAACAGTCCTGACAACTGTTGTTACGTGTGTGGTGAACTGACTTTCAAGCCTCAAAAAAGATATAACCCCGTCTATCAAAAAAAGTTATGAACTGTACTTCAGATATATAGTTGGACATCAGGATAAGGTTTGGGCCCTAAATATCTCCTGTTTAGCATGTGGTTCCCAGCTCACAAGCTGACTGAACGGAAAATCTCGTCACATACCGTTTGTAGTTGTAATGATATGGAAAGAGCCAAGGGACCATTCTTCAGACTGATACTTTTGTATAACTAAAATCGCTGGCATATCGAATACGTCGAGAAGTAAAGTAAAATATTCAAACCTCCCTTCAGCCATAAGACCTGTACTGCACAATACTACGGACCTTCCTATACCATCCTCACCAGATTCATAGACTCTGGTTCCTAAGGAGGGCCCAATAGATAACTTCGATTGACTAGAAATTAGAGAAACGGACTCACACTTTGTTGACATGTCCGAGGAGGCTCATAAAATAAGCCAGTATGATTTGGATGATTTAGTTCGTGATCTAAGTTTGTCATAAAATCAAGCAGAACTCTTAACTTCAAGGCTCAAAGGATGGAATATATTAGACAAAGGGACAAGAATATGCACAAACTGCAGCATTTATTTTCAAAACAAGAAGACCTGGTATTTTGTAATGATATCAACGCTATACTAAAGGCAATGGGCCAGCATCTCAATCCAGTACAGTGGAGACTCTTTATAGATCCCTCAAAAACAAGCCATAAGGCTGTTCTCCTTCATAATGGAAATGAAAATCTTTCTTTTTCCATTGCTCGTATTGTCTATATGAAGAAGTCTTATGAAATCATGAAGCTATTAGTGGATAAGACAGAGTGCCAGAGATTTCAATGGAAAATCTGTGCGGATTTAAAAGTTATAGCACTAGTACTGGGTTTACAGTTTGGGGTATACGAGATTCTGCTGTTTTCTGTGGAAGTGGGATAGTAGGGACAGAAAAAATCGTTATATTAAGAAGCAATGGCCAGAAAAAAGTAATTTTGCTCCCAGAATTAAGATTGCCATTTGTGAACTTCTCGTTAACCCAGAAAAGATTCTACTGTCACTTTTTCATATCTATTTGGGATTGATGAAAAATTTTGTAAAAGCGATGAACAAAGATAGTATAGGTTTCCTTTATTTAAAAAACAAATTTTCTAGAATAAGCGATGCTAAAATAAAAGAGGGACTATTTGTGGGGCTCCAAATCAGGGAATTAATGAAAGACGCCAGTTTAGACAATACCTTAGATGAGCGAAACATGATTGTAGACTACTGAAAGAGATGCACCAGCAACGAAATTCAGAACACAACATTTTTCATGTTGTGGCCTTATTTGCCAAGTCGAGTCTTACTTTCCTAATGTCATCGTCTGAATTTAAATTTTTTGAGTTAGCACACACAATTCGAAGTGTGCAGGTTTGGCGGAGTCGGTAGTATCCCTATGAATATCCTTTTGCAAACTCAGCATACAAGCAAAGTGTGCAGGAAACCATGACACTTTTCTGACAAGAAAAAGAAATAAAACATTAATTTCACAATAGATTTGCATAATTCAATAAAGAGTGTGGAAGTATGTACTAGGCAAAAGAAAGAAAAATCAATGTTAGATGGAATCTACAAAAAGTGATAGTTAGTTCGGTAATAAAAGAAGAATGACACTCTGGACAAAAGCCAACCGGCAAAGAAATATGAAACAAATATAGGTCAAGATTTCTCATTATTTCTTAATCTGCAATTCTTCATAGTAAAATAAAAAAAATAAGATTTTGATATTAAGGTCCAATCTCCAATACTCAAATTACTCGTCTTGTTCTCTGCACTTGAAATATTAAATAAAAATTATTTTTACAAAGAAATAGAAAACAGTATAACAGTTAAAAGAATATTATTGAATCATCTTTGAGAAGCTCAAAACTCAAATTACAACGGAGACTTCAAATCCTATTATCTTACTAAATAAATAAATACTAAAATACCTACCCTAGCTTAAAACAACTACTATGGCCTCCATTTCTATTCCGTGAAATGATCACTCATTTGGTTTTTGCGGTATTTAAAGCTAACGCTTATAAATCTGATGAAAGAATCTGACCGTTCTTAAGAAGCAGAGTAATGATCGTGTCTGGCGTTGTTAATAACTCTTCTTCTAAGTTTTATTTCTTCACACTTTATCACTCAGAACATCTTAAAATGATATAAATAGAATACTAACCTAAGAAAGTAATGGCAAAACTTTTTTGTATACTTCACGTGCAATTTGCAATTTTGTTTATGAACACGATCAAAAAGCTTTTCGTGAAACAAAACTAAATTATCACTGAAATCTGAAACATCCACGTTTTAATTTATAAACACTCCAATTGTAGCTAAATAATAGATCTTGTCGGAAATCAATATTGGAACAAGATTAATGCAACAACTGTAAATAAACCAAGAGCGGTATGTAAATAGAAACTGATTGTATAAATGTGCTGGTAGAGCAATGCCGGAAATAAATAAATAACTTTATTTTTATTATTAAATTTTTGAATGCAAATCATCTTAAACACGCTCAGGCATTCTTGCTTTAACTCTAAATGAAGTGGAAATCCTTTGGAAGTGTAAATAGTGAAACGAAGCATTTTCATGGTAATTAACGGTGCATTTAATCTTTCAGTTTCGTCGTTACTCGTTGGCCGCAAGCCAGTCACAACAGTCTGATTTTCTAGTACCATAAATTACAATAAAAAGTTTTCTGCAGTAAATTTCCTTTTGTTACGCTGTCTTGAATTCCTTATTCTTCTTTATAATTTATAACAATATAGTTGATCTAATATTTCATAGAGAAAGAGAGCAAAACAAGCTGTAATTTATAATACCTACAGTTTTAAATTGAAATAGCTTTGACAATTGGCAAAATTTATAATACTCAACGGCGCGATTGATTGCTTAATTGATAACCAATTTGATTATGAAAAGATAATGGTAGTCGGCTGCTCGACTTGAAGAATGTTCGTTATGCATGACTACCAATCTTATAGAATAGAAACTTCACTGCACAGATTGTACACTCGCATTAAATATCAGGTTATCTTTTGTCGTAAAACTGTATAATTAATTATGCGCTTGGTTACCTATTAATCGAATAAACGAATGTAACTGACTAGTAGTAATCATATACTGTACGTACGCATTTATAGAGTTAAAAAAAGTATAAACAGTTCTTTTGTGTTCGTATTGTAATTTGCTATCAATTGCTATAAATAAGTGAATTGCAAAGTTAATATTTTATGTAAAGAGCTTTAATATTGCATAGCATAGGTATACAGGGTGTATCTGAAGCAATTCATTGTCTTCGGTAAAAAAGTTTGTTGCTTTCCTCTCCCTTTATTCATGTGCTAGATAACACTGAATAATAATATTGTTTTCTTTGTTTTTCCAGTACTGAAGATGAGATTTGTTTTCAATTAATGGAAAACGATACCTTTTCATACTTTTCAAACTTTATCAGTCTTAAGAACAAAGCGTAGGTATTAACACATTTTAAGTTATCCTAAGTGAAGCCCAAATGGCTGTTTCTGCAGATGGTTGAGCTACAGCGTCTCAGTTGTCAAACAACTGCTTACCTCAATGCTCGACTATCACTTTTGGTTTTATGAATCATTGATGGGTCTCTTCTAGCGTTAGTAATTTAAAACACCAAAAATAAGATTCACAAAATCCAAACAAGCCTAAAACGCACATTAATAGCAGTACTTCCGGAGGGTAGAGCCTCGTGCCTCATCTAAAAATAATCTTAAGTCCAGACTGAATACGTTTGAGTTTGATTAACAAAACAATTTAAGACGGTTTTGGGTCGAATACGCAATAATTTTGTATTATACGGTAACAATATCTTTCATTAGAAAACTAATTCAAGAAAGTTTCAACCAATTAAAAACAAATGAAATCCATCAAAGCAGACTGAAAGAAAATTCAGGCCAAATAAATTTAAACATAAACATAAAAGATGTGGAACCAAATGTTGTTACGTTGTGACAAATTTTTATTTTGAAGCACCTTGTACCCTTTCAACTTAAAATATATTTTGTTTTAATTTCAATTGGATTGGATTTTTATTAATTAGTTCCTTACTTTTATTTATTTTTCTGGTTATCTAACAATTCTGTTTCGTATTTAAGTCTACAAAATCAGTTGTTCGGTTTTTAAGTAAATCCTGCTAGTGACATCTAGAGATTAACATTTGTTTTATGTTGAGAATGACGGCGCATACGTTACTTTGCAAGCTCGCTGGTCTGTATTGTGAATCCCTCCTCTTTCTCGTTCTTTCGTTTTGAAGGGCCGCATGTCTTCCTCCCTTTCCTTTCTCGCTGCTGTTTATCGTTTTCTCGTCTCTTTATCCACAAATTACCATATTTATTGCAATTTTTTAAGAAATGTACAAAGAAATAAAAAGGACTTGGTCGCCATCTTAATGTTAATGGTTTACGAGGGATTTTATAGAACAATTATTGATTCCTAAGCGATACGTTGAAGTGGCTTATGGATATTCCTCTACATTTGCCAGCTCATGTCAACCCAGAATGAATAGAGAATCCAGTTATTGTCATGTATGCAGAAATTTAGGAGGCGTAAGACAACGTAAGGTATTTGCTCCTTTAAACATTATTTTAATATTTTTTTGCTGGTGATCGAGTTAGAAATTTATTATTTAAGTTGTGTGTATCGTTAAATTAGTGTTTATTTAAATATAAATTAAATTAAATTCCTTTATCTTATGGTGAGGTTATTGTATGACCTTGACCTTTATTGTCAATTTAAGTTCTTGTTTCATACCAGTTTATCATTTTCAAAGTTATTTATTAACGAATCTCTTTCTTAGTGTGATGAGAGAATTTATTGAAAACTAATTAATAAAGTTGAGTTGACAATTTTGTGTTATCATTATACTTTTGTTCAGTTTTTCTAAAATATTTGAATTTACCATTAGTTACATACTTTTAAAATTAGTAACACTCTTATGAAGGCCTTCAAGGGTATTATTTTATATCATTAAGTTAATGATCACCTTTTAGGCGAACAATATGAATGTTTAGTATTTTTCTTTCTTATTTAGGGCGAGATGTTTGTAGATTCAGTAGGCTATGATTAAATATTATAATTACATGCCTTATCTTTTATTTTACTAAGAAAGTACTAAGTTTTGGAATTACCTTTCTCGTGCTTGTGACTAGACTTTTGGTTTTCTCTCTTTTACCAAAAATAAAGGGAGTGGCATTCCTAAAGATATTAAAGAAGGAGATACCCACGTTTCTTTATAATTCGAGAAAGAACCTGAAATCTCATTTTAAGTAAGTATAGAAATCAGAAACACATTAAAACTGCTACAATGTGATAAAGAATATCCCAGAATCTTGTCGTTTTTATTCTCTGTCGTTATGTCTTGATTTCTCGTTTCTTCAGATAGTTAATTCTTCTATACTTGGCAAGCTTGAAGAATAGAGCAATATACGACCGGTGTAAAAATGTGCAAACGAGGCAACTTGCCACCAAATCTAAAACTGACGTTAAACGTACAATACAGCACCCTGTTTACCACACGAAGGTGTCTTAAGAAATTCCGCCATAGGCGTAAAATATCCTAACGCTGCGCCTAACCTATAGATCTAGTACGTCTCAAATTACATGACGTAATTCGTAATCTCGAACTGGTAATCTGTTGGTAATTTAGCGTCGAAGAGTGTCAATATAGATTACCAAAATTTTTACTGTTCTTCCCAGAATATTCAGATATTTAATAGCATAATATGAAAAATATCCGTAAGTCCGCAGATTCATAATTGTGTTAATTCTAAAGCGTTTATGATTAATCAGCGTAGTGTCACGGATTATCTAAAGATTCTTCGGCGTTTCGAATGGCATAACGTGTTTAATTCGTAATTCCAAACTAATAATAATTAATCTGTTGGTTATTTAGTGCCTACGAGTATTTAGATTTCCAGCGCTTTTATCAGAATTTCCAGCGTTTTTCCTAGGATTTCTAGACACTCAATAATAATATCAGGAAAACGTATGTCTATAAGTCCCTTAATTTAATTTGCAATTTACAATTTTGTGAATTCTAGACAAAAAGATTCTGCAAAGTAAATTGGCAAAATTGCTAGTTTACACGAACAGAAAGGCTCAGAAAGAGTAGCGTTATCAAGGAAAACCATATAAAACGACGTCTCAAAGTAAGAAACGAGATCACCCAAATGCAAATTCATAAATCTTTCAAGAATTCTAGTCAACTGTATTTGCCCAATTGATAGACTGTTGTTTTTTTCTCATGTTGCATCTGAATACATTGCTTTCATGCAGAAGAGTATCTATGCTTCATCAGAGTCAGAGCTGGGCTACATTACTTGATAGTTACATTACTGATTAAATCAGTTTACATGCGAAAGTAATGGTAATTCAATTATTTTGTTGAAAAGGTAATGGCAATGAGTAATTTCTATTTTTTTCTCCAGAAGTAATGCCAAATTACTCCAGAATAATTACACTACTTACCAGTAATTTCATCACATTTAAGGTAATTACATCTCTTGGATGGTATTAACATTAATACTTGAAAAATTATTCAGTGATTATTTCTTTACGTAAAATTTACAAACTCTACTGTGTAAATTATAAAAGGATACCATCCTCCGTGGGGGAAGTAAAGCAGTAAGTCCTGTGCAACAGAGTCAGTTGCACTTAAAAAATCCCTACCGGGCGTTCAGCTAATAATTCTAGTTGGCAATAAAATGCTCATAATAGTTGAATGCAGGAGCTCCAAGGAAATCACAATCCAAAGCCTCACTCATAAAACAACAACAATACATATGCATAATAATAAGTTTTTTTAAATTTATATTTATGTTTTACTGTTTTAGTTCTTATCACAGATTCTTTATGACAGTTTTTTTCGAAAAAACGGAAAATATAGATTGATATGTAGTGTCCGACCGAAAGTTCGGTTTCGGTTTCGGTTGAGTTTCGGCAAAAAAAACGGGTTTCGGTTTAGTTTCGGTTTCGGCGGCAAACCTGCCGAAACTACGACCGAAACCGAAACTGCATTCGGGAGTTCTCGCGCTGTGATTGGTCATGTTCGGCGCGTTGAATTCCATCCAAGCGACGACGATATTTTGCCGCGTCTACGTGCCTAATCATGTCGTGACTGGCTCGTGTTTTGCAGTTCGTTTTGTTTGATGTGAGTTTTCGTGTGATTTATTTTGAATTCGGTAAGTTTTATCACGTGATATAGCATAAGAGTAGGTAGTAAACGTCAAAAAATAATTCAATATAACAAACTAATACATAGGTTACAGTAGAATCAAGTTTAACCTAACTATCTAAATATTTTTTTGGTTAATTTAACCCTCTCGCTAATGCTACCTCGCTTACCTAAACAAACATTAGTTAGGTACTTGGTACTTACTATAGTCAACTATAGTGCATTATTAGTGGTGATAATATTATGGATTCAAAGTTTCAAACTTCATTTTAATACTTATTACCAAGGTATCCAAGTGGCAAGTACAGTTAGAACTTACCTACGTAGGTACCTAATTGTTTTTTTTTGTAAAATTAACACACTTATAATTAAATGAGTAGGTAATTACATAGATACCTAGAATCCGTATATTAAAATTAATATTTCATTACTGTTTTTCGATTTAAAACCTAATTACCTACCCCCAAACTAAAATCGAATGCAATAAAATTTATAATAGTCAACGAATATAAATACCTACCTAAATTTAAAATGCATTAAGTATCTACTGATTACATCTAATAGAGAATCTTTCTTTTGTTGTAGTATTCTTCAATCATCGATAATGAAAAGACAACGTCTTTAAAAAACAGCATTTGGCAATTTTTTGAAAAGAGTTCAGCAGATTCATCTAAGGCTAAGTGCAAACAGTGCAATAAATTATATTCACTGGTAAGTTCCGAGCCTAGAAGGCAAACTATTTCCGGTTTGAAGCTACATTTGTCTAAATTCCATGAAACAGAACATAAACAATATCTAAAACGTCAGTTGGAAATCGACGAGCACAAATCTGAAGCTAAATTAAAGCGATATGATTCACAAACCTCAGTAACCACCGTTGACAGTGGCAGTGGTAGCAAACTGGTGCAGACCACAATCCCTAACATCGCGCAGACTCAGGCTTCAAAGTCTTCAAAATGGCCAGATCAACATGAAATATCACGCAGAATTGATAAAGGTATTATGGATTTAATACTTGTCGATATGCTTCCATACTCTTTAGTAGAAAGTAAGGTATTCAAAAGACTTAATTTTACAGATCCTCGTGGTCCCCAAAAGTACAATTTAAAATCAGAAAAATATTTTAGAACCACTTTAATGCCACAAACTTATGAAAAAGTTACAAAAAAAGTACAGGATTTGATTGCTAAATGTGAGTGGATCAGTGGAACTTGTGATATATGGGCAAATCCTCCTAAAACATGCTCACTCTTAAGTCTCGCTGGCCATTTTATTATTGGACCTCAACGCCTTAAAGTTATACTAGGTGCTCAAGTACTCGAAAATGACCACACCGGATCGTACATTGAAGAAAAATTACGAGAAATGATAGACAAATGGAATATCGGTAATAAACTATTTCTATTTTTGCGTGACAATGCACAAAATATGGTCAGCGCTATGCGGGGTCAATTTGAATCTTTAGGCTGCATGTCACACACGTTAAAGTTAGTAGTAAAAGATGCATTGTTTTCGGAGGAAAAACACAAACAAGTCATTAAAACTTGCAGACATATTGTAGGGCACTTTAAACGAAGCGAGCAGGCTTCTATAAAATTGACTGAATGTCAAATTCAATGCGGATTACCAGTACACTCATTAATTCAGGATATTGAAGTTAGATGGAACAGTACTTACAACATGTTAGCAAGATTGTTTGAACAAAAAACTGCCATAAATTTATACAGCTTGGAATATGGCCGTATTGACGTTCTTTCGCCTTCGGACTGGGAAATTATAAAGAATCTTACTGAGGTACTAAAGGTTTTTTATGAAGCTACACTTGATCTGTCATACGATAACGCATGCATATCCCTTGCAATTCCTTTGATATCACTGTTAAATAGAAAGCTGCAAACTAGGGACGAAAATGAAAGCGAAATAATGAGAACCATGAAAACACGGTTGCATGAATCAATGAATCGACGATTTGCATACGTCAAAGGACATCCTGCTCTAATAACTTCAACATTACTGGATCCAAGATTTAAAAGTACATATCTGAATTCTGATGAAGTTGACATTGCCACTTTGGAAATAGAAAACCATTTGAAGATGTGCACGGACGACGTTAGCGATACAATAAGTGAATACTGTCATTCTGGAGATCCACAACCATCTTGTTCATCTAGAATAGCGTCTTCAGAAAAAGGAGAAGGGCTTTGGGACGCCCATGATAAATCTATTTGTCACTTAATAGAAAACTCAAAAGGTGTGGAGAACGGTGATTGTTTATTACAAATTAAGCAAACTATTCAAGCATACTTGTCAGAGCCTAGGCTACAGAGAAGTGCAGATATTTATTCTTACTGGGATTGTAATCCATTTCTGTCTTTGAGAAAGGTGGCACTCAAATTCTTGTCAGCTCCACCGACGAGTGTTTCCAGTGAACAATTATTTAGTGCTACTGGACAAATTTATTCAGACAGAAGGAGCAATCTGCGAGGCGAAAATGTTGATAAACTATTGTTTCTTACCTATAATATAAGATTGTTTAATTATGAATACTAATAAGAAATAACGATTACAGATACCTACTTTAAATTATTGGTATCTAGTCGTTGCCTTTTTGCATTCTTATGACTACGAATTACGATTAGTTTATAATTTAGTCGTTTAACTTTTGTTTCTTTTTTATATTATTGTTTTTTTCTGAAGTGTCATACAAAATAACGAATTAAGTTTAAAAGAAGTTAATTTGTTCTTAAGATAAAAGTGATTTATTTTGTTTTGTTTATTACTTAAATATTAAGTACCTATACCTATTGTGATATTAGGTAACAACTTAAATAAGTAATTTTATGTTTAATATTTAAAAAAACCATGACTAATATTCAAAAGAAGAATCTACCTACTCAAATAAACACCTCACCTATTTTAAGTATTTTTGCGGCGCAATTAATATTTTTTTCTTAAATGAGGGGTTGTTATGCTGATTATCAATAAGTGAAAATGTCGAAGACTGTGTAGCTATGTGATTTAAAGATAAAAAATATAAAAATTAAAACTGACTGATTATAATAACGTTTTCTTTATTTTTCCCTCAAAACATGATCCTTGTAAGGAAGTTTCGGTTTCGGTTTCGGTTTCGGCCGAAACTGAGACCGTTGCCGAAATTCGGTTTCGGTTTCGGTTTCGGTCGTAAAAACCAGTTTCGGTCGGACACTATTGATATGTGACTAAAAGATAATCACAAATATTGTCAAAAAAGTCAATCAGGTACATAAGATTGACATTAAAAATCGGGGCAGTAACGTCCTACTTTTTGGTTAAACACCGGACTAGCCAGCACACCATAAATACAAAAAAATTAAAAAACTAAGATAAACTTCGTGGTGCTCGGTGGTGACGGACTGGCAAATAGGAATTTGTGTTTGTGACGTGAGTCGGTTGTGTGTTTGGGTATGGAAGAATAGTTTGGAGTAGTTTGTGTTTGGTGTACTCGTATCAAGAAGTTTAGGTGTAAAGAGAGATGTGAAGTTTTGCGGTTGGGAATATCAAGATAATTTAGAAAATAAGTTGTGAAATGTGTGGGAGGATGGCAAAGAAGTGTGGGAGAGAGGAGTTAGTAATGCTGCGATGTTGTGTTTTGTCTCGCGTCTTCAGACATTCGTGTTCTGCGATATTTTTCTGTGTGTGTATAAGGATTTTCGGTAGGATGATTTGTGTGTTTTGTTTGGGGATTGTAGCTTTTCGTTCGTTATTTTGTTTGTGTTCGTAGCTGAAGTACGCTTAAGTGTAAAGAACGGTGAGAGATTTTGCGGTTAGAAATATTAAAAGCACATAAAAAAATGTGACACGTGTGGGAAGGTGACGTAGAAGTACGGGACGAGAGGATTTGTTATGTTCTCTATTTGTGCGTTTTGTTTCCAGTAAATAGTTGTCGGACACTAGTGTTTTATAATACACCGTGACCAAAAGAAACTGGCACGTCTGAAGCCCCTTAGTATTTCATGATGTACAATAATATTTAAAAAAAACAGCACTGTTATTACTACATTGTATTTTTAAATATGTGGTAGTAGGTACTTATTTAATATAACAAATGAACTGGACAGTAGAAATTTCCCTTATCAGACTTTTCTAATTCTATGGCTTCTTTTATCTCATATCTCTAAACGACTGTGGGGCCCCCAAATCCTTTGGGCCCCCTGCACTGCGCGCTTTTGCGTCCACTATTTACGCCACTGACCGTGCTGTTGTGCTTTAATGTTTATTTTTGTTATTTCTGCTTAGTAATAGATAAAAATAGTCTTTTTAAAGACTTTTTAGTTATCAGTGGTTGTTATTTGGTATGTTAAATAATCCTAATTTTATACAATTCCCATTGTGTCTAATATTAGTACGCTTATTATTTCCAATATGCGGCAAATAAGGATTTGTATGTGTGCCGGACGCTTCAATTTACATTGATCACCCTGTATTTATTTTGCGGTGTGTTTGTAACAAATTTCATGCACGTATATGCTAAATGTTAATTTTAATATTTTTTTTATTAAAGGATAAACATGGAACTTTCACAAACTACAGGCAAAACTTTTATTCCAATAGGATATACTAAAACCTATTGAATGGACTTTTTGATACACTCACCAGTGGCGTACACTTCTATTCAAATTCAGTAAATATTTCGAAACACGCTGTGTATACAAAAGCCGATATCGACAGACAAAAACGCTGTTTGTGATGTCGCAATCTGGTTTCACCCAACTGTCATCCCCTGAATTTCCTCAACTTAACTCAATGTAATATAATAAAAAATGCAGAGGTCTCTTGCAGAAATTCTACTGACTTATCTTATTCCTTCCTGCGGAGTCATTTACGATAGTTGCTTTTGCAGAAGATTAAACTACATTTCTGCATGCGAAATAAATAAACCGAATCATAAGCAAAGACATCAGTTGTGTACAAATTCGGGGAAAACTCGGAGCTTCACCAAAAGAGATATCATCATTTACCTCGGGGGGGGGGGGGGGGGGGGGGGGGGGGGGGGCGCAGAACGACGCAAAGATTGGTATCCATTTTGAAATCAATAAACGATAAGTGCTTCGGACGATAGAGAAGCTACCTTCCCGGCTCCAAACCTAGAATTTTTGAATTTTAAAGATTTTTTGTTAGAACGTGTCTAACAGCCAAAGCCTATACCGACGACGGTATGAACTTTCTCCCCTAATTATCTTTTCTTTCGATAGTTTTGGTTTTTCACTCGTTTCACCCTGAATGTGACATTTTCTAATGAGCAACCTCTATACGTAACTAAAACCAATTGTTATAAACCGTTTCGATGAAGTATAATAGATTACAGCTTCATAAAATATCAAAGATACACCATGTCGGTTTTCTTGAAATAGTTGTATCGAAATAATTATTTATATAATAAGAATGTATAAAGTGAAGCTTTTCGGACGAGTAGGAAGTTTATGGTACGAGCGCTAGTTTTACACTTACACTTGGGTTATAAACAATGTTTTTGCACAAAGATGATAAGCGCGTATCACTAATTCATTATAACATCGATACCTCAAATTTATTGAAAATGTTTATAATTGTCAACTTTGATATTGACAATGAGTCGTAATGTTTCAACCTAATGGGCTGTCGTGCGAAAAACAACTAAAAATCGGTCGAATTTCGCCTATATTGAAGTTTATACTCTAACCGAGATTTCTAAAACAGTATCGTGCCTATTCAACAGCACAAAACGTTCCATTTCTGGTTTTCCAGGGATGGGGAGAGAAAAACAAAAGCGAATAGGATTGTTCTTCCGTCCAGTTGCTTAAAAACGCCAGTTCTATATAACACTCGAATATAAAGCGATTCGAACAATTTCGTGACATGTAATTTTGCACCAAGCCGAACCAGCACGGCAAACATGTTTCATCTAAAAACAGCAATTTCTTTTCTGAAAAGGTGCATTGGAGCACCCTAATGAGCATGTCAAATTCTGTCTTCTTACCCTTTCTCGTTCTCACTTAGTGGTTTCTTCTTTTCCTAGGGAAACAAGCGTCCCAAACGACGTTTCGATATCTTCCAAAAAGCTTCATTGTCCCCCCCCTTCCGCAGGCTATAAAACCTAGCTTTATTTTAATGGGATCAAAACAATGACAAAGTGAGCCTGAAGAAAACAGCGCCTTTATCCAAACTCCTCGATTCTGGGCACTAAGATCCAGACGGCTTTTCCGACCTGTGTCCCGCCTTTACCAGTGCATGGTCGTCGTTAAGGCCCAGGGAGATCATATATGCAAAAGCCATAAAAATATGCCTGGTGGGTTTAGAGATCTAGAAAATGAACATGACGAAAAAAGGCAATTTTGGCCCTTTGACCAGCTTGTTCTCTGAACTTAGGTGGTGATTAATGAAACTCTCTTAGAACAAGAAACTTCGAGCGGATATTTGTCGAATGCAACGGGTCTGGTTTGAAGGCAGGCAATAAATATAAGTTTGGTCTTTTATATTTATGGCGTGTGACACTTTTTGTAGTAACTATTTAGTAGTCTCTCAATATAAGTCACTAAATATTTAATGAAATAAACAACTTAAAAAATAATTATGGATTTTAATTAACCATTACAAAGTATTTGGTAAAAGAATACTTTTCCAGAGGAGTAATTCCATTACTGAGTAACTTATTACTTTTTATAGTAATTTGCCCAGCACTGATCAGAGTCTGAGTGATTGTTTACTAAGTAAATAACTCTGAGAGAAATATTGCGTAGTCCTTGAAATAGAGATAGTTGTATCTCTGAGTATTTTAAGTGTCTGCTAGAATTTGTTAATGCTTCTTGAACCCGGCGGGAGCGTTACAGTATGTATTAATCTAGCAGTCTGATATCTCCGTTAAAGTTATATAAAGCGCCCGTACTATCAAGAGCGTAACCCCAAATGTGGCACAATAGTGAGAGTGCTCCTAGGAGCAAGCATTACAGGCTTTGAAGAAGTAAATTATATAGAAAAGTTACCCTTTATGCGCATTTGGCTTTCCTGTACAAGAAATTAAGCGGACGCTCATGACAATCTTATCCCCCAAATGAGCACCATTTGTTATATCATTGATTAACATGAGTGGGACGAGGACGATTAACCTTTCTCAACCTAACTTTGTTCTTTGTTGCTTCTCTATCTCTGTCCCCTTTTAAAACTGTATCTTGTGAAGAAGCTAACGTTGGCGCATCAAGCTCGTCAACTGCGAATGTAGTTGTTTGCTAACGTAGTTGAATTTTATCGTCTCATCACCAGTTGCTTTGGATAAAAGTAACCTAAGATTCACGTTACTGTAACATCGCTTCACATTGGTGAAAAACCTTCTGATATTTTTTCACAGTAGTGAAAAGTTCGACGCATCATCTAATAGTGGTGAGAAACTTTGTAATAATGTTTATTTAAGAGAAATCCGTTATTTGCCATGTTTTAACATAACTTTTCAGTTTCGAAATGTTATTGATCTTTATTAGTTAGATCGCATAGAGATAAAACCAACAAAATTATTCATTTAATTCTTGTCTTGCAAGGCTCTGTTAACGTAAATTCTTGTTGTTTCATAACTTTGCAAAATTTGTCTTTTGTATAGATTTATTTAAACAATTATCTGAATCCAAAGCTAAGTGCAAAACAGCTGGAGTGACGACCCCAGTAACTTTATCGCTGTTATTTGTATTTTACATTTTATTTCATGTGTGCTTCCTTCACAAGCGACCGCAAAGTTTCTAATACGAATGTCTTATTATTCAGACTTTATGTTGCCTTCAAATTGCCGGCTTTCTATGCAATGCGTCTGGCCCGATGGTTTGTGCATACAAAAGAATTTATTGTGGCCATGTTTATCTCATGTTTACTTGTTTTACGTGTACTTTTATGTATTTATCTTTTTCGTTATATGTGTTTATGTTAAAACGATTTTCAAACAGTGTGAATCAGGACCGATGTATTCTGTTTATTGTACCAATTTAATAGTATGCTAATAGATATTATCAACTTACCTTTTGGCTTTTTTTGTGGTATTAGCATACACATAAATGGTTTCAGTGAGACTTTCACCTACCTACGTAATATCAGGTTAATCCCTCATTGAGAGTGTAAGTATCTTAAAAGAGTGCAGCACAATCTTGATTTCGTCTACTTGTGTAGCGTTCGAACCTATGGTTCGACCTTGATAAGCATCTCGCCTAGTGACCTAGATACGGAGATCAGCTGCAGGGTTTCCCTTTCGAGGTTAGGTCACCGACTTTCTACTGTGGCTGGCGCCATCTCGATCCCGAAACCTATTAAGATTTTCATATCAATACTACCGTCTACCGCTGGCTCTAGGCCTTCCTCGCCCACGACCCGTCTTCGACTATCAATAGCTAGCATTACAGATGGCACACCGACTTTATATATGGTTGCGTGTATCGATGGGTCACTATTCCCAGTTTTGCACGTAACACATCATTTGTAGAGGTGTACGGGTCTTATTATTGTTTCGAGTTCCACGAAAAGGCCAATTCCATGATAGTAAGAACAGTGCGACAAGTAAAGACATAAAGAAATTATCCATTGTTACATTACGCCCCGTGTTTTGACATAGAACCGCCAGATCTCAAACAACTCGCTCACTTCTTGCCCTGTAATTGGTTTACAGGTATGTATTTAACCCGTAAGTGAGTAGGAGGGTTTCAGCATCACATATCCACCTGATGATGACGGCATGTATTTTGTAAATCTTGTTCTCTCTCTCTCTCTGTATAAAAAAGTTTTTCATCAATAACTACTCAATCAGATGGAACATAATAAAAGCGCAAATTTTCGTTTAGCATAAGCCAAATGTCTATGATAGAACTTGCTTTGTCAGTTAACTATCTCTTATTTCTAGTTTCCTCAATGTCAAAACGAATAAATTGCAAAATCTGCTAATGGGCAAGGTTGCTCTATACAGTGGATCTGTATTACTATTCCGTAGTTCCCCCACATGTTCCGAATCAGAGCGGTAATCAGTATACCTATATATATCCATATAATTCTTCATTGAGATTACTTCATTGTTTTTCTGATTTATTTGGATGTTATTTGTTCCACTTCTCATAGACTTTTATGGCTTGTCTATTTGTCTGTTCGTAACTATAATATCACACACTGCATCAAAGAGAATGCACTTGAAAACATCACTTGGGGAAAGTAACTCTGTAGATCTCACTGAAAATATATTTCACCAACAAAATATATTTCTGTATTGGAGATCCATAGCTTAGGGTTCTTATGTGTTAGATTATTTAAATAAAGGTACTTCCTTAAGTTTTATTTTTTATTTTTCTCAACCGGTTTTGTGGTTATGCACATATGCATATATTTCGCCTTAGAATTTGTCTTGACCTTGGTGGTTGACAATTCCAGACAGGTTTCTCTTTACCGCCTAGAACTTGAAAATCAAAGGTTCTACTTTCATCTTTAGAGATTATACTCGACAATACAATAATCCACTAATAAAATGTTAACGCTTTTCAAAAATACGAAATTAACTGAAGTAAATATTCCTAGCACTAATGCACACACTAATAAAGTTAGCGCCGTCCGATAACAGCAAAAGAAATGCAAGAGGATTATTATGACGCATGCGTCAAGAAAATTGCGGGGACACATCATACTTACGAAGTTATAACGTGTACCTATCCGTGTAACAAGAGTAAAGTAGAAAGAGCAGCACAACATAACTACTCTAACCTACACATTAATTAAAACTGAAACGGGGCATTAGGCAACAACGCAAACTAGTGAGCGCTGAGCAACTAAAAAGGTAATAAGGTTGCAGCTGTATGTGAAAATTTGGGTTCAATTTCTTGTTTCGCATCCTACAGCGTCACCTTCAGTGTCTATGGCCGCATTAGGATATTTTTAAAATTATGAATATTTGTAGTAGATTAATTAACATTTTTAAAATTTCCACATCCTTTTCTGTATTCTCAGTCATTATTAGGTTTTATAAACATGCCTTATTAATTTTTCACTGCATTTATTTCTAAGCTGTTACTTTAGGTTTAGTTTATTCAAGCATACAATTTATTCTAACTTTTAGTCTCTTCATGCAGTAATGTTTCTTTAAATCTAGCACCTTCTACTAATAAATTTTTGCAAAATAGCGTTACCACCGAACCGACCATGGTGAAGTTTTCTAAGCCTCGAGGTTCGTTTTCTATTTAAGCAAAAAACTAAGTTTGTTTCAGACTTTATGAATGTAAAGTATGGAATGTGAGCTGGCCTAATGTATCTCCAAGAGATACCTTTACTGGTTTGTCATTCACGCGTTGTTTGTTTCATTTGTTAAAGGTTCCTGAGCTAATATGTGTTATCAACGATCTTGACTCAAGGAACTAGGGAAGCTTTTCTTGACTCAAGGAACTAGGGAAGCTTTTCTTGACTCCAGGCATTTCTTGCCTTTAAGCGAGCCTGCTGTCACTTTTATTATTTGTTAGCCAGTCTTGCTTATCTCAAGGCAAAAATTTCTGATTTGTTTGTAACAAAACTTGTTTTTGTTATTGCAAGCTACTTATACGCTGTCAACTCTGCTAAAGGAAAACAATTATCCTACATGACTAATATCATTATATATATATATATATATATATATATATATATA